>CM035151.1:35744067-36096567 GCA_020205615.1 Panax quinquefolius
AAATAAATTATCTAGCATTAAGCCACATAATCAAACATTAGATAAATCTTTAACTTATTAGTAATATTATCGTCTTCTAATAATATTTTATTCCGTAATCATTATCTTAAAACTTACATCTAATATTATTAATCACTTAATAATATTTTATTTATTCTTAAAATCACTTCATAATATCTTAATCATTTCCAAATATTATTAATCCTTTAATAATATTTTAATCACTTACTAATATTATTATTCATTTAATAATATTCAACTCATTATCTAATATTATTAATCATTTAATAATATTCAACTCATTATCTTGATTGTTTTATACTTCTTCCTTGGGATCAACTTAATTTCTTTTGTCTCTTCGGCTGGCAGAGTAAGAGGTTATGTGTTTCCTTCTGTAAATTGCTCAACCTCGATCATCATAGTCTGTCTCTACTTACTGACCCCAACTCCCGAAAAGATTAAAGTATTCCAATAACACCTCCTTGCTAGGTCAAGACCCCCAACAACTTCACCGACACCGTTTAGTGTGGGGTACTTTATTTTGAAGTGGGGAATGGAGGTTACTGCTTGTAAAGCTATCAATGTCGGCCTCCCCAATATGGCATTGTACGCCAAATCCACGTGCACCACAAAAAATCTACAACTTACTTCAACTTGTTGAGGAGTTTTCCCAAAGATCACCAGTAGCTCGATGGTACCCACCACCCGAACTAGGTCTTTACTGAATCCATACGAAGGAGGCTTCTGCTAGACCTCCATCCTTCTGCCTTTCATATCCATCGTCTTATACGCATGGGCGCATAATATGTCGACCGAGGAACCATTGTCATGATCTTCTTCATGTCCATCGACCTAACTTGTGCAGTGATGACCAACGCTCCTTCATTTGGTTCAATAGGTTCCGATGGGTAATCCTCACCAAAAAAAGAGATAATCGTGCCAGGGTATTATCAATCCCTCTTGGCAGGTTGTTCAGACATAGTAAGCACAACATCCAACACCCCACGCACATTCTTTCCAGTCACCTTTCCACCTTATCCACATGTGACTACATCCACCACACGTCGTGTAACCAGGGTTTAATCGGGTTTTTTGTGGTTGAAGGGTCAAGTTCTGCTCCAGGTTTGTGTTCTTCGCTCTCATTCCCGAACCCCCTCGCCCCGCAACATACTGAACCAACTCTCTACTCTGAACATTATTTTCAATCAGTTTTTTTAGGTTCCTGTAGTCTTCCATAAAGTGTCTCGACGTCTGGTGGTAATTGCAGAACCTGTTATGATTTCCTCTCTCCAGATGAGTATTGTTTGGGCAAGGCTCAAATTATGGCTTATCTCTTGTCACCTCCAATATTGTTGTTCGATCTGTGTTGAGTGGTGTACACACCTTGTTAACTCCTCGATTCGGGGAAGGCGGTCGTCCTCCTCCTGAACCCCCACTGAAATTCTTCTTCGATTGGTTGTCCAATTTGTTGTTATTATCTGACTTAGGATGGTTATTCATTTCCCGATCCTTCAACTTCTCTGTCGAGTTTAGCTTCAGACTACCCATGGTTTCTTCAATTGCAATGAAACCCTCTATTATGTCATATGCTTCTGTCAGGTCCTTCGGGGAGTTGAAGATCATATCTTTTACCAGTTTTCTTAACCTTACCATATCCAGACCTGTGGTAAAGTACCCGAGGACCTGAGGACCATTCAAGTCTGTCACTGCTCCGACCACCTCTCGAAAACTCTTTATGTATTGGCTCAGAGTCTCGTTAGAATACGACCTTATATGCACCAAAGAACTAGTCAGCTTAACCCTCATCTTGTTGCTCCTGAACCAGCTATGAAACTTCTCACAAAGCTCCTTCCACGACGAGATTGAGTTTGGGGCTAGCGATGTCATCCACAGCTGGGCCTCCTTCCTCAAAGTTGTGATGAACATCGTCTGACACTTAGCGGAGTCAGAGTAGTCATAATATATTTTATCAGCCGATTATATGCCTAGTTGTGCTCATACAGATCTCCGTTGCCATCGTAAGTTTCCATGTGTGGGACCTTCTTGTTGGGATCGACCTGAACCCGATCGATCTTTGGGTAGAACAGTGATATCTGGTCAATCGGAGCCTCTTTCTCATAATTGGCCTCTGCAAGTTTTTTCTCCAGTTCTGTCACCCTTCGGGCAAGTTCCTCGGATTCATCTTTCCAGGGGGATGACCCACACCTATCTAAACCGTGCTTCGAAGAGACCATGATGTCTCCGTTCTGACATTCCTAGCCCTCCGTTACTTCCTTCACGAGAGCGGCTCCGTTACTTCCTTCACGAGAGCGGTTTTGGCTGGATGAAACTTGCTCTCCAATCAGCAATAACGTCATCTCAGCGTTGTGTTATTTCTATTGAAGACGTGGGGCCTCTATAGCGTCTTTATTCTACTACATCTTTTTAGCCAAGATCGACTCCCTTTCATCCTGACCACCCTGCTTAGAGTTCTGGTCCTCAAAGACGACTATTACGGCCCTCTTAGTCTTCTGCGTGGTCGAGAATAAATTTCTAATGACAATTTTTTTTGAGGATTAGTTGGTCCCACAGAGTGAATATGAGGCCCGAGCCTGTCCAAGATGTCTTTGGAAGGCCCCAATTTGTCCTTAGCCGAACCCATGGGTTGAGAAGGGTTGGCTGTTGATTTATCCCGTGCTCACACCATTTTTGTCTTACTTGTCGCCATTACTCCGAAAAAACTTATGGGTGATTGAAAATTAACTAGCACTAAACAGCCCTCCTTTTAGCGCCAATGTAAACGCCAAGATTAACCCACGCGTCAATCATCAATAGCGCGTTTAATCTTGCACAAATATGAAATCACGCGAAAGAACTTGACAGCTTGGGGATAACCCCGGTGTGAGAATAAGTATAGGCTGAATAAGGTTAAGAATGAAAGTTTTAAAGCTTTAGTGTTGAAAATAATATGATACTTGAAAATTATGGTGTATCATTGTATTTATAATGATCACACCTCCTACTCCATGCCCGTACCCGTTTATGAATAGAATTCCTCATCATGGGGATACCATAATGGGATAAAAGTAAAAGGAAGTCAGACACTATCCCGACTCTTTCCTTAGAAGTTAGAAATTAAATGCAGTTAAGAATCCCAGATTCCTTAAAATTCTCCAACTGTCAAGAACAGATTTCTACGTGAGGAAACTTTCTCTACGGTAGACTATGACCCACCAAATCATCTGGGCCCAAATAATCACGCCAAAACATACACATTAATGATGGTATAATAAAAGAAGTAGTTGACTATATAAATAAATCAATGTGTTTTTGGAGTTAGTTGACTATATAAATAAATCAATGAAAGCATAATAATTATATACAGTCATGAGTTTTAGGTAATGACCGTTAGATAGGTATAGGAAACGAGGAACTGAAAGCAATGAACCAAATAAACTAAAGTGTTTGACCAACCTCGTTACATTCAATCTCGTTAAATTCAATCTTTATCCTTATCATTGCAACACATAATCCACCCTTTTTGTTTTTCCATTGCTCTCTTTCTTTCTTTGTAGTTTAACAATGGCATCTGTTTGATTCTTCATCAACTTCCCTCCCCCCTTTGTTTTTATGCTACAATACTAGCAATAGTAAGCTAAGATTCAGTTATCTAGAGCTACTGACCTCCATTAATCCTGGTAGACTCGAGTAGCTCAACATAAGTTATAATATGTTTGCATTACTGATCATATTATTGTTGCCTAGTGTTGGTATATAATGTGATTCTTCTTGCTGTTTTCTTGTAAATAAAAAGAATTCCACTAGTGGCACATTAATTGAGAATTTGTGAAAAGTGGCCTAACTTGGCTTCCATTGAGCTTTTATTGTGGTAGAATATTACAACTAACTACTTGTCATTTTCATGTTCAAATTCTTAGCAAGACATGATATGTTACAATTATTAAAGGTTTTATTATAGGATAATCAAATACTTTAATATGGGTTTAGCAAGTGTTACTGATTTTGCTAAAATTAAAGAAGGAATCAAAGGAAACTAAACATATTTCACTGTTGGGAACTTGTGACTCATAATAGGGAAGCCACTGAAAAAGGCTAGTGCGGAGCCTAGCAGAGCGGAGCGGAGCTTGGGCCCTAAGTAACCAAGGAATCATCAATAAACAAGAAGCCGCCGCCTGTGGAGTACCCAAATTGGGGAACCACGTAAATCTCTTGTGTTCTTCTTAATTCTCTATCGTTTGTGTGCGTGTGTGTGATCCTATAATTCTAACAAATTAGTATCAAAGCTTAGGTATAACACGTGGTAACGATGACATCAAATTCATCGGTAACAAAGTTTGATGTGATGAAGTTTGATGGGACTGGGAATTTTGGGCTATGGCGGAGGGTAAAGGAAAGGATGGTGGTGCAATAGGGATTGGTAAAGGCGTTAAAGAAGAAACCAGATTCTATAACGACTGATGACTGGGATGAACTCCTAGTGAAGGCGGTAAGTACAATTCGTTTGTGTCTAGCAAACGAGGTTATGTATCACGTGATCGGTGATGAATCGCCATCGGGTGTATGGAGTAAATTGGAATCCAGGTATATGTCAAAGTCGTTGACGAATAAACTGTTTTTGAAGCAAAAACTGTTTGGGCTAAAGATGATTGAAGGTTCAGAGCTTATTCAACACATTCACACGTTCAATCAAACAATTAGTGACTTGCTAAGGATTGAAGTGAAATTCGAGGAAGAAGACCAGGCGTTGATGTTACTGTGTTCTCTACCGGGATCCATGGAGAATCTTGTGACGACCCTCCTATGGGGAAAAGAAACTCTGAAATTGGAAGAAGTCATACGCTTTCTCGATGTTTAACCGGTAAAGCAACAATCCGAGGGTATTTCGGGTGAAGGGTTGATGGTAAAAGGTGGAGAGCAACGTGGCAGAAAAACGGATAAAGGGAAACCAGGAACGCAGTGGAAATCTAAGTCGAGGGGCAAGACTCCTAAGCCAAAGGAGGGTAAGTGTTTTAGATGTCGCGAGATAGGGCACTTCAAAAGGGATTGTCCATATAAGAATAAGGGTGAAGGAACAGGGAAACAAACTGAATCTGTAAAATCGACAAACGTCGTGGAAGAATCATCGGATGATGGGGATATGTTTTCAGTGTCAACAAACACGGACGTGACAGACTCGTGGATTTTGGATTCAGCATGTTCGTTTCACATGTCACCTAACAGGAGTGGTTTGACACCTCTAAGTCGGTGAACCGTGGGGACAGTTCTAATGGGTAACGATGCTTCGTGCAACGTCATTAGGATAAAGCCCAAAGTGAAGATAAGGATGTTCGATGGTGTTGTAAGGACTACGGGTGAGGTGAGACATATTCGAGTTTGAGGAAGAATTTGATTTCATTGGGAACTCTTGAGTCTAATGGCTGTGAGTTCAAAACTGGTGGTGGAGCCATGAGAGTGACAAAGGGTGCCCTGGTAATAATGAAAGGTTCTAAGGTTAACGGGAATATCTATCGGATGATAAGGAATATAGTTGTAGGTGGAGTCGCCGCCACTACAAATGAAAGATATTGATGATACTACACTATGGCATATGCGGTTAGGGCATATGGGAGAACGTGGGATGCTGGAATTACATAGAAGAAATCTATTGAAAGGGATAAAGTCGTGCAAGTTAGACTTCTGCAAGTTCTGTGTCTTGGAAAAATAGTGTAAGGTAAAGTTTAAGAGTGCGGTGAACAAAACGAATGGGAAACTTGATTATGTGCATTCTGATGTATGGGGGCCAGTGAGAGTAGCTTCAAAAGCGAGATCGTTGTATTTCTTGACTTTCATCGATGACTTTTCGAGAAAGGTTTGGGTGTACTTCATGCGACACAAGTCTGAGGTCTTCGATAAGTTCAGGGTGTGGAAAGCTGAAGTGGAAAATCAAACAGGGAAAAGAATTAAGTGCCTCATGACAGATAATGGGACAGAGTTCAAGTACGAGCCATTTGTGAAGTTTTGTGAAGAGCACGGGATACAACGTCATTGGACTGTCAGGAAAACTCCACATCAAAATGGAGTGGCAGAGAGAGAAAGCGAGAACTATTGCAGCAGGCGGGCACGGTGCATGAGATTAAATGCGAGGGATTTGAAGGATTTACAGGCGTAAGCGGTGAGTATGATAGTTTACATAATAAGCAGTCGTCGAGTCTTGCTCGGGTAATAAAGCAAAGATAAGAGGTGTGATGAGGTAAGGAGGTAGACTACTCGGGTATGAGGATCTTGGATGTCCAACCCTACGCGTTCGGGTCCGGTGATGAGAGATTAAAGCTTGATGCCAAGTCAAACAGTGTATCTTTCTTGGGTATAAGAAAGGTGTAAAGGGTACAAGCTATGGGATCCGAATTCAAAGAAGGTAGTGATCGGTAGGGATGTGGTTTTTGATGAGGCTTCCATGGTGAAGTCATAACATGAAGGTGAGAAAACCGAGGCTGGTGGTGTAACCGGCAATCTACAGCAGGAAATTCAAATTGAACTGGAGAATAAAGACACTGGAAATTTACTACCAATGGAACAAGAAAATCAGAGCAAAGCAGGATGAAAGCATAGCCATGCAAGGAGACCCAGATGCACTATCAAACCACCGGAGAGGTACGGGTTTGATGATATGGTTCACATACATTTTATCTACTATTATTGGGGACCGTCCCACATTTCGGGAAGCTATTGCTAGTTACGAAGGGATAGATGGATGGAAGCCATGGTGGAGGAGATGGAGTCATTGATGAAAAAACAAGACTTGGGAATTATCAATTACCCGAGGGAAAGAAACTAGTGGGGTGAAAATGGGTGTACAAAAAAAAGGATCTCAGATCGTAAAAGGAAAAAGAAACGGTTTAAGGCTCGATTGGTAGCAAAGGGATACTTTCATGAGAGGAAGGAATTGACTATGATGAGGTGTTTTCTCGGTGGTGAGACATACATCAATCGAGATTATTTTGGCATTGGTGGCTAGCTATGATCCGGAATTAGAGCAACTGGATGTGAAGCGACCTTCCTTCATAGTGATTTGGAGGAAGTAATATTCATGGAAGCGACTGAGGGATTCAAGCAACCGGAGACGAGCACATGGTATGCGGAGTTGAAGAAATCATCAGAAATGAAAGCAGTCTCCAAGACAATGGTACAAGAAGTTCGATTCCTTCATGATCCGGATTGGGTTCACTCGATGTGAGTATGATTGTTGCGTTTACGTGAAAAGTCTTGAGGATGGTTCTTATATTTTACATTCTTATATGTGGATGACATGCTTATGCAAAGAGTGATTGAAGTAAACAGGTTGAAGAACTTGTTGGGAAAAGAGTTTGACATGAAGGACTTGGGTCTTCGCTAGGAAAATACTTGGGATGGAGATTCGCGAGGATAAAACAGTAAGTTGTGGTTGACTGATGTAAGAACTATGTGGAGAAAGTGTGAGAGATTTACTTGCAAAGTTAGCACTTCATTAGCGAAGTATCAGCTATCTACAAGAATTGTCCAAATCGACGGAACAAATTGGGATGTGCGTGATCTTGAGCGCGATTGGTTATTTGATGTACGCGATGGTGTGTATGAGACTCGATTTGGCACATGCAATCAAAGACAAAGGAGCAAATACATGGCCAATCTAGGTAAGAGCCGCTATGATATCCGAGAGGAAGAAACTCATGGGATTATGTTGGAGAGATTTTAGGGTAGTATGGCGGATAATGCTGGAAGGTTGGATGATTTGAGATCTTATGGGTATTTCATTGGCAAGAGCCTGAGTCATTTAGGTTTGTAATATTAATGAAGCCTTGATCAAATTGCAAAAAAAGTGCGAGCGTGTAAAATCGAGTTTAAAAATTTTACAAACCATATATACGGATCACCCTTTATGCACAATTATTAATTAAGCGAAAAGATAAAGAATAAAATCATACCCTTGAAGATCGAGCTTCCTAAAGTACAAGTTCACCCTCAATCCTCAAATTTTCGCGTTGACTTGAATCCACCGGGTTTGGTTCCTTCCTTTGATCGGCGTTAGCCACCCGTATGTTTGGCCTCTGAGGGTGATCCACGAGGAAAAAGAAGGATTCAAGAAGATGGGTGGTTGGCTAAACCTAGTTTTTTCTATCTCTATAGAAAAGGCGTACTCTCTCCAACAAATTGGAATTATACGTATGTTGTAAAAAGTCAACAACCCCACCACCATAATAATAAGACTCCTCTTATTTATAGATGTGGGCAACCCACCTTAACAATTAAGGAAATGGGTTTTATTTAATTAATTAAATTCTTTTAATTAATTAAGCTCCCTAATCTTATTAGGGATAATTAATTAAACTCCTTTAACTAATTTTCCTTCTAATCAATTAGGAATAAATGAAGTACTTATATTAAATTAATTCCTAAACTCTTTTAGAAATTAAAATAATAATAATTGTAATAATATTAATAAGACTCCTCTTATTAATTTATATTTAATATTTCTAAAATATTAAATAATAAATATTAAGCTATTTAATTTATTCTATCACCATAGATTAAATTAAATATATACTATATTATTACGATTATGCCATTAACTTCTTAAATAATTATTCTTCCTTTTATGGTGTGACCCTTTAGGTTCTCCGTATTAAGCCAGGTTGTGAATAAATCAATTAGAACAATTCTAATCTTATTTAAATAAATAAATTAAACAATTAATTTATTTAAATAAATAATATTTATTCTCTGATAGGGATAAGCCTCCTAGCGATCAGCGACTTTCCGGATAATATAGATTTCAACATTAATCATAAAAAGAACCTTTGAGTAAATAATTTCTGTATCTGATTCAATCCTTCCACCATCTGATGTCCCGATTAAATATAAGACATGGAATTCTTTGTCAAGTCTTATTTTATTTAATTATATGTATTTCGATCTTAAATGCCTGACTCAAATAATGCAAATTAGAAACTCCTTTCTAATTTCATTACGCCTTAACCCGAGGACTCTTTGGGTTGTCATTTATCGAATCACATAGGACATTTCTCTTCTTTTATTAGAAGTGGTAGATTCTTTATTGATCATACATTATCTCCATGTATGACTTATTATACCCAAGCATACCCTTTGATATACCTAAGGGTCTTAAGGAATAAGTCAAAGTATAACTCATCATACACGAATCTTATGATGATCTCGAGTCGAGGATTACTTGTACTACTATCACTCTGAGGAATTCTATTGATGGCAAATAAAACTCCATTAGGTATTCCTTAGCGAGCCACGTTCGGTGAACTTATTCTCTAATAAGCACCTACGTACTTGCTTTAGTGTCTCCACACAAATGATCGTGAGATCAATCATCCTCATCGATGAGCAAACAGCGTATGTACCGATCTATCAGGATTCACTAATCCCGATTTAGTAATCAATGATTGGGAACTATTTTAGTTTTAAGCTTTCTAGAATTTAGATCTCATTAGAATGATCATCATCATTATTCTAAAAGCATTGCTTAAAACTATGGGTTTATCACATATTATAAAAGCGACATCATGTAGATAATTAAAAGCCTTTAATAAATTAATACTTTTTATTAATAAATGAATAAGATTATTACTGAAAGTATATGCTTTATCATCAAACATGATTGGCTTGTGTGCATACTACTTTCAATCTCCCACTTGCACTAAAGCCGATAAATCGTGGTATCTTATACTCTTCTTCTACAAGTGGCGATTATCCTGCTTTGTTGGATAAGCTTTAGTTAATGGATATGTAATGTTGTTCTTGAGAGTCCACTATCTACATAGTGATTTCCCATCTTTCGATGATTCTAATAATCAAATGAAAGTGCCCTGACATGTTTAGATCCAAGATGAGACTTAGGAACTATTCTAGTTACGTAATGAACTTTTAATCCAAACAATCAACTTATGACTTCATTTATAGCTATATACTTTGTCTTTATCACTAAACCGACAACTCTTTCTTTGTTTGGAACCTTTCGATTCAACTGCACCCTTTGTTCGAGGTAACACTTTACCTTAAAGTGGATTTTTTACGTCATCTTAGTGCATGCGAAAAACTTGAGTCATTAAGCCCTCTAGTTTTAATTTAGACCCACCATGAATATGATCACATCCTTAGTCTTGGGTTAAGCACTTTAAGATGTTTTTTCAGCGACTCATAGTGAACTTCTCCATAATATGGTGATCGACATCGGGTCTCGTACATTTCATTGCATACATGATTGTCACTCATGCGACCTCTCTTTTCGAGAGAGTCGTGGGGACTATTAAGAGATACACTCCATAGCTCATCGACATGAGACATCTCTTGGAGTTTGCCATGCTAAGCGACTTTAGCATCAAATGAATATCGTTCCTTGGGTTAAGTCGAGCATCCTCTTAAATCTATCTATATAGATTATATCCCCAATTAAGATACTCTTCCCAAATCATTCATGGAGGAATGTTTGAACAACTTTATCTTTCTTGATTGTAGCATTGGTATGTCATTCCTTATCAAGTAGTATATCAACATATAATACTAGAAATGTCACGATGCTCCTCCTTGACCCTTTTGTACACACTAGGTTCATTCTTATTTTGATAAAATCAAACTCTTTTGATTGCCTCATCAAAACGAATGTTCCATATTTGAGAAACTTGCTTGATCCATTTCTACGGTGTCTCAACACTTACCTCATCGTATGTAGCTGGATCATCATCTTCTATGATGTGTACCTCATCATCATCATCCATGATGAATCCATACCTCCTAGGTATCTTGGTACTATTCAGATTTCTGATTTGGGTTGTGGTACAATAGAAGGTACATCTATAGGTTCCTCTTATTTGACTTATAGTGTTTTGTGGTTCTTGAACTCTTCAAGATCTATTATCCTCCCACTAGCCCTTGATGATAAACACCTTTATCTTAGAAAGCGGCGTGTTTCATAACAAACACCTTTTGCTAAGTAGGATTATAGAACATATACCTAAACTTACTTTAGGATGTCCCACAAAAATGTACTTGTCAAATCTTGTCCCAAGCTTATCCTTTGAAACCTTTTCACATAAGTTGGACAACCCTTATCTTAACATACTTAAGATTAGGAATCCTCCACATCCATAACTTTTATGGAGTCTTGGGGTAGGATTTTGAGGTTACCCTTTTTCGTGATGAATGTCGACCATTTCTAGGACATGACCCGAGAAGGATCTTTGGAATGTCGGTAAAATCATTATGGATAGTACCATGTCGTCCAACAAGGTGCGATTTTCCTTTCGGATACATCAATCAATTATTGCGTATCGGGATGTGTCCATTATGAGAAAACCATTTGAGATGATCTAGAAACTTATTGCACAAGTATTTATTCCTTGATCTAATCAAAGAATCTTAATACTTTTGCCAATTTGTTTCACTTTTGAATTCTTTGAACCTTTGAATAATTCACACTTGTATTCAACAAATACACACATTGACTCTTTGAATGATCATCTCCTTTTCTTATACTAATTTGTTCGATATGCAAAATTTTTTTCATGTAAGTCAGTATACAAAATTTATTAAGTAATATTCAGGTTCTATACAAAACATTATTATTATAAATAGAACAACAATTGTTCTTAATTATAATACCAAAGATTTCATTGTCCAATGATAAAATGGAAATAATATTTTTAACAAAGCTGGAATACAATAACAACTTATTGACTTAATAGATTTGCTAGTAGGCATTGCTAAACTATAAGTTTCTATGGCTAATATAGCAACCTTTGCTTCATTTTCCACACATAGGATTACTTATATTTGTTTAGCTTTCTACTTACCTTGGTCCCTTTCATAAATCTATATTTATGATAACCAAAGTCGGTATCAATACCCAAGTAGAACCTTGACTTAAAGAAAAATTTATTTTAAATCATGAACAAAAATTTGTATTTATGGCAAAACTTCACTAAGCTTCTTTGGTTAGCCTCTGCAAGATGCTTCTTCTCATGATTTCTTTCGTGTCGGGCTTATTGCGGTGGAAGCAAACTCCTTTCTTTATCCGTATCGATTTTGTTCTTATTATCCTTTGTTTTTGCCTTTCTATTTACCTTCTTTGAATCGTTCTTCTTTTGAGGAAGATCCTTTGGCCCCTACCGGTAAGACTTGGTCTTTCTTGGTTGGAAAGTGACTCTCGACATTTTTCAACATGTTAAGCAAATCGGTGAAGGTGATATCTAGCTTGTTTATATGAAAAATTCACAACAATTGTGAAAGAGAGTCAGGGAGTGAGTGCAAGATCAAATCTTGGCTCAACTCTCCATCCATGACAAAACCGGTTGTCTAATTGATCAATCAAATTGATTATGTTAAGAACTTTTTTTATGCATACTATAGTGCCATTGGCCATTCTAGATCGGAAGAGCTCCTTAGATGTCGATATCTATCGGTCCTACTTTCCTCACCATCGACTACTTGATGTGCGGGAATATAGTAGAAGCATCCATAGTTTCATCTTGTATTTGAAGCTGAAGCTTCGTTACTCGTGGATCACGAGCATGATGCATTGAGCATTTGTGCATCATCTTGCCACTTTCTAAAAAGCATGATCTCTTCCTCGGAGGCATTATGCGCAACCATTGCGAGGATAGGCGTATTAAGGACATAAGATAGCTTTTTGACTATGAGAACTATTCTCAAATTCCTTAACCAATCCGTTTAATTGATTGCGGTTAATTTAGCATCTAATATGCTTCATGATGATAGTAATTTTAGACATTGTAAAATTACGTAAATGAATTTGTAATTAACAACATTTTAACATACATTCTTTTATTAATTACCAAAATAAATTAGGTCTTGTTTTAAATTGGTATCTCCACTATTTTCTTCAAACTATATTACCCTCACTTATATAGTTGGCAAAATCTAATTAAAGATTTGCTAGTGAGAATAAGGATCCCATTTCAAATGTATATAGCCTTGTGGTGACACTGACAAACTATATATAAATAAATAGGTAGACAACTTTTGTCGATTACATCACTATATCTGACTCCTTTTCTTTTGCCTCTTAGATTATTTTGATCAGTGGTGGCACATCAGAATCAAAATTATCGAGTTAAGTCGACCTAGCACTCCATATATTCAAAAAGAAAAATATCATCCTTGTGGTGACACAACAAAACAATATTGTTCAATTTTCTTTATAAGCATCAAATGTGATAAATTAACATCTTAAATACTTAATACTTGCCTTGTGGTGACACAACAAACTCATATTAAATATTTAATACTCTATTAATTTTATCATGCTAGAAAGCGGACGTTCGATATTCAAATATCTTTGAGCGCTTAGGACTAATATATAAAAATTGAGGGGTTTGTTATTAATTTGTCTCATCTTGTTTTTAGTTGCGTATATATATATATATAAAATCGCGTCGTATTAATGAACATGCGAAGCATGTTTGCATATATATATATATATATATAGTATAAGCAGCATATAGAATCTATATTCTACACGGATTGATTATGGACTTTTATTCTAGTTTGGTTCACTAGAGCCACCAAGTGAACAAAAAGGTCGAGCTCCCCAGGGGTGCGAGAAATAATATTTAAATATAACTATTACATTTAAACCGGGCTCCATTACAAGCGGGTCTTTGGCGCTCCTTGTTGATCCTTGATCTCTAATTCTTCAAAATTAATTCTAACTATTCCTATTACAAAACTATTTAAAATAAATAGAAACCTTGATCGTCGATCGAGGGAAATACATAGGAGGAGATAGAATTTACATTAAGAAAAAATTAGAGAAGGCGAGTACTGAGACCCCATTTAATAAAACCCATACATTAATGCATCGACTAAAATAAAATCAATCGCATTGGTCGATAGTCCATAATCAATCCCATTTATTATCATACACATCATCATCATATGCATCGATAAATAACATTCATCTTATGAATAATAAACATTTAATATATATATTGATATCATTTAATGGGCAAATTTAGTTAGTATAAAATCTATTTTGAATCAAAATAAACTCCTTTATTTTAATCAAATTTAAATCAAAATAAAACTATTTTATTTTAATTTATCAATTTTGAATAAAATAAACTATTTTATTTTAATCAAAATCTTTAATCAAAATAAACTCCTTTATTTTAATTAATTATGGAATCAATTCCATATATAAAAAAAAAAAAAATCTTTAATTAAAATAAACTCTTTTATTTTAATTAATTATGGAATCAATTCCATGTAAAAAAAAAATCTTTTATTAAAGGAAACACGGATTATTCTTTTCTATTCACAAATAAACTCCTTTATTTTGAATAATATGAAATCTTATTTCATATTTAAATAAACTCCTTTATTTAAAGAAATTATGGAAACAAATAACTCTCTTTTATTTTGAATAATATGAAATCTTATTTCATATTTAAATAAACTCCTTTATTTTAAGGAAGATGGATTCTTTTCTTTCTATTCACAAAAAAACTCCTTTATTTTGAATAATATGAAATCTTATTTCATATCTAAATAAACTCCTTTATTTAAGGAAAAAATAGAATCAATTTCAACTCAATTAGTTATCATGGAATCAATTAAACTCTAATTAGTTAGCATGAAATTTAATTTTAAAATTAAAATAAAACTTTTATTTTAATATTAAAATAAACTTTTATTTTAAAATTAAAATAAACTTTTTTATTTTAATAATAAAATAATTAAGAATATATTATATATATATATATATATATATATATATATATATATATATATATATATATATATATATATATATATATATATATATATATATATATATATATATATATATATATATATATATATATATATATATATATATATATATATATATATTATATATATATATATATATTAATATATATCATATATTAATAATATAATATATAAATATATTAATTATCATATTAAATATTTATATTATATATATTTTTTTATAAATTATATCTTTAATATTTATTATATATATTTTTTTTATATATTAAAAAATAAAAAATTATGTTAAAATTTAAAATTAAAAAATAAATTATAAAAAAAAAAATTAAATAATTATTAAAAAAAAAAAAATTTTTTTTTTTTTTTTTTTTTTTTTTTTTTTTTTTTAAATTTTATACAATAAAATTATGCCCAATTAAATTGTTCTAAACACATATCGATATACATATCAAATTAAAACAATTAATAATTAGCGCATAAAGGTTTGGCTCACGATGCCCTTTATTAGGTTTGTAATAATATTCATGAAGCATGATCAAATTGCAAAAAAAGCGAGCGTGTAAAAATCGAGTTTAAAAATTTTACAAACCATATACGGATCACCCTTTATGCATAATTATTAATTAAGCGAAAAGATAAAGAATAAAATCATACCCTTGAAGATCGAGCTTCCTCGGTGCAAGTTCACCTCAAATCCTTTTCGCGTTCGACTTGAATCCATAGGGTTTGGTTCCTTCCTTTGATCGGCGTTAGCCACCCAGTGTTTGGCCTCTAGAGGTGATCCACGAGGAAGAAGAAAGATTGAAGAAGATGGGGTGGTTGGCTAAACCCTAGTTTTTTCTATCTACATAGAAAAGGCGTACTCTCGACAAATTGGAATTATTCGTATGTTAAAAAAAGTCAACAATACCACCCATAATAAGACTCCTCTTATTTATAGATGTGGGCAACCCACCTTAACAATTAAGGAATTGGGTTTTATTTAATTAATTAAATTCTTTTAATTAATTAAGCTCCCTAATCTTATTAGGGATAATTAATTAAACTCCTTTAACTAATTTTCCTTCCTAATCAATTAGGAATAAATGAAGTACTTATATTAAATTAATTCCTAAACTCTTTTAGAAATTAAAAAAATAATAATAATTGTAATAATATTAATAAGACTCCTCTTATTAATTTATATTTAATATTTCTAAAATATTAAATAATAAATATTAAGCTATTTAATTTATTCTATCACCATAGATTAAATTAAATATACATATTTATATTATTACGATTATGCCATTAACTTCTTAAATAATTATTCTTCCTTTTATGGTGTGACCCTTTAGGTTCTCCATATTAAATAGGTTGTGAATAAATCAATTAGAACAATTCTAATCTTATTTAAATAAATAAATTAAACAATTAATTTATTTAAATAAATAATATTTATTCTCTGATAGGGATAAGCCTCCTAGCGATCAGCGACTTTCCGGATAATATAGATTTCAACATTAATCATTAAAGAACCTTTGAGTAAATAGTTTTACCGTCTGATTGATCCTTCCACCATCTGATGTCCCCGATTAAATATAAGGCATGGAATTCTTTGTCGAGTCTTATTTTATTTAATTATATGTATTTCGACTCTTAAATGCCTGACTCAAATAATGCAAATTAGAAACTCCTTTCTAATTTCATTACGCCTTAACCGAGGACTCTTTGGGTTGTCATTTATCGAATCACATAGGACATTTCTCTTCTTTTTATTAGAAGTGGTAGATTCTTTATTGATCATACATTATCTCCGTATCTGACTTATTATACCCAAGCATACCCTTTGATATACCCTAAGGGTCTTAAGGAATAAGTCGAAAGTATAACTCATCATACACGAGATCTTATGATGATCGAGTCAAGGATTACTTGTACTACTATCACTCTGAGAATTCTATTGTGGGCAAATAAAACTCCATTAGGGTATTCCTTAGCGAGCCACGTTCGGTGAACTTATTCTCTAATAAGCACACTACGTACTTGCTTTAGTGTCTCACACAAATGATCGTGAGATCGATCATCCTCATCGATGAGCGAATGAAGCAGCGTATGTACCGATCTATCGGATTCACTAATCCCCGATTTAGTAATCGATGATTGGGAACTATTTTAGTTTTAAGCTTTCTAAAATTTAGATCTCATTAGAATGATCATCATCATTATTCTAAAAGCATTGCTTAAAACTATGGGTTTATCACATATTATAAAAACGACATCGTGTAGATAATTAAAAGCCTTTAATAAATTAATACTTTTTATTAATAAATGAATAAGATTATTACAAAGTATATGCTTTATCATCAAACATGATTGGCTTGTTCAATATATTCAAATGTTAGTTTGGAGGATTACCCCCCGAGACTGGATAGAACAAGTAACGTATCTTCTGAAGGGACGAGGTTATTCGTTAAGGTGGAGATTTGTTGGGAACTTGTGACTTATAATAGGAAGCCGCTGAAAAAGGGTAGTGCGGAGTGGAGTGACGCACTAGCCCATCAGGGTTGACTCGAAGGTCGGGAGGGTGCGGGCGCGGCGAAGCCGCTTCTAATCTGTCTGAGTTGTTTATTAATGAGAGGCATTATGGGTAATTGAGGCGTAATGCCAAGTAGGGTTGGAATAGGATTAGTAGTTATAAATACTATCTATTATAAAGCGCAAATGTAGAAAGGAATCATCGATAAACAAGAAGTCGTCAGCGTGAAAGACTCCAAATTGTAACCACGTAAATTTCTTGTGTTCTTCTTAATTCTCTATCGTTTGTGTGCGTGTGTGTGATCCTATAATTCTAACATTCACAAAATAGACTAATCAATGCTCTATTTGTGTCGAACAAGACATTTTTCAGAAAAAATGCTTTTAGCACTTTAGATGTTTGGTATGATAATGAAAATATAAACACGATTTAATTCATATTTAATCTTAATTTTCAAGTTATTTTTCAGGAACCAAAAAAAAAAATTCTAATCAAAATGGAAGGAGCCCTGGTTAAAAGATGATAATGAAGGGGTTAAATTAGCATTTATTTTGCTTTCAGTTAATATGCTTTCTATAAGATATTTTCTCAACATACGACGTATTAATGCGTTATGATGAACTGCATTACTGTTGGTCACTTGGTCTAATGGACAGTGTCCAGGAATGAAAAGTTTGACTTTATAAAATTAATAGTAATTGTCTAATTTTTAATACACATTAATGATGGACTGTATCTAATTAATAAAAGTAGTTGACTATATAAATAAATCAATTTGTGTTTTTGGAGTTAGTTGACTATATAAATAAATCAATGAAACTATGAAAGCAAAATAATTATATACAGAATGTCTAATAAAAAGAAGTAGTTG
This sequence comes from Panax quinquefolius, assembly GCA_020205615.1. Lineage (NCBI taxonomy): Eukaryota > Viridiplantae > Streptophyta > Magnoliopsida > Apiales > Araliaceae > Panax > Panax quinquefolius. The sequence continues at coordinate 35,762,232 of CM035151.1, forward strand.
ACTATTTAAATAAATCAATTTGTGTTTTTGGAGTTATAAGTTGACTATATAAATAAATCAATGAAAGCATAATAATTATATAAATAAATCAATGAAAGCATAATAGTTATTGGTGTTTTATAACTTATGATTTATTTATATAGTCAACTAATACCAGGAATGCCTCTCATGCATGCAAGAAATGCACATAATAATTATATACAATATAAATGTCAACAGGGAATGACTTTTAATGCAAAGTAACATGTTATGGAAGAAAAACTGAAAAGTCCTTAAGAAATAGTTATAGAAAAATCAAATAAGTTATTAGGGATGGTTGACCCATCCATATCCATAATAAGTGAAAGCAAATAGATACTCGATCATATTATTAATTTATAAGTAACTTGTGTGTGTCTATATATATATATATATATATATATATATATATACAAATGGATCAGTCCGGATTCTTGACTTGATCAAAAGCAGACTACAAATTTTTAATTTTTTTTTGCTTTTTTTAAAAAATAACTAAAAAAAAAATATTTAATATTTTATGGAATTGAAATTTTTTCATAATAAAAAGTGTTTTAGGCGTGATTTTGAGTGCATTATATGAAAAAAAAGTTCGAGCAGGATAAAATCAAGGCGTCCAGGACTAGAACAGGACTCATATATATATATATATATATATATATATATATATATATATATATATATATATATATTCACAGTAGTCCTGTGTGTTTTTCCTTCTAAAGTTTTAGCTTAAGCCTAATTGAATACTTAAATCTTAATTTATTTCTCTCATGTTTGGAGCTTGGAAAATGTCAGAGAAAGAAAAGGAAGAAAAATTGAAAGAGTAAACATATAATAAAGAAAAAGCATTTCAATGTAAAAGCCTAATTATATATACTTTAATAACAATTTGTGGTAAATTTATATCGACTTGGGGGCTGTTTGATTAGCACTGAATAGTTGAATGGCTGAATCGGTCAGCCATTTAGACAATTTGAGATGAATGGCTAAGTCTCATTTTTTTAGCTGAATGGCTGAATGAATTATTATTATAATTATTTTACAATATTAACTATTATATTAAGTAATATTAAATAAATTTACAACAATTTTGAATTTTTTCGGAAGGGTAAAATAATAAAAATTTATTATTTTGATGTTTATACATATCGATTATAAATAACTTTTTTTTGATTGAGATTCATTCGATTTTTATCAAACACCCTTACAATCACTAAATTTATCGACACATATGGATTGATAACAATTATAAGAGAACCTCACTTATTATACACCTCTCCAAAAATTAATACTAATATTTATCCACGTAACCCCTCATAAATATTGGCAATATATATCATTTTTATGTTCAAATGTAATGTAATAAATGATTAAGAAAACTCCACCAAAAAGTTTAGATTTCCTAATGTTAAATTTGTTTTATTTCTCTCAATATTTTTAAGCTTCAAAGATACCCTTAAATGCCAACCTTTTCCCAACTACTAGTTCAAAATGTTTTGGTCAATTAATTATAAAAAATAAGCATTTATCATTCCAACTGACAAATATTACATACCTTTCATAAAACACTTTTTGAATGACAATGAATTTGAGAGGGGTGACTGCTTCGCAAATCAACGATCCAAACAAATGTAAATTTTAAATAAATACTTTATAAAATTTAAAACTAGTTTACTTTTAAAAAATAAGAAATAGTATTATTTTGAAGACTTGAAGTTGAGCTATAAATAAAACACGACTATTTTATTATTATTGGATAAAAGCGCAAAAACATAAAAGAGCCAATTTGTTGCATTTGGACCGTGTTTTCTAATTGGATTCTTTTTCATTTTTTATTTTTCATTTTTCATTTTTAAGAATTCTTGGGAAAATGTGTTAGATTATTGTCTTCTCTTTATAGAAAACATTTTTGCAAACACTGTAATCTAAAATTGTATTTTCATATATTGGTAAGCAATTGACCTATAATATCACAAAAATACTCTGTAACATAATTTCATTTTGAGATTTCTTTTTATCAATTCAACCATTGCCCTGCATATCGATTTGTATAAATTGTATAACTTGAATAAGTTATTTAACTAGGTATGATAATTAAATAACCTAAATGGTTATTGTTATTTAGTGGTCCTAGTATTTTAATTATATACTAGTGATCTAATCTAAGAGAATTGTGGAGCATGTCACAATTTATTTAATGATTATGTGAATAAGTGAATATGAATATTATGTGATGGTTTATATTTAGGATTGGGGGGAGGACCCGGTACTCGATATACCGAGTCATGAAATCTTAATATTAATTTTAGGCCATTAGATATTTTAAAACTGATCTGATGGTCACAATTAAATCCTCATTATCTCACTATCTCATCCTTTTGTCTCTTCAGTTCCCGCTTTCCTCAACATCTCGCCATTTCATTTCCACCACCACCACCTCACCACCGTCGCTCGTTCTCTCTCCTTCGCCACCACCGCCTTTGCCACGGACCTTTTCATCGCCCACGCCGATAAATTTCACTCCAATTTCCAGTCGCCCTAAACAAGCCCTCCAAACCTTCTTACGGGTGAATTTTTCGGTATGTCATCATTTTACTCTATAGCACTTTTTCTTGTTTGATCTTCCTATTGGGACCAATCCGCCCCCACATGAGGCGTTACCGACACAGAATTCACTCGCTTGAGCTATCCAAATATGTCGATCTCGTGTAGTAATTATCTTTTATGGCAAATGGGTGATGCGTATTTGGAAATTTAGATTCTCTTTGATCTTTTGGGTTTATAAAAATATTCCGTAGTTGTGATTCTAGTTTCTTTCATTCCTTTGTTCTGGAATATACAATTGTTAAGTTTTTGAGAGGATTGTAGTGCAGAATACTAGTGATCTGGAACAAGAGTAGAGATGGGTATAGTGAGTACTATAATGAGGGTTTTCGGGTTTGGAGTGGGAATCACCATTGGGATTTTGATTGGTTATTACATGTTCTTCTACTTCCAACCAAACCGATGTCAAACTTAGTTCATGCTCTGTTTCATTATGTATATGTTATGAACTTATAAATGTATTCTCACTCTTTTTGTTTACTTTTGTGTGGCTTGGCTTGTTTGTGTGTCACTTGTTTTGATTTTTACATTTGTATCGCATAATAATCTATGTAATACAATATGCATCTTTTGCAATTCTACAATGGTATGTAGTTTCTTTGTTTATTATGTGAATTCATAGATGATTAAATTCAAGCAAGCTAAATGCTCAATTTTACGTATCATATTTGGTTGTCTTTTGCAGGTACTATTTTTAACGTGGATACCTCTATTGGAACACTTGATGATAGTCCTCCAATGATATATGGGGAGCAAGATTGGATACCTAAGATTGGTATGGAGTTTGACACAATAGATGGTGTATTTAAATTTTGGAAAGACTACTCAAAGAAGGTGGGGTTTGGTGTTAGAAAAGAGTATGATAATAAGGATCGAAAAACTGGAGTTGTGATTAGTAAATTATTTGTGTGTTGTAAAGAGGGTCAAAAGAGAGGAAAGGAAAATGATGATGATGACATGATTCACCACCGCTCTTCCTCGAGAACCGATGTTAAAAGTATTTTTAGATAAAGAGAGAAAGAAATATATAGTGAAAGAGTTTGTTGAAGAACATCATCATGAGCTACAACCTTTATCCACTGCTTACATGCTCAGATCACATAGAGAGCTTACTACGGCACATTCATTAGCAATTGAATTGGCTTCTGATTCAGGGCTTACTCCTAAAGTAACACAAGAATTATTGAGCAGGGAAGCTGGTGGTAGGGGTAAGCTTGGGTTTGTTATTGAAGATCAAAAATCATACTTAAGATCTAGGAGAAAAAATAGATATGGGTCACGGGGGGCTTGGCAGTATTTTCATATATTTTGAGAAGCAAAACTTGAGTGATCCTAAGTTTTATTATGCTCTACAACTTGATAGTGTTGATCAAGTCACTAATAATATATTTTGGGCTGATGCAAAAATGGTTGATGATTATGTTGCTTTTGGTGACGTGCTAACTTTTGATACCACTTTTGGTACTAATGATGGAATGAGGCCCTTAGGTGTGTTTATTGGATATAACCATCATAGGCAGGATAATAATTTTTGGGGTTGCACTTTTGTATGATGAGACTATTGAATCTTCAAGTGGCTTTTTAACACTTTTATGAATGCACATGGCGAAGCATGACCCTCGTTCAATTTTTTAGATCAAGTATTTGTTATGGCAAGTGCTTTAGAGAGTGAATGGCCAAAAGTATCTCATGGATTATGTACTTGGCACATTAGACAAAATGCATTGAAACATCTTGGTTGTTACATGAGGAATAAGTCTCCATTTATGATAGATTTTAATAAGTGAATGTAGGAATATGAAGATGAAGAGGAATTTGAGAGTAAATGGAAGAAAATGCTTGATGATTATAATTTAATGGAGAATAGTTGGTTGGCCCACATATCTGAAAAAAGAGAAATGTACTAAGGCGTATATGAAAATTCATTCACATTGGGCATCCGAAGCACACAAATGTCTCGAAAGTTTATACGATGATTTGAAAGATTATTTGAAAAGCACTTTGAGCATCTGTGATTTTTAAAACATTTTGATAGGGTGGTGGACCAAAAGAGAAATAAGGAGTTAGAATTTGAGTTTAAAATGAGAGAAAATGTCCCTTCATTAGGTTTCTCCAAGTCTCCAATACTAAGACAATTATCAAAAAGGTACACTCCTAAATTTTTTCATCTATTTAAAGAGGAGTATGGTTGTGTTGATTCGGTTATAGTGAAGGATGACATACAAGACACTTGTGCATATATTGTTTCTACACATTGGAAAAAAGAGAAAGAATATAAGGTGTTTTGTAACACTAATAATGAAGTGGTGATTTGTAGTTGCAAAAAGTTTGAAAGTGAGGGGATGTTGTGTTGTCATATATTGAGAGTATTTAGTCGGCTAAATGTGACAAAAATTTCAGAGAAATACATTTGCAATAGACTTACAAGGGTTGTAAAGAGTCGGATTATATTAGATGAAGAGAAGCCAAATGAAGAAGAAGATGCAAAAGGTTGGATTAGAAGAGTCCAATCACAACTCCTACGAATAACATATCAAGCTATAATGAACAAAGATTGACGTATTTTCATGGAATAGATGATAAATGATTGTAGCAAGAAACTTGAAAATTTTACAATGGGTAAGGAAGTTGAAGTTGACAAAGTGCTTGAAAACAAAGTTAACAATCGAATGGAAAATGTCAAGGGATTGAAGAAGAAGGAAGGTCGAAAGGAAAAGAAGAATGAAACCACAACATGAGATACGTACAAGAAAAGTTAGAAAACCTCTAATTCTAATATGGTAATTTAAACTTTTATATATATGCTTGTACTTTACTTGATTGATTTTGTTATAGATGATAATTTCAACTTTTTATTTCTCAAACTTGTAGGAGGATTGCTCGAGTCCACATATAACACACAATGTTCGTTTGCAAGAAGAACGGTTTTGATCTTAATCTCACTTAATTCAAGAAGTGGCATGGAGCTAGATCATCCATATTTCACCATTTTTGTTCGACAGTAGCTCTAACTTTTTTGCCCAAGTTGCTGTTTTAATTTTTTACTAGGTACATCGCGTGTTGAGATATTTCATTTTTTGTAATTTGTATATTTTATTTACCATTTTTTTTTACCATTTTTACCATTTTTTTTAATTTGTAATTTGTATAATTTTTACCATTTTTTGTATTTTATATATTTCATTTAGTTGAGATATTTCTGATTTGGTGTTTTTGGTTTTGTTGCAGGTTTGTGTTGAGAAGGTGATTCAAGAAAACAAATACTTGAAGCAAGAAGCGAAAGGTTTATATGATGAAAACTTTAGATTGAAAAGGTAGGTGAGACTAATGAAGCAGCTAAAGATTTTTGTAGGAAAAATCAATTTTTCACTAGCTGCTTATAATATTTTTATAGGTTGTGTATTTTGTTTGGTTAAGATATTTCTGATTTGGTATTTTTGTTGCAGGATGAGAGGTTGGCAAACAAAAATTTAATGGAAGAAGTGAAAATTTTAAATCAAATTGGGGAGTAAAGCTGAACTATTTCCTGTTTTTATTTGTGAATTTGTGAATGCCATTTTCTAGAGTATCTGTGTAGTATGGAGTACTTTTAGAGAAATTAGGGATACAATCTTGATTTAGTTAAGGAATACCATACTGTAAAACACTATTTAGCAGACATGCTATTGACATTCTTATTTTAGTTCCGCAGCTCGGAGGAATATGAACCAAGAAAGTGAAGAATCAGTCAATTCTCTGACATTTGAAAAATAACGAAAGTCCTCTTATATAAACGAGCGAGAGAACCTCCTCTGGAATAATGGTGTCTGGACCTTGAAGTGAAATAGGAAAAGTTATCAATATAAAGCCGCAAATTTGAAGTAATCCTATGATCAATCCAATGAAAGCGTTAAGGGGAACAATATCAGGCGATGAAAAGGGATGGATATTTCTTCGTTTTCGGGGATGAGATGTAGAATGGCCCCAAAAGTGTTCAAAGAAGATCTGAAGAAAGGAGCATGGAACGAAGCAATTCACTTCATACCTAAATAAATGAAAGAAATATTGTTAAGCAATATATATATATAATAAATATAATAAATGAGCGAAACTGAAAAGGGGTACCTTCCGACAGATTCTCTCATGGCAAGGACAGTTTCATCCAAGCGACGATACAAGGTTCCCAAAAAGAGAGCAGCAAGAGGAACATCCAGACCCCGAGACAACAAAGCCGCTAAGCTAAACATACGGGTCGAGGGACCGTCCATAGGTAACCCAGGGAAGATAAAGTGGGACAACCACATAGCCTGATATGCAGCTAAAGGAAAAGGACAAGGTTCCTTATGAAGAGCAAGAACAGACTCTCTATAAACAGAATTATTCCAGTGGCCAGGCTTGTAATCTCGAAAGAAATAACGGACCCAAGATAGCCAGGAAGTCTCCGGATGGTTGGGCGTCTCAAATTCTGAAAGGATTATATTGCCTTGGAACCTCGTGGTGTAATTGGAAGCCCGCTTAAAAGCTTCTGTCAAATACGCGACACATTCGGTATCCCTAAGGGACATGCTGAATGAACCATAAGAAGCTGAAGCAGCAGCAGGAAGGCTACAAGATATAGTTCAAAATAAATACATAACCCAAGAAAAATGAGGATGAATATACAAAACAGAAGAAAGAATTACTGGTAAATGGCATAGACATCCTCTAGAGTAGGGGTGAACTCCCCCCAAGCGGTGACAAATGTACATGTAGAAGAGCACCATCGTGAAATCAATAGGGTAAGGGCGTCATAGTCCTGTTGGATACGAAGATCTCTACATAATTGAACACAACACAGAATCCCAGCTTTGTCCAGCAACTTCACATAATCAGAATTCTTGAGGATCTCGTCGGTCCAAGGTTGCCATCCCTGAAGGTGGCTAGATGAGTTAGACATGAAGCGAATGGGACTAAAAGGATACTCCTATTTTTCGATGCACATGCGGAGAATGTGAGCAGACCAGGGAAAGCTATCTGCACTTTCACCAGCTGCAGCATATAAAAATACACCCCCTTTGTCAGGTGGATGAAAAGTTGCACGATCAAAATTCTCCGTTCGTTCCCAGAAATCTTCAAAAGGCCCAAAGAAGGGAGTTTTTCCCCACTCGCTAATGAAGGGGATATCCTTAGTAGTTTTCGGGTCTGCAGAATGTTCGTTAGAGTTGGCCTACAACAAGAGGGATTTAATATGAGAATTCTATGAAACAGATAAATGAAGTGGAAAGCATTCGAAATATAGTACTTATCATGGTAAAAAAGAAATTATGAATACTGGAACAAGCGAGGTCGTCTTGAAAACAATCTTCTTTTGACAATGTCCCGGTGCGAAAAAGTCCGAACTCGAATAAGAAGATTTAGCACGGAAAAAGAGATTACGTACACGAAAAGAGGAAGAAACAAAATTATCAAACGACGAGAAAACCCTCTAGGGTTCGGTCACCTCTGGATTCGACCACATTGAGATTGACCTCCCTAAGGTTCAACCACCACGAGATTCGATCCCTACTAGGGTCGCGCGCCCGTCGAGAATGGTCCAACCACGTTACCTCGCTTCCTTTCTTGATTCGTTGTTTAATTGATAAGAACGAAGTGCCGCTTGAAATTCCTTAAAAGTAAGTCTTTCTTTTAAATTAAAAAAAAAAAAAGACTTTTTGGGTCAATTCTTGATTTATATTTAAATTATAAAAATAAAAAAAATAAAAAAAGGTCACCGCGTCGGTGTGAACCAAAAGTTTATGGGTCTTATAAGTTACTAATTATATTATATGTGATTTTGACTCATTAAGTTAATGCTGTGGAAGTGCAGAAGAATTGAGGTTTGTCTATATAAATATAAAAGAATAGAGCCTGCCAAAAGAAAACAAAACAAAAAAAAAACACAAAAACGTTGAGTACTGAAACCAAAACCATGGGGTTATATACATATAATGGTATAGGGGTGGTGGCGCAGTTGGCTAGCGCGTAGGTCTCATATAGGTCTCATAGCCTCTGAGTAATAGCATGATTAATGAGGTACTCCTCTCTGAATAATAGCAGGATCAATATATATATATATATATATATATATATATATATATATATATATAACGTCCTCTTATTCATCACATCATCTTTCAGTACCGTCCCACTTTGATATATGTACATGATAAAAGAAAGTTTTCCTTTTTTTACCTGAACTTAAAAAAATAAAATAAGGCGCACCTTTCTTTTTTCCGGATTAGCTTCTTGAATCTTCTCTCCAATACAATACTACTGATATTGTATTACTTCATCAATCACAAAGAAGAAACAGTCCTTTCCTTTCTATAAATACAGAGTATGTATCCTACTAAACTTGTTATTCTACAAGGATCAATATCTGCGAAATTATTTTATTTTAAAACTCTAATTGTGGGTGTTTGAAGAAGTTTGAACAAATTTCAAAATAAATATAAATAAATAAATATTATATTAAAATAAAACGTGTTAAGCACTGTCCATTCCATCCAACCCATTTTTTGTTAATAGAATATATATTTATATATCCTAATGTTTTATTTATATGATGTCACTAGTTTTACCCAAAAACCAAATTCTTCTTGAGGCATATTTTACTGTGGCATTTGTCTTTCTAATTAATGCATATTGTCAAGTATTCTATTATGCATCATCATTTTTATGAATAATTTATATATATTATTAAGTGTTGCAACTAATTCTTTGATTGACAAGTTTTAGATTTAATTTGAGTGAGCAAAATTTGGAAACAAATTTGATAAAAGATTTTCAAGATATTTTGGGAGAGTTCTCTTAGGGAGTTCTCTCAGGGTCAACGCTTCTACTCGCACTAGTTTTACGATCATCAATATCTCGAGCGATATGTCCTTCTTTCCACAATTATAAGTATACCTTAAATTGACTGGTGCTTTGGATCGATATGTCGTCCTCTTTCCCGTATTTATAACATACGAACGGTGGTCGCTTCTCCTCCTTAGAACCAATTTGCCAAAGATACGTCACCGTCGCTATCTTCACATGGTCGCTGCTGAATCTCCTCTTTTTAAAATCTCCTCCCAACTCGCTTTATTTCTATTTTCACGGCCCGATTACCACCAAAGTGGTTACCACTTTTTCCGTGTCATTCTTCTTTTCTCCACTTTGGTTATCAAGTATTCCGATGACTACTATCTTTGGTATCATCTCAGCATGGTCCTTCGCTTCTAACTGTTGATTTTTTACAGACATTCGAATTCAAACGCCTCTCACGACATGTCGAGGTAAAGAATCTTGGACGCACCACACGATTCCCACCAAGAATCATCTTCGCCACTTTCATAACATAAAAGTAGCGAATGGAACTTCTGTTCCTCGTCGCATCCCAAGACATCGAATATCTTCGGGTAATTTGCTGACGAATGTTTTTCCGCCACGATCGGATCTCGCTTTCCTGCACTCGTAGTCCCAACTCTTTGAAGCAAAGGTTCGGTGACCACCCGTGAATTGCTATCATCTCCTCCTCAGATTTTTAACACTTTAGTCTCCCTCATGTCGATTTTGCATGAATTTAATGAAAAAAGCTTTTAAACAAGTATCATTGAACTGCTTGACTGTCTCTCAATCTTAACTTATTGTCGGTATTCCCACTGGCCTCATTTACACCACTATTAATATTCTGGTTTTACCGACATTCTCAATTCCACCATCATTTTTCGACTCATTGCTTAGTATCGTGAAAGTAACTCCAATCCAGATTTTCATTAATCAAATCAACCCTTACTATTTCAAACCGCTATTTGATTAATAAATAAAGGAAATTCCTTTTTATTTAAAAATCGGGTTTTGGTCTTACAGCTTTCTTTCTCATAAGATTTTTTTTTACGAGGCTTGCAAGATCGAGTTCGCATTGTTTCGTAAAATTTGAAGCATGATTCAAAGACTCGAATATTTTTGCATGATCGTCACTCAAGGCGTGACTCACGTCAAGTGAGGGGGCAAATGTGAGTCCGAAAGTACAAAATTAGGGCTCACGTGTGATCTAAAGAATTAAATGAATCGGGGAGAAGTCTCCACGTGTCGAGGTAGTAAGGCTCGTGGAGAACTCATATTTTCGGGGAATTGATTGAGGATTGGATTGGTGACTAGAAGGACAAATGATTTAGGCATTACTTAAGTAAACTGAAAAGGGTATTTTAAAATTTTATGAAATCACATGCCAGCTTCTTTCTCATAAGCACAAGACCCGGATATGTGCCGTACACGATTGACCATTTTTCCAGAAACTCTATAAATATCTCCTTCATTTCAATAGAAGGGACTTTTTGATTCTCTCTCGAAGACTTTGAAGAAGACTCTTGAATCCCTAAAGTATCGCCACGTGTTTACTCGAAGCGATTGCTTATTGCTTTCATTCTTTTCCCTCTTCAACCACTCAATCAAAACCGTACTCTTTGCGGATTTCTCTCCTCAGTCAACACAAAACCCTAATCCTAGTAAGGTACGGTTTCTTTACCTACACATCTCATGCAAGAAAAATGCATATATGGATATTGGAGAGAGAATCAAACATAATAATTATAACTAATGTAATGAAAATGTCAAACAGAGAATTGAATGATTTTGAATGCATGGTAACATGTTATAGAAGAAAAGTTCCTTGAGAGGTAATTATAAAATAAAACCATAAATTATTAAGGATGTTTGACGCATCCATATTATGGTGAAAGCTAAAATATGATACCCATATACTTAAATTAATTTAATAATTATTATATTCAAAATAGTCCTGTATGTTTTGTCTTCTAATTAAAGTTTGGCTTAAGCCTAATTGAATACTTAATTCTTTTATCATGATAAAGATCTAGTACAATGGTAGTAGCCAAAAAAAGTTTTTGAAATTCTGTAATAAGCACACCCAGAAGGGGTGTGTGATAACCCAAATTTTGGGTAATATTAAAATAAGAATTAAATAAATAAAATTCTTATTAGATAATACGTTGTTATAACCTTGGGATTAAATTATATTACAAAAATATATATCAAATGAGGTAGATTGGATTTACCTTATTATAATGGTATTTAAATACCAAGATTGAAAAGGAAAACCAACATGGCTTTTGAGATAGATTCTTGATATGAAGCTATCTATGTGTTCAAAGAATTAATTATATTCAGATATAATTAAAAATATTATTTAATAACAAATAAAGAAAATGGTGTACTTCCATGAGTTGTGTAATTAAATAGAGTTGTCATCATAATAATATATGTGCCAACTATTGTTGCTATCCAAAAGGTAATATGATAGATAAGATTCATGTGTTTTAAATTTAATAGGAGTCCATATTGGAATATTGGGCCATACTAAATTTTTTTTTTTAAGAATACTCGCAAATATGTTGCATTGCCTTTTGAGAATTTAGACCCATACTTTATTTAAAAGACCAATGTTTATAAATTGGGCTAACCCAAGCATATGCTTGCAAGCCTCCTACATAATTCTTGAAGGTATGTACTTACTATTATCAAAATTCTACATGAGGCACAACTACCACATCTAGACTCCACCTAATTGAGTGTCCACTTCAGCAGCCCATTAAAAGGAGGAAAAAGAAACCGCTTCAGTTCAACCGTAAACAAGCAATTAGAAGAGGTTAGTTATAGTTAGCACGTAAGTTAAATTAGATAGCAGACAAATAACAGGTCAGCCAAACTTGTAGAGGATAAGGCATAGCAAGCTAAGGTCTGCTAGGGTGGCTGTGAAGGGACTGTGCGAGCTAGGCTAGGAATGATGGTTGTGTAGGGGCCAACTAGAAGGTGATGCGATTAACAGTAGAAGGAGCTAGGCTCAGCCATAAAAGGCCAAGCTTAGTATGACCGAGAGAGGGAGAGAGCTCAGAAATTAAAAGCTATATCAATTCAGTGAGAGTAAGAGAGGAAGAGTCCGGCTAAGAGTAGGAGGAGAAGCTGGGCAGTATAACTTCTTTGTTACCTTCGAATCAATAAGGTAAGCTTTCCAATCCTTTTTCATTTTAGTTTCTTGCTAGCTAGTAATCTACAGTGGCCGAATGGCCTAAAAAGAAAAAGAAGGGGCTGTTATATTGTATTAGTATTGTTAATGCTTTAATGTGATTAAATTGTTGGTTAAATTAACTAAAGGGGAAAATAGTGAATTAACCTTTCATCACAACTGTTCATTCATGGGTATTGTAATCACCTATAAAAGTTGATATCAAACTTTTAAGGAAAAGTTAACAAGTGATAAACTATCTTGTTTAAAACTAATGTATGCAAGTTGTGATGAAATGGTCTTTCATGGTTTGATATAGGCACAAGGAGATAGGTTGGTTGTGCGGAGTTATAAGGAGGCTAACATGGGTTTATAACACAAGTAAATGTCTATAAAAACATTAAATTAAAAGCTGCACACCACATGTTTGTTAAAAGTCCCAAGTTAATTGTTTTGGTTAAAAACTAAATATTAAGCAAAACTAAAGCTTGGGCTAGATATGTACATCATATATGATGATAAATAAATAGTTTTGGCAGATTAGATGAAAGCTTAAAAGCTATTCTAAGTCAAAACGAAAAGTTGGAAATTAGTGTGTCAGTTGCTTTGGGCTAACTTTTTTTGACTAGTTAGACTTCTTTGGAAAGATATAATTTTCGGGGTCTTGTGGTTTGTAATCCCAGCTATCCATAGCCTCGGAATGGACTCTGTTCCGAGTTTGACGGTCGAGTTATGATATGCCAAAGTGGGTGCGTCGAATCTGTCCAAAATTTTGAAGTCAGATTCGAACCTGTCCCTTCCACGAATGTTCTGGAATTTTGTGTTAGGAATTTGAAAATGGTTGAAGAATAAAAGTTCTAGCCCCAGAAGTTAACTTCGCGTGGGCTCAAGAATTGCTTAAAAATGTTTTGAAACAAAAACGTTATGACTGTTTTTGTGAGAGAGGGTAAAGCTGGGGAAAAAGTTAAAAAGACTGTTATGATTGGGCATGTTTAAGTTCTGTTTTGAACTAAAGCTAGAGATCTTACATTTAGATATTTTAAACCTTAAACATATGGTATATAGTAGGTTCATGTTATAATAATGCATATACTTGAATGTTTGTAAATGCTTTTGGTGAAATGATGCTAATTGCGTGCTTATAATGCTCGATAAAGGTTGTTTTGGGTATGGAAAGATTTAACTTTCGGTTTAACATGATAGAGTATGTGCTTACGAAGTTTTCATGGTGATTTAAGGTTTATAGGAAGGTTTAAAGACCATATGTGTTCTATTGTGGATTGTTGGGATTTGGTAGCAAAAGCTGTATAGAAACTCTAAGAATGGGAAGCTATTATGGACAAATTTGGCAACTGAAGTTATCAATCGCTGAGGAATCCATATATTGTCCATACAAGACATTTAAAAAGTGATCCTTAACTTGGTTTAGGTCTGCTTGGTATACTCTCCAAATTTCATATTTAAAAGTCATGAAAAAGGGGACTTTTGGGGTCAACCAACTTCTAACCGAGGAATTCTGTAAACTCGAACCATATATGCAAATTCCTAGCTATTTCATGACACAAATGTGCTTTTAATAGTTATCTAAGCCAAGCCTAAGACTATTTTGGGGTTGTCATGCTAAAGTCATGCTTTAAGCTCTAAATAGGGACTGTTTTGGGTGAAACATGGCACTTGAACGTGGTAGGCTGTAATGAGCACATACAATGTCACAAATACATGCTAGAAATGAGTCACAATCTTAACCAAGACTGAATTTATCACAAAGACCAAGTTCATGTGTATTTAGTAGGTATAAAGTAAGCTTTAAAGTGTCAACTAGCACCTAAGAAAAGAGATGCAACACTTGGACCTTGTAAGAAAATTTCAATAGTCATAATAGGACATAAGAAAGCTACACAAACTAAAGGAACCAAGCCTAAGCCATTTTGAGCATTAGACTTGTTAAAAATCACATTTTAAAGCCAAAAATGGAATGTTTTGGACAATTCATAGTAACGACCTTAAAGGACTCAAGTATGAGCAGATACAAAGTTTTTCATACATGCTAGTAAGGATTCCCAAACATGTTCATTACTAAAGCTATCAAGAAAACCAATTTAAGCTCTCTTTTGAAGCCTAAAGTGAGCTTTGATAAGTCAAAATGAGTTAGATGATTAAATAAAGTGTGGTGATGCTAAAAGTAACCTTAAGTAACTTAAATATACATGCCTAGACTATCTTAGTGGCCAGAACTGGAACAATTTGGAAAAAGTACAAAATCAATTTTGTAAAAAAGTAAGAAAATGGCTAAGTTTGAGCTCTGTTTTGGAGAGCTTAATGGGCATGAAAAATAAACATAAACCTTGATTAAAATACCTTGTAGTATGGTCTAGAAGTAGGTCTAAGTGGTTAAGCTCTTGGCTTAACCAAGGAGTCTAAACAAATCACCAAACTAGCATGGAAAATCATCCTAACTGCAGTTTTGAAAATTTTTCGAAGTGTAAAATTTGAGATTTTTCCATTTAGCCTAGAATTCAATTTTAACACCTTAGACAAGTGAGTTAGAGTTAAGCTAGGCCATTCCAAGTGTTGGAATGCTAATGTATACAAGTACTTGAGAAGTTAGTGTGTAAAAGCGTGAAAAAGCTAGGTTTAAAGGGGTCAGAACCCAATCTATGCTTTGCAAACCTAAAAGGAATGCTAAAACTAGTTCTAAATAAATATAATTCAAGTGTTGGAATGAACCAAAGTGGCTAGAAGTGAAATTGGCAAGAATTGACCAAAACTTGTAAACTCAAAATGTGAATAATGGCCTAGTTTAGACATTACTTTCAAGAAGCATAAGAGGCTTACATGGGAACCTAAACAAATACAAAAATACTTTAGTATATAGGCTAGAAGTATGTTCAGAGTCATTGTCCAAAAGGCTAATACAAAAGTTCCTAAAAATCATCAAAGTGGCCTTGAAATTCATGAAAAATGCATTTGCCTTCAAGATT
Source organism: Panax quinquefolius (assembly GCA_020205615.1). Classification (NCBI taxonomy): domain Eukaryota; kingdom Viridiplantae; phylum Streptophyta; class Magnoliopsida; order Apiales; family Araliaceae; genus Panax; species Panax quinquefolius. Next base: position 35,777,841 of record CM035151.1, read on the forward strand.
GTTGAAAACAGCCCATTTAAGGCTTGTTTTTGAATTGCTTAACTTTTTGGTTTCTATGACTTAAACCATGGATAAAATACATTTCTATGAGGTCTAAAAGATTACATAAATGAGAAACCTTTTTTATGCATAAAAAGGTTAAACGGACAAAGTTTTCAAAGGAACCTAAAATGGTTTTAGGATGAGAACAAAATATTAGAGTTTAAATAAGCTAATAATCATGGATTAAATATATGCATGCATGTTTTGTGACATAGTTGGTTATCTAATGTGTGTATATATGTAAACATAGTTGTGTAGGATTTGTGGAGAGAAGCTAAGTTAAATTTTTCGGTAATCTCCAATCAAGGCAAGTTTCTCAGTTTATTTATGTGGACTTATAATTGCTATAGATAACTGTTAGCGTGATTTATGTTTATAAGTATGTAATACCTATGAACTGCATTATTTGCTTTGTGAATGATGATTGTCAAATTATGACTAGTTATTGAATTGAATCGGGGAACTCAATATATATGTGCAATGAATGACATGTACATGACATGTGTAGTATGATATGATATGTATGTTGCTACCAGCAGGACATAAATGTGATAATGCATTTGTAATACGCTTGAACACCAAGAATATAAATGCATGAATTGAATGTGAAACCTATGTGCTACGTGATGCATGATAGACTGTTAGACTTGTTGGGCCGTTGTGCTCAATCTTGCTTAATTTGCAGGTTAAAGCTATGATGCGATCTATCGTTATTTGAGGCGCATGAAAAGAAGACTAGTGATTTAATTGAGATTGTGTTGAGTCATTTGATGATATTTTCATGTGTAAGTCACAGATGTGTAAAATTTTAAATTATCCGATAGATGAAGATTATTTGTTCTAAAGAGGAGATATGCTTGAAAGAATGAATTGTATATATATATTCCTATCTACTCAGGCTAAATAAGTTATATAATAAATATGATTCTAGTATGAAGAAGAATTGTAAAGGTTGCGATTCAGGGAATGAATGAATGGAAAGAAAAAAAAATTATTTCGCATTTTAGCTATTTTAACATTAAATAATGTTTTAAATCTAGAACAAGATAATATTAACGCACAAGATCGGGAAGTAAAATAGTCACGATTTTGGGGGCGTTACAGTTGGTATCAAAGCTGTAGGTTGTAAACCTTAGGTAGGTGTACCTTAGGCTATAACCGCAGAGATGAAGATAAGGAATAAACTCAAATAGAGTTTAATTTGTTAAGAGATGAATTTGGAAAAATTCATTATTTATTAAATAAGATTCAAAGAAGAATCTTTAAAAGTTATAAAGATCAAGAGTTACCTAACTCTGATGTTAAAGACAAAAAGTAATAATGAATAGAGTCTATGAGACTAAAAGTATAAAGGGAAAGGAGATCGTAAAACAAAACGATCATAAGATAGAAGAGAATCGTAATATAACACGATTATAAGATAAGATCACGACGTGATCAGATTGAATAGCAGAAAATTTATGAAATGATTGGAATGATATAGCCTGACGCTATAAAGAGAATGTACTATGAAATGGTACTATGCAAACTCAGAAAAGAGTTGTAGATGATGAGATACGGATTAAATGAAATTCGTATTGAGTAAAGAGAAAGATATAGTTATGTGGGATTTCAATTGAGAACTCATGTCAGCAGCTAAGTTGTATGATTCTTTGTATGGGCGGGGAATTGTACTTAGTGTAACAACCACTTAGCTTCTGGTAGTGATAATCATTGAAATGTTTATGTTGCGCTATTTTCTATATACCTGTTGAGAAGGTGATTCTTTTTTCATGTGTATAACGGATAGGTAGAGAATATAAGATTAGGTTTAATGATATTAAGATTAGGTACGGTTCTTAAAACTAATGCATATGGTAAGTTCGTGACTCATAATCATATGGTATATTTTGAACCCCTCAGCGAATGGACGCCAATGGTCTTACTAGGATAAGTTTCTAAACTCATATGATTATGGCAAGTTCCTGGATTTCCAAAGTGTGGTACGTTTGATGAACTGGGGTATAACTAAGTGTGAATGAAGTATTGAGGATGATAGGAATAGATAGACTTATTAAGCAAATGATCATTAGAGAAATTGAAGTTGATGGTGGAAGCATAGGTATTCCAAATCTTCTAGCTATGCTAGACTTCAAAATTTTTGACATCAAGCTAAATTCGCACAATGGTGCCTTTAAAAATGAAATTTTGTTATCAGTAACATACGGTGACAAAGGTGTGTATGTGGACTGTGAACCACTAACATCTCGTTATCTGTTACGACATGGTAACACTAAAATTGATTTTCAATGGTTTTGAACCATTTAGAGAAGAGTCTATGCTAATTGCTTCGGCTAGACAAAAATGATTTGAAATATATCAAAATGTATTTTATATATCATCAATGCATCATGGAACCTGGTGCAGAGATGATAAAAACGATGGAGTTATCAATGCATAATTACTTAGTGTTGGATTTGATCTAAGGATCGTCAGCCCACTATAGTATGATGTAGTATGACAATGTCACAAAATGACGGAATCCTCAAACGGACTGTAAATACAGTGCGGTATCATGACGTCATAAAATGATTTTTTAGAATTTTAAACCAGTTAAAGAAAAGTCATTGCCAATTATAGTGGCTAGACAAATGTTTCGATTGATGATCAAATTATTGATATGCATCTAAGCTATTTGATTCAGCTAGACAAATGTTTATGAAAATTCAAGTATTTCTTTGAGAATTTATCCCGAACCAAATTGTTTTGGTACGGAATCTTATGCTAATTCTGAGGTGAACAACCCCGATTGGATAGAATAATCCAATTTAGTAGCGCAAATAGTCGCTAAACAAAGATTGATACGTTGTACACGACGTAGGGTACGATAGGCTGATCACCTAATGTACTCGTATCTGTACTAGGCTGATCACCTAGTACAACATGTTTACAGAATTGGTTGCGGTGAATACCGTTAAACCTGAGAGTTCATGGTCTATATGACCCCTCAGCATAATATAAAAAGTTTTTTTTTTAAACTTCCTAAAAAGGGGTAGCAATGGTTGAATGAGATGATAGAAGAGAAATCCTCAGAGGAGGATAAATGTAAAGGTTAAATTGAAAACCTATTTTCGGTGAATAGAAGAAACAAAGATTAGTAGAATATAATTTCGGGGACGAAATTCTTAGAAGAATGGGTGAATGTGACAACCCGAAAATTTAGAAGATCTTGAATGATTAAATCCTAAAGTGAAAATAGATAATTTATATAAAATTTTTAAGAAAAATCTAAAGAAATGGTACGTTGAAATGATTCAACGATAAGGTTATGAGAAAGAATAAAATCTAAATCGATTAAGAATGATTCGGTATTGTGATTCCGGGGACGGAATCCTTATAAGGGGGAAAGAATGTGATAACCCAAATTTTGGGTAATATTAAAATAAGAATTAAATAAATAAAATTCTTATTAGATAATATGTTGTTATGACCTTGGGATTAAATTATATTACAAAAATATATATCAAATGAGGTAGATTGGATTTACCTTATTATAATAGTATTTAAATACCAAGATTGAAAAGGTAAGCCAACATGGCTTTTGAGATAGATTTTTGATATGAAGCTATCTATGTGTTCAAAGAATTAATTATATTCAGATATAATTAAAAATATTATTTAATAACAAATAAAGAAAATGGTGTACTTCCATGAGTTGTGTAATTAAATAGAATTGTCATCATAATAATATATGTGCCAACTATTGTTGCTATCCAAAAGGTAATATGATAGATAAGATTCATGTGTTTTAAATTTAATATGAGTCCATATTGGAATATTGGGCCATACTAAAAGTTTTTTTTTAAGAATACTCGCAAATATGTTGCATTGCCTTTTGAGAATTTAGACCCATACTTTATTTAAAAGACCAATGTTTATAAATTGGGCTAACCCAAGCATATGCTTGCAAGCCTCATACATAATTCTTGAAGGTATGTACTTACTATTATCAAAATTCTACATGAGGCCCAACTACCACATCCAGACTCAACCTAATTGAGTGTCCACTTCAGCAGCCCATTAAAGGGAGGAAAAAGAAACCGCTTTAGTTCAATCGTAAACAAGCAATTAGAAAAGGTTAGTTAAAGTTAGCACGTAAGTTAAATAAGATAGCAGACAAATAACAAGTCAGCCAAACTTGCAGAGGATAAGGCATAGCAAGCTAAGGTCTGCTAGGGTGGCTGTGAAGGGACTGTGCGAGCTAGGCTAGGAATGATGGTTGTGTAGGGGCCAACTAGAAGGTGATGCGATTAACAGTAGAAGGAGCTAGGCTCATCCATAAAAGGCCAAGCTTAGTATGACCGAGAGAGGGAGAGAGCTCAGAAATTAAAAGCTATATATATTCAGTGAGAGTAAGAGAGGAAGAGTCCGGCTAAGAGTAGGAGGAGAAGCTGGGCAGTATAACTTCTTTGTTACCTTCGAATCAATAAGGTAAGCTTTCCAATCCTTTTTCATTTTAGTTTCTTGCTAGCTAGTGATCTACAGTGGCCGAATGGCCTGAAAAGAAAAAGAAGGGGCTGTTATATTGTATTAGTATTGTTAATGCTTTAATGTGATTAAATTGTTGGTTAAATTAACTAAAGGGGAAATTAGTGAATTAAGCTTTCATCACAACTGTTCATTCATGGGTATTGTAATCACCTATAAGAGTTGATATCAAACTTTTAAGGAAAAGTTAACAAGTGATAAACTATCTTGTTTAAAACTAATGTATGCAAGTTGAGATGAAATGGTCTCATCATGGTTTGATATAGGCACAAGGAGATAGGTTGGTTGTATGGTGTTATAAGGAGGCTAACATGGGTTTATAACACAAGTAAATGTCTATGAAAACATTAAATTAAAGCTGCACACCACATGTTTGTTAAAAGTCCCAAGTCGATTATTTTGGTTAAAACTAAATATTAGGCAAAACTAAAGTTTGGGCTAGATATGTACATCATATATGATGATAAATAAATAGTTTTGGCAGATTAGATGAAAGCGAAAAGCTATTCTAAGTCAAAACGAAAAGTTGGAAATTAGTGTGTCAGTCAGTCTTTGGGCTAACTCTTTTTGACTAGTTAGACTTCTTTGGAAAGATATAATTTTTCGGGGTCTTGTGGTTTGCAATCCCAGCTATCCATAGCCCTCTGGAATGGACTCGTTCCGAGTTTGTGGTCGAGTTATGTTATGCCAAAGTGGGTGCGTCGAATCATTCCAAAATTTGGAAGTCGATTCGAACCTGTCCCCTTCCACGAATGTTCTGGAATTTTGTGTTAGGAATTTGAAAATGGTTAAAGAATTAAAGTTGTAGCCCCAAGAAGTTAGCTTGGCGTGGGCTCAAGAATCGCTCAAAATGTTTTGAAACGAAAATGTTAAGACTGCTTTTAGTAGAGAGAGGTAAAAGTGGCGAAAAAAGTTAAAAAAGATCATTATGATTGGGCATGTTTAAGTTACATTTTGAACTAAAGCTAGAGATCTTACATTTAGATATTTTAAACCTTAAACATATGGTATATAGTAGGTTCATGTTATAATAATGCATATACTTGAATGTTTGTAACTGTTTTGGTGAAATGATGTTAATTCGTACTTATAATGCTTCGATAAAGGTTGTTTTGGGTATGGAAAGATTGAACTCAGTTTAACATGATAGAGTATGTGCTTACGAGTTTTCATGGTGATTTAAGGTTTATAGGAAGGCTTAAATACCATATGTGTTCTATTGTGGACTGTTGGGGATTTGGTAGCCAAAACTGTGCTAGAAACTCTAAGAATAGGAACTGTTATGGAAAAATTTGGCAACTGAAGTTATCAATCAGTGAGGAATCCATATATTGTCCATACAAGACATTTAAAAAGTGATCCTTAACTTGGTTTAGGTGCCTTGGTATACTCTCCAAATTTCATATTTAAAAGTCATGAAAAAGGGGACTTTTGGGGTCAACCAACTTCTAACCGAGGAATTACAGTAAACTGAACCATATATGCAAATTCCCTAGCTATTTCATGACACAAATGTGCTTTAATAGTTATCTAAGCCAAGCCTAAGACTATTTTGGGGTTGTCATGCTAAAGTCATGCTTTAAGCTCTAAATAGGGACTGTTTTGGGTGAAACATGGCACTGAATGTGCTAAGTCAGTAATGAGCACATACAATGTCACAAATACATGCTAGAAATGAGTCACAATCATAACCAAGACTGAATTTATCACAAAGACCAAGTTCATGTGTATTTAGTAGGTATAAAGTAAGCTTTTAAAGTGTCAACTAGCACCTAAGAAAAGAGATGCAACACCGGACCTTGTAAGCAAATTTCAATAGTCATAATAGGACATAAGAAAGCTACACAAACTAAAGGAACCAAGGCTAAGCCATTTTGAGCATGAGACTTGTTAAAATCACATTTTAAAGCCAAAATGGAATGTTTTGGACAATTCATAGTACCGACCTTAAAGGATTTGTTATGAAAGCAGAGATACAAAGTTTTTCATACATGCTAGTAAGGATTCCCAAACATGGTCATTACTAAAGCTATCAAGAAAACCAATTTAAGCTCTCTTTTCAAGCCTAAAGCGAGCTTTGATAAGTCAAAATGAGTTAGATGATTAAATAAAGTGTGGTGATGCTAAAAGTAAACTTAAGTAACTTAAATATACATGCCTAGACTGTCTCTAGTGGCAGAATCGGAACAATTTGGAAAAAGTACAAAATCGGTTTTGTAAAAAAGTAAGAAAATGGCTAAGTTTGAGCTCTGTTTTGGGGAGCTTAATGGGCATGAAAAATAAACATAAACCTTGATTAAAATACCTTGTAGTATGGTCTAGAAGTAGGTCCAAGTGGTTAAGCTCGCTTAATTAATCTTGAGTCTAAACAAATCACCAAACTAGCATGGAAAATCATCTTAACTGCAGTTTTGAAAATTTTTCTCTAGTGTAAAATTTGAGATTTTTCCATTTAGCCTAGAACTCAATTTGAACACCTTAGACAAGTGAGTTAGAGTTATGCTAGGCTATTCCAAGTGTTGGAATGCTAATGTATACAAGAACTTGAGAAGTTAGTGTGTAAAAGCGTGAAAAAGCTAGGTTTAAAGGGGTCAAAACCCAATCTATGCTTTGCAAACCTAAAAGGAATGCTAAAACTAGTTCTAAATAAATATAATTCAAGTGTTGGAATGAACCAAAGTGGCTAGAAGTGAAATTGGCAAGAATTGACCAAAACTAGTAAACTCAAAATGTGAATAATGGCGTAATTTAGACATTACTTTCAAGAAGCATAAGAGGCTTACATGGGAACCAAAACAAACACAAAAATACTTTGGTATATAGGCTAGAAGTATGTTCAGAGTCATTGTCCAAAAGCCTAATACAAAAGTTCCTAAAATCATCAAAGTGGCCTTGAAATTCATGAAAAATGCATTGCCTTCAAGATTGAAAAAAAATGACCCATTTAAGGCTTTTTTTGAATTGCTTAACTTTTTGGTTTCTATGACTTAAACCATGGATAAAATACATTGCTATGAGGTCTAAAAGATTACATAAATGAGAAACCTTTTTATGCGTAAAAAGGTTAAGCTGACAAAGTTTTCAAAGGAACCTAAAATGGTTTTAGGATGAGAACAAAATATTAGAGTTTAAATAAGCTAATAATCATGGATTAAATATATGCATGCATGTTTTGTGACATAGTTGGTTATCTAATGTGTATATATGTAAACATAGTTGTGTAGGATTTGTGGAGAGAAGCTAAGTTAAATTTTTGGTAATCTCCAATCAAGGCAAGTTTCTCGGTTTATTTATGTGGACTTATAATTGCTATAGATAATCATAGCGTGATTTATGTTTATAAGTATGTAATACCTATGAACCGCATTATTTGCGTTGTGAATGATGATTGTCAAATTATGACTAGTTATTGAATTGAGTCTGGGAACTCAATATATATATGTAATGAATGATATGTATACATGATATGTGTAGTATGATATGATATGTATGTTGTTACCAAAGAAGACATAAATGTGATAATTCATTTGTAATACGCTTGAACACCAAGAATATAAATGCATGAATTGAATGTGAAACCTATGTGCTACGTGATGCATGATAGACTGTTAGACTTGTTGGGCCGTTGTGCTCAATCTTGCTTAATTTGCAGGTTAAAGCTATGATGCGATCTATCGTGATTAGAAGCGCATGAAAAGAAGACTAGTGATTTAATTGAGATTGTGTTGAGTCATTTGATGATATTTTCATGTGTAAGTCACAGATGTGTAAAATTTTAAATTATCCGATAGATGAAGATTATTTGTTCTAAAGAGGAGATATGCTTGAAAGAATGAATTGTATATATATATATATATATATATATTCCTATCTACTCTGGCTAAATAAGTTATATAATAAATATGATTCTAGTATGAAAAAGAATTGTAAAGGTTGCGATTCAGGGAATGAATGAATGGAAAGAAAAAAACCAACCAATATGTATTAACACATTTAATAAACTTGAGCCAACCAAGAATTTACTTTATATAAACCAACCAAGTAATTAAGTAGTTATATAAAATCAAATCAATTTTAAACAGCCCAAGCAATTAAAATAAAATACAAGCCCAAAAATATTGTCATCATTAAAATCATAAAAGATATAAACCAACATTCTCCCCCTTTTTTATGATGATAATATATTATCTTTTAAATTTATATACTCCCCCTTATCCATAAGGCTCCCCCTAAATTTATGCATATTAAGGAGCAAAAAATATGACTAACAAGACTTGATTCAAATAACCATATACCAATTCAAATAATTCAAACCACCAATTCAACTACCAAATATCTCTCCCCCTTTGTCATTATCAAAAAGAAATCATTAAGCAGAAGTTGATTAAAACATAATCATCATTACCCAAATATCTCTCCCCCTTTGTTATCAACAAAAAATAATTCATATCAATTTAGCTAAATAGTTATCTCGCCCCATTTGTCAATATTAAAAGAATAAGTTCAAAGATAGAGAATATCATTCGAGAAAGTTTATAACAAAATCACATATAGCAAGTAAACAATACGATCATACCTTTGTGATTTGTTACCTATATATCGACATTGTTGTTACCAGTAGTAAGCTTGCTAGATGTGCACTGTAGTTTTCGATATTGGATTTTCATAATCAAATCTCTTCAAAAACACTTCTTTTGATCACCTCTGTGAGACCCCGAATTTTATGAAATAAAAGTGTTCAATTTTTCTATTTTTGTGAATAGTTAAATTGATAAAAGCTTAAAGTTAACTTAAGGGTGACATTTGAAATTTTTTCAAATTAAGTGATGATGAAGTTTTGTTTTATTAGTATTATTAATGTAATAAAACAGAAAATCTTTTTATATAAAACAGAATACTTTTATAAAGTTATTTGTTTTATTAGACAATAAATAGAATATATTATATTTTATTATGCATAGTGTTTGCATAGGTACTGCGATAGTGTTTTGCATAGTAAAATCTTTTTATATAAAACAGAATACTTTTATAAAGTTATTCGTTTTATTAGATTATAAATAGAATATATTATATTTTATTTAAAAGATTTTTCTTTAAATCTGGACCGTCCGATTAAAGTAAATCAATCTGGACCGTTCATGAATTAGTTACTATGCAGTCCATTCTTCTATAAATAAAAGCTCATTCATTCATTATTTCTTACGAATTCACTGAAACTCTAGAGAGAGAAACTATAGAGAGAATTCTTCTTCTATAATCTTGAGCATATTTCTTTAGGGTTTAAGAAAGTTTTGAGCGTAGTACAAGTTTTCTTCGAGTATATCATCGCCCTACCTGTCGAAATACTCTTCTTTCAAAGGTAAGGGATATTATTTGTTGTACTTGTAAGGGATATTATTTGTTGTACTCGTAAGGGGTATTATTTCTTTTGTATTCATGAAGAGAACTTCTGTTATTCCATTCTTTACTATTATGTTAGAATAACCTGTCTATGCGAAGTACCGCATACTTGGTGAAATTCTTCTGTTATTTCATTATTTATTATTCTGTTGGAATAACCTGTCTGTGCGATCTATCGCATGCATGGTGAATTCTGTTGTTATTCCATTCTTATTTATTCTGTTGGAATATCCTGTTTGTGCGATTACGCATGACCTGGTTCCATTATTTATTATTCTTTTTGAATAACCTGTTTGTGCGGATTACACACGCATGGTGAAATTCTTCTGTTATTCCATTCTTTGTTATTATGTTGGAATAACATGTCTATGCGAAGTACTGCATACATGGTGAAATTCTTTTATTATTCCATTCTTTATTATTATGTTGGAATAACTTTGTCGTCATCTAAGTATCGCATACGTGGTGAAATTCTTTTATTATTCCATTCTTTATTATATTGTTGGTTATTGATTTTACAGTTGTATGTCTTTGGCCTGTAGTGCAAAGATGATATGTTGTTAAATATCTTTGGCATGTAGTTCAAAGATGATATGTTGTTTGATAGCTTTGACCAGTAGTGCGAAGATGGACAGGTGTATGATATGATCATGACCACTAGTGATACTAACGAATATCCTTGGCCGTAGTGCATGGATAATTCAATGATGTGATTGGCAGGATCATGACCATTAGTTAACAGTTGAATGTCTTTGGTCGTAGTGCACTGACAGACAATTGATTGGTATGATCATTATTCGTTTTATAGTTGAATATCATTGGCCCGTAGTGCAAAGATAGACAACTGATTGGTATGATCATTGTTATTACATTTGAATATCCTCAACCTTTGGGGTAAGGATATTGAGTAAACTTTCTATTAAGCCTTTGTGTCAAGAAGGAACTGTTAATTCACATTATTATAAATATGAATTATGAATTTAACTAACATCTTTGGTGGTTCAGGTGAAGACAAGTGATGAAAGTTCTATTTGTCTTGAGTATAACAAAGAACTGTTGATGAGTAGTACAGGAATAAAATATCAACGATGGACTTTTAATCTAGAAGAGATAGTAGATATTATGTTCTACTTGACTCTTCTAATGGATTGTTTGTTCCGCTGCAGTTAAACTTGATAGTTATTATATTTTATAAGTTGAACATTGTTGAAGGCTAACGATAAATTATTCTGCATTATCTTAGTCATAATATTTTTTTACTGGGCTAGTTGAGCTCACTCTTTCTTTCACTTTATTCTCTTGAGAAATGAGAACGTAATGGGACTAGTCGAGAAGCAGTGATGGTCCTAGATGGTGCATTAGTAGTCCTCACTATTCTGTGAAATAGTGTGATAATCATTGTAATGAGGACTCCTTTTGAGTTTGTATAATCTCTAGTAGACAATATTTGTATTCAAACTCACAGTTTATGTTTTGTCGTATTGTACACGACAGTTGTATTATTAAGTTGTATTTAAATTTCGTACTATGTATCTGGCGACTCAAGATGGGTGATGTATACCTAATTTTGGGGGCGTCGCGGTTAGTATTAAAGCTTAGGATATGATCCCCGGGTGAGATGTGAGACAAAAACTAGGAGGAGAGATGGGGAATTCTTCGCTAGTATGACCTACCTAAGTTTATTTGGCATTTAATTGGTGGCTCATTATAGTATAGGGATAATATGTGATATGTTAATTAACCCTTGTTTTGTGATGGTGTTTGAAAATGGCATACAAAATCTTTGAGATAAGCAATGAAGCACATAAGACCGTTGAGTCAGCTCAACCAAAAGGTAACGACCAACAACACGATAATAATCATATACCGGTGGCGGCCATCGTAACAATGATAACCATCGTGGGGAAATTATCATGCCAAGAATGGTAACCACTTAAATTGGTAATCATGGCCAAGATAATAGAAGTGGAAATTTCAAGAAGAGAAGGTCATTTAGCTCGATTTTGTCATATAGTGAAGTTAAGTCTAGCTGGAACGGTGGTACCAAAGGCGAATACGGACAAAACAAAGTCGGTGGTTTCACGAAGAGCATTTTTCGTGACTTTTCAAAAAAAAAAAAGCGAGTGACCCGAACGAAGTTAGTACGGGTTAGTTAATTATAAATTCTTGCGAAGTCTATATCTTATTAGATACCGGTTCTACCCATTCTTTTATCTCTCTTGCTTGCGCTCAACGTTTAAATTTGACTTCGGAGAAATTAGACTTTGACTTATTGGTTGAAACTTCGATAGTAGAAACCTTCATTAACTCCACTGTTTATAAATCTTGTTGATTAAAATCGACACTTTCACGTTACCTGTCAATCTTATCTCTTTGAAAATACTTGTCTTTGATGCGATTTTAGAATCGATTGGTTAACTACTTATCATGCTTTTCGTAAGGTTTTTAGCTTTCATATTCCTAACCAACCTGTTATGCGAATTCAAGCAACCAAACCACTTAAGTCAATCATTGTCATATCAAGCCATAAGTAAAGAGCATCGGTTCTTTCGTTGTTGACTTCCTTGTGTGTAATGCACCGAAGCCAGACTTTCTGTAGGTGACGTCATGAATGACGATGGCAAGTTGATAGGTATCAATGTGACGTACTATCCAAGTCTTGGATGAGGGTCACAGTTTTGAATGATATTTCTATTGTTAATAAATTTCCTGACGTATTCTTGAAGACTTCTTAGCCTACCCCTAGAGCGTGAAATCGAATTTTGTATTGACCCCAGTACAAAACCCATTTCTAAAAACCCTCAAATATTTCTTCAACTAAAACGAACGTATAACTTGCCAAAGACGTTGGCTCGAACTGTTGAAGATTATGATCGTACCATGCAATATCATCGTGGAAGTGCGAACGTGGTAGCTGACGCGTTGAGTAGAATATTGTATGCGGTTACAAGTGCGAATATATGAACCCACGTGAAGATAACGAATATACGAGTAGAATCGACTTTAATTGATAAAGTTAAAGCCGCTCAAGCTACATACTCAGAGCTGATGAATGTGAAGAAGAAGGTTCAAGAGGGCGTTATTCTAGAAGCAAGAATCGACGAAGAGAGGAAATCTCAACCCTCGATTTAATTGGCCCATTTAAAATCCTCGATCGAGTAGGAACTGTGGCTTATAGACTCGTTTTACCGCCAAGTATGTCGCGTGTTCATAACGTTTTTAACGTATCGATGTTACGTAAATATGTGGATGACCCGAACCACAATTTTAATTTAGAACCGGACGAGATAGCAGAAGATTTAACGTATGAGGAGATACGTGTTAACATCTTGGATAAGAAGGATCATATTCAATACTCAAAGGTTATACCTCAAGAATTAGAATCTGAAATGAGGTCAAGGTATTCTCATCTCTTCGAATATCAGGTACGTACATAAATTTTGAGGGCAAAATTTCATAAGGAGGGGAGATTGTGAGACCCCGAATTTTATGAAATAAAAGTGTTCAATTTTTCTATTTTGGTGAATAGTTAAATTGATAAAAGCTTAAAGTTAACTTAAGGGTGACATTTGAAAATTTTTCAAATTAAGTGATGATGAAGTTTTGTTTTATTAGTATTATTAATGTAATAAAAGCAGAAAATCTTTTTATATAAAGCAGAATACTTTTATAAAGTTATTTGTTTTATTAGACAATAAATAGAATATATTATATTTTATTACGCATAGTGTTTCAGATAGTGCCTCAGATAAGAAGTTTTGCATAGTAAAATCTTTTTATATAAAAAATGTAATACTTTTATAAAGTTATTCGTTTTATTAGATTATAAATAGAATATATTATATTTTATTTAAAAGATTTTTTTCTTTAAATCTGGACCGTCCGATTAAAGTAAATCAATCTGAATAGTTCATGAATTAGTTACTATGCGATCCATTCTTCTATAAATAGAAGCTCATTCCTTCATTATTTCTTTTAATTCACTTTGAAACTCTAGAGAGAGAAACTATAGAGAGAATTCTTCTTCTATAATCTTGAGCATATTTCTTTAGAGTTTAAGAAAGTTTTGAGCGTAGTACAAGTTTTCTTCGAGTATATCCTCGCCCTACCAGTCGGAATACTCTTCTTTCAAAGGTAAGAGATATTATTTGTTGTACTTGTAAGGGATATTATTTGTTGTACTCGTAAGGGGTATTATTTCTTTTGTATTCATGAAGAGAACTTCTGTTATTCCATTCTTTACTATTATGTTAGAATAATCTGTCTATGCGAAGTACCGCATACTTAGTGAAATTTTTCTGTTATTTCATTATTTATTATTCTGTTGGAATAACCTGTCTGTGCGATCTATCGCATGCATAGTGAATTCTATTGTTATTCCATTCTTATTTATTCTGTTGGAATATCCTCTCTGTGCGATTACGCATGACCTGGTTCCATTATTTATTATTCTTTTTGAATAACCCGTTCATGGATGCGGATTCATACGCATGGTGAAATTCTTACGTTATTCCATTCTTTATTATTATGTTGGAATAACTTCGCATCTATCAAGCAATCGCATACATGGTGAAATTCTTTTATTATTCCATTCTTTATTATTATGTTGGAATAACTTTTATACATCAAGTAATCGCATACATGGTGAAATTCTTTTATTATTCCATTCTTTATTATCTTTGTTGGTTATTGGTTTTTTCTGATTTGTATGTCTTTGGCACTGTAGAAAGTAAAGATGATATGTTATTGAATATCGTTGGCACGTAATGCAAAGATGATCTGTTTGTTTGATAGCTTTGACCCGTAGTGCGAAGATGGACAGGTGTATGACATGATCATGACCACTAGTGATACTAACGAATATCCTTGGCCGTAGTGCATGTATAATTCAATGATGTGATTGGCAGGATCATGACCATTAGTTAACAGTTGAATGTCTTTGGTAGTAGTAATCGACGAGACAATTGATTGGTATGATCATGACCATTGGTTTTATAGTTGAATATCTTTGGCCCGTAGTGCAAAGATAGACAACTGATTGGTATGATCATTGTTATTACATTTGAATATCTTTAGCCTTTGAGGTAAGGATATTGAGTAAACATTCTATTAAGCCTTTGTGGCAAGAAGGAACTGTTAATTCACATTATTATAAATATGAATTATGAATTTAACTGACATCTTTGGTGGTTCAGGTGAAGACAAGTGATGAAAGTTCTATTTGTCTTGAGTATAACAAAGAACTGTTGATGAGTAGTATAGGAATAAAATATCAACGATGGGCTTTTAATCTAGAAGAAATAGTAGATATTATGTTCTACTCGACTCTTCTAATGGATTGCTTGTTCTGCTACAGTTAAACTTGATAGCTATTATAATTTATAAGTTGAACATTGTTGAAGGCTAACGATAAATTATTCTGCATTATCTTAGTCATAATATTTCTTACTGGGCTAGTTGAGCTCACCCTTTCTTTCACTGATCTCTTCAGGAAATGAGAACGTAGTTGGGACTAGTCGGAGAACAGAGTGATGGTCCTAAATGGTGCATTAGTAGTCCTCACTATTCTGTGAAATAGTGTGATAATAATTGTAATGAGGACTCCTTTTGAGTTTGTATACTCTCTAGTAGACAATATTTGTACTCAAACTCACAGTTTATGTTTTGTCGTATTGTACACGACAGTTGTATTATTAAATTGTATTTGAATTC
Source organism: Panax quinquefolius (assembly GCA_020205615.1). Lineage (NCBI taxonomy): Eukaryota > Viridiplantae > Streptophyta > Magnoliopsida > Apiales > Araliaceae > Panax > Panax quinquefolius. The sequence goes on from CM035151.1 coordinate 35,793,522, forward strand.
TGTAGCATGTATCTGGCGACTCAAGATGGGTGATGTATACCTAATTTTGGGGGCATCACAACCTCAATGTGGAGGTCACTTATAATCAAATTTGGGGGATGATTTCTCACAGTTCGAGATGATCTAAGAAGCTTGACAGTGTTCATCTGTTCGTTAAATTCAAACTGTGATATATCAAATTCTGCATCTGAGTGTTCATTTGATTTTTCTTTTAAATCGGACGAGTCTGGCTGTCTATTTTTCGGTGTCTGCATGTCTGAGTTTTCTACTAAAACGGAGGGTCAGTATGTCGATTTCAAATTGTCTTTTCTTCTCGATTCGGACGGCTTAGTCGTCTCGATTTCAAATTTATTTTTTTTTTTCGAATTCGGACGACTTAGTCGTCTGAATTTAGTGATTTAACTTCTACAACTCAAATTGTTATTTCCTGCAGAATCCTCATTCTCTTCCTTTGACAGATCATGGTTAAGTTCATAAAAAAATACAAGTACAGATTCCTCATCATGATTGTCATGTGTATTAAATATGGAACATTTAGCACAATAAAAACTTTAGAATAAATAATATTATGAACCCTTGTGTTAGAAAATCCATATATCTAATTAAAACATTATTTAAAAAACAATATGAAGTACTTACAGATTCCGCCAAATAATTTATAGATAACTATTATTCGTCTCCTTTTTTGACCTTGAGACATCTACAAAATGAACAAATAGTCTCTACCTTTTTGGTACCCAAATCTTCTTGGGTCCTTTGGGTTAGTAGCATATAAATCACATTTCATTACCCAAATTTGTTTATTCTAATTTTATTACAATTAGAATCAAAATGATGACCTTTAAAACCACAGTTTCTACAAGTAACAAACGGTGAACAATAAAGTGGTTTAAACCTTGGTTTACTATTAATCATTCTAATATTATCATTAGTTCTATTTTTCACTTTTTTAATAGAATTATACCCAAGTCCTTGTTTATCAAGACTAGACCTTTGTGCACCTAACATTATATTTAAATTCTCTTCTCCTTGCACAAATTTAGCAAGATCATTTTTTAAAGATGCTATTTTTTCATTTGTTATATTATTATCATATTGAACATTCATCATTTTTCCATCATTAAAAGCATCTATGCATGCATCTCTCATTTTTAAATTTTCTTTTAACACTTCATTTTCATTTTTAAGATATTCATTTTTTTTTCTGTCTTTAATAAGCGACTTAACTTCATTTATTAGCTCATCTACACAATTCTTAAAATAAGCAGTTTTCTTTTTGAGCTGTTGATTTTCATTTTGTAAAGCAATATAATCAGGCAAGATATTTTAGAAGCTTCATGAAAATTTGTTACCTCAAGTTGATCATCATCTTCTAGTCCCATGAAACAGAGTTGGACAGTTTCTTCTTCTTGTTCTGTTTTGGACTTACTCACTGGAGTTGAGCTACCTTTTTGATTTTTTCTTTGTTTCTTTCTTTGAAGTAGTCTCTTGAGTTTTCTTGAGAGTATTTCAATCTTTAGTTGATTTTTCGATTTCTTCAAGCTCTACAAACAAAGTTAGAGTTTCCATCGAACTGATTGTAGTTGAGTCTTGAAGAGTTGTAACTTTTGGTGCGAACCGTTTGGGCATGACTCTAAGTATCTTTCTATTTATCTCCCTTTGATCAATTTTTCGGCCGAGCATACTTAGAGAGTTCATAAGTGAGGAATCTAGTTTGAGCTTCTTGAATTGTTTCATCTTTTTCTAATTTGAAGAGTTCATATTCTTGCATCAACATACTTAGTTTGACTTCCTTCACCTTAGTAGTTCCCTTGTGGCTCATGATGATTGTATCCCACATTTCTTTTGCTGTGTTGCACGATGATACTTTATCAATTTCAACTTGGACCATTCCGCTTAGCAAGGTGTTCATGGCTCTTGAGTTGTAGGAAAACATATAGCTTTCGTTTGCATCCATCTCCATGCATGAGAGCCTTTGGTTTTCCATCATCATGTATAGGAATGACAGATCCATTTTCAACAACCCACCATTCCCATGGGTCTCTTTTAAGAAAAATCTTCATTCTGAACTTTCAAAAGTTGAAGTTTTCACTTAGAACAACAATGGTATGGCCTACTTGTGGGTGACCTTCTTGAAAGTTTAGGTGTGCATAGGATCTTCCCTACGACACTGCAACGATCAATATTAGTAGAGCCAAGCTTTGATGATACAAATGAAATTACGTAATAAGCACACACAGAGGGGGGTGAATATGTAAATACTCAAAAGTGATCTCTGATTGGACAATTTTAAAGTTTACTATAATAGTTATAATCGGACGGATAACCTCGTCTCAGTATTAGTATAAAATTTTTCCGACATAAACCAAAATCTGCAGATTTTTAAAGCATATAACAAAAGCAAAAGAACAGTAAATCACACCAAGATTTTTACGTGGTTCAGCGCTTATCCTCTAGTCTAGTTGCCTAATCCACGTCCAATACCAATTAGTATTGGAGACTCTTTTTATTAAACTTTAATACACAATTAAATACAATAAAAATAACTCCCTGTTCAAATAAAGCTTTCCACTGCGATGGACACATATGCCCCCTTTGCACCACTGCAACCTTTCTCACCACTGAGACATTTGCACCTCTGCAACCTTGAAAAATTCCTTTGAAGAGACCCTATCTACGGTTAGATAGACCAAACCCAACAGGACTTTAACTCGGATTACAAAGAATTTTGAATACAATGAGCTCTTAGTTTTCAGCTAAGAAGAATTAATAATCAATACAATATATAGCTGAAAATAACTTTGGTAGACTTTGGACTTTTTCAGATATATCTTCAACAGTACTGAACTAAAATTTGCTTCAAGTCTCTTTTCTTGGTGTCCTGTTTTTCAAGAAGAATATATATATATATATATATATATATATATATATATATATATATATATATATATATATATATATATACATGCAAAGCTAACGGCTATATCTTTTTGTTAGCAAAATATCCTTAACCAATATATCTTTTTTATCATCAGATATAGACCAACGGATATATAAAAGAAGATGTTAGCAAAAATAACTCATATCACAGTTGGTATAGAGATAGGATTTCAAAAAATAATAGATAACTATCAGATAAAAAGATTTGAAATCCAAGTCAAAGAAAAATAGCTAAAAACAAGGAGAGAAGGAGTCCAAATATGCTTAGTCAATATAGTTCCATTTACAAGGACTGTTAATCAAATAACAGATCTTAAGCAGGATATATTTAAGAAAATCCTCATTAATAATTAATTACTTCCAATCTAAGATTTCCTGAGACCAATATGTATTAACACATTTAATAAACTTGAGCCAACCAAGAATTTACTTTATATAAACCAACCAAGTAATTAAGTAGTTACATAAAATCAAATCAATTTTAAACAGCCCAAACAATTAAAATAAAATACAAGCCCAAAAATATTATCATCATTAAAATCATAAAAGATATAAACCATTAGTTTTTGGTGTCTTACAATGTCATCAAGTGATACATATTTGCTCTCTCTTCCACAGTCATGAAATCAAACTAAATTACACATGATATATATATATATATATATATATATATATATAGTACTTGAATAGAAGTTCCTCATCATCGGCGAGTAGATTACTAGATGATATCTTAAATATTGAGGAAATATCATCTTCACAATTTATTTAATAATTAATCTAGCACACAGTACCCTTACATATAAACACCCATTAAATTACTGCCTTTACAAAGCCAAAAAAATATAATCATAAAGGAATATTTTTGTTTATGCATATGTGATAAACTCATATACTTACATTAAAAATAATCTTATAAAGCTTGCATAGAAGCGAAACTACAAGCAAAAAGACGATAAGATGGTACACAATGAAGAGATTAAGCACAACAACTACCTAAGGCGTTATAGGGAAGTGTTTGTAGAGGTATATATGATCTAATTATACCTTCACGCGCACATGTAAATTTAATACAATTAATGTTCCAATAATTTGCAAAAGTTTCATACGCTCGAAGAGTTTGTAACTACAACCATAATTGTAGTAGATCAACAAAACACAAAATTGAAAAATCTAATAAATAGAACAATTAAGGAAATTGATTACAATTTTGTCCGTATTTAAAGGTCATAAACCAATGAACAAATAAATGAATTTTTTCGCTAGCAAAGAAACTAACACTTCTGATCTAAAAGTTTCGACCCTTATAAGAAACCGGAGGTATACTCTGCTCGTGCCTGAAGAAGTTATCAGGATAAACTCCTGACTTCACCTGAACCAATCTGTTGAAATTATTCTTGAAGTACTTTTTACCTCATTTGCTTGTTTGTGAATAGTTCGTTAGACCATTCTGATTGTTCAACCCCAAATCAAGATCATTATAGTTTACATACGCATTTCTTGGTTTTTTAGTAACATGTGGAGTCAAGTATTTATATAAGCTTTTGATCCAATTCATAGCCTTGGTTGTGTCTCCATCCACAAGCACCCTCATGTACATCATATACAATGTTCCAGCTCTATGTGGAAATGGAATCACAGATTCTTAAATCTCATCCATTCTTCCTCCGTACGATGTCAAGATCATATTTGTTGTTTCGGGCTCACCTTTGAGCAGCATTTTCAAAATACCTACTAAGCCTTTTCTTGAAATTGGTTTGTCCACAAAGCCGGATTTTTCTTTAAACGGAATCTTAAACGAAGTTCTGTTTAGCAAAACATCAACAGATTCGTCAGCTAAAAATAGAGAAAAAAGCAGCATTGATTGGATAAAACTAACTTCGTTGCAATTTTCTCTCATCAAGCCTAACTCGGGGAATCGTTTTTGCATCAATGGAAGTAGTGTATCTATTCCACCAAGGAACATTCCCACAAATCTTAGACGGACTGTTTTGTCATCTTGATATGTACTTGAATCAATGCCAAGTGTCGTTCTACTAGGTACACTAGGTGCGCCTTTTCAGATATAGTATTTGCTCTGATTTCGATTTCTAAATCTTTTGGAAGCTTAGAGCAACAGATTGCCACTTATGAACTATTTTGGTTGCATTTTGTTCCAAAGTTCTATCTACTTGAAAAAACGATCAGATTTAGGAACGGACAGAACTAGCTTTATCTTCCAAGAAAGAATGACTCCAAAGCTAAGCACCACCTCCTCTAATAACCCAAAATAGATCTTCACCCATTGATTTTCTATTAAGGATTCTTCCATTAACGCTCATCAATCTTGCATCAATAGCGTTGTCGCCAATGAAGACCGCATTCGCCTCTTAACGTGTCGTAGCCTCCACCACTAATTAGTCCACCAATGCCAACGTTTGACCAAACACCACCCGGAAACCCTAGAATTTTACTTTTCTTGGCGATTTCATAGTAAAGTTCACCTAGAGTTGCACTTGATTGAATTCATGCAGTTGCAGTTATAGGGTCCACATTGATTGATCGAAGACTAATAATATCAAGCACGACAAACGGGTTTCTTGATACGTAAGAAAGACCTTCAAAATCATGACCACCGCCTCGAATCCGTATTTCCATGCCATGTTTCTTAGAGCAATAAATAACCGTTTGGATTTGCGTTGCGTCGACGGGTTGAACAATGACTAGGGGTTTAGGTGTAGCGGATGATGCAAATCGAATATTGTTAATGGAGAACTGCAAGGCGGATGTGTAGGATGAGTTGGTTGGGGTGTAAACAGTGGCGAAGCCAGGTACGTATAGTAGTGGGGTCAAAATTATTAGTAAGTTTTTAAAAATTTATGGGGATTAGCAAAGGCGTAAAACTAATTTTTTTAATATTTTATACTTTCGGGTTAGACAAATACATCAAAATATCCAATTTAGTAATACTAACAAAAGGGGAAAATCACAATTGATTTCTGAAAATAAAACTGAGGTTGGAGAAATTGAAGAGAGTAATTTATTATAGCTGCAAAGCAAAAGATGGCTAAGAGAGTCAGCGATAGAATAAGTCAAGACTCCATTCTCCACGCTTCATGACTCGCCAAATACCAAGACTCCACTTCTCGACCACTTGCGAAAGACTTTGATGGTTCACGGTTTGGCTTTTGCTATTGGCGATTTGGTTTTGCCCCATCTCTCTCTATTTTGTGGCTTGCCCGCTTGGGTACATCTAATTAAAAAAAAAAAATCGGAGAGGGGTCAAAAATTTAGTAGAGGTCAAAAATTGAGTGGGATAAAAAAAATTTTGTAAGTAATTTTAAAAATTGAGTGGGGTCAATTGACCCCACAAATTTACCATAGCTTCGCCCCTGGGTGTAAATGACTTTGGAAATGGATTCGGAGTTTGAAGAAGCCTGTTTAAGGCATTTATGAAAATTTTCTTGAGAATATGCCGTACTTTGCTGTGAAAAAGTTGACAAAAGAACAAAAGCAAGCAGCATAAAACTTGGAATCTTCATATCTTTCTGATACATGAGGTTTGAAGAATGAAGCTTTTTGGTTTGTGTTTTTGCTTTGTTTGGGAAGGAGATAACTGAGATATTGTATGTAAGAAGATGAGCTTGCTATTTATACTATTTGGCCAGTGCGAAAAAGAAATGGTCAGCTTCTTCTTTTTGGGTAAAACTACGCGCAGGGCACCCGGTACACATGGAATTGGTATAATAGTGAAAGGTTTGACAGGACTTTTAATAGCTAGAGTCAATTTTCCAAGGACAAGTTACTTTTCCGCATAAGATTTTGCCATGATTTAAATTTTTAACAAAAATAGAAGTTTTAGTTGCGGTAGTGGAAGCTTGAGGTTATTAGTTATATTTTAATCCAATTATATATATGTTATTATGGATAATATTTTTATATTTTTTGGGTTTTTTCCTCTCAAATTTTAGTTCTTGGAAAATACTGATTGAGTGTAAGAGTTTTCTTTCACTATTATATTCTTCACACTTTCGTATAGTGATTTCTTCTCCATCTCGCCGTGTGTTTTTTTCCTTTGAAATTTTAACATTAATCATGTATTCTTGTCTTTAATTTTGGTATTAAACTTAAAAATATTTTACACCAGAATTTTACTTGTAATATAATCAAAAAATAAGAGCTAAACCCATTAAATATAATTAAGTTTGACAAGATATTAAATATTTTCGTCCCGTTTGACTAGTTAACGGGCTGGGTTGAACTAACTGGAGGTTGAAGATGATAGATTTTTGGAGTTTTTATTTTTTTAAAAGTGGATTTTTATTGTATTAAAAATTTGAGACTTTTATTGTATTAAAGATTAAAAACTGAGATTCTTATTTGGAAAAACTCCACGTGGACATAAAAATTAGACATGAAAATTGGACATGAGTGTTTTATAATTTCACTTATTTGTTGAGGGTAAAAAGACAAATAGGTGAAATTGCAAAACATTCATGTCCAATTTTCATTTCCACATAGAAGATCTTGTTTATGGCCAAAACCAATTTGGAAGGGCCACATCATTTATGACTCATTTTTCCTTTTATTTTATTAAGTCACGTAGGAAATTACATAAGTCAATTTGACGGATGTTCAAAAAATTGAGGGATTGGGACAATTGTAATGTTTTTAATAATTCAATTTTTTAATTGCAATATTTTTTACTTCAACGGGCTATTGCACAAAATTTGACAATTTGAATGGGATAAAGTATATTTTTGCCTTAAATTAATTTACCAATAAAAGTGAAATCTAGGTGGACTGCTTAAAATTTGTCATGCACTCATGCAAGAAAATGCATATATGGATATATTGGAGAGAGAATCAAACATAATAATTATAACTAATGTAATGAAAATGTCAAACAGAGACTTGAATGATTTTGAATGCAAGGTAACATGTTATAGAAGAAAAGTTCCTTGAGAGGTAATTATAAAAAATTCCATAAATTATTAAGGATGTTTGACGCATCAAAATTATGGTGAAAGCTAAATATGATATTCATATAATTAAATTAATTTAATAATTATTATATTCACAATAGTCCTGTATGTTCTTCTCTTCTAATTAAAGTTTGGCTTAAGCCTAATTCAATACTTAATTCTTTTATCATGATAAAGATAGTACAATGGTGGTAGCCAAAAAGTTTTTGGTCTCTTACAATGTCATCAAGTGATACATGTTTGCTCTCTCTTCCACAGTCATGAAATAAAACTAAATTACAGATGATATATATATATATATATATATATATATATATATATATATATATATATATATAGTACTTACATAGAAGTTCCTCGTCATCGGCGAGTAGATTACTAGATGATATCTTAAATATTGAGGAATTATCATCTTCACAGTTTATTTAATAATTAATCTAGCACACAGTACTGTTACATATAAACACCCATTAAATTAGTGCCTTTACAAATCAAAAAAATATAATCATAAAGGAATGTATCTGTTTATGCATCTGTGATAAACTCATCTACTTGCATTAAAAATAATCTTATAAAGTTTGCATAGAAGCGGAACTACAAGCAAAAAGACGATAAGATGGTACACAATGAAGTGATTAAGCACAACAACTGCCTAAGGCGTTATAGGGAAGTGTTTGTAGAGGTATATATGATCTAATTATACCTTCACCCGCACATGTAAATTTAATACAATTAATGTTCCAATAATTTGCAAAAGTTTCATACGCTCGAAGTGTTTGTAAGCACAACCATAATTGTAGTAGATCAACAAAACAAAAAATTGAAAAAATGAATAAATAGAACAATTAAGGAATTTGATTACAATTTTGTCTGTATTTAAAGGCCATAAACCAATGAACAAATAAATGAATTTTTTCGCTAGCAAAGAAACTAACATTTCTGATCTAAAAGTTTCGACCCTTATAAGAAACCGGAGGTATACTTCTCATTGCGAGTCTCAAGAAAGTTCTTAGGGATCAACTCGTGACTTCACCTGAACCAATCTGTCGAAATTATTCTTGAAGTACTTTTTACCCCATTTGCTTGCTTGTGAATAGCTCGTTAGACCATTCTGATTGTTCACCCCCAAGTCAAGATCATTATAGTTTACATATGCAGTTCTTGGATTTTTAGTAACATGTGGAGTCAAGTATTTATATAAGCTTTTGATCCAATTCATAGCCTTGGTTGTGTCTCCATCCATAAGCACCCTCATGTACATCATATACAATGTTCCAAACTCTATGTGGAAATGGAATCATGATTTCGAAATCTCATCCATTCTTCCTCCGCACGATGTCAAGATCATATTTGTCGTTTGGGCTCACCTTTGACCAAACATTTTCCAAATACCTTCTAAGCTTTTTCTTGAAATTGGTTTATCCACAAAGCCGGATTTTGCTTTAAACGGAATCTTAAACAAAGTTCTGTTTAGCAAAACATCAACAGATTCATCAGCTGAAAATAGAGAAAAAAGCAGCACTGATTGGATATAACTAACTTCGTTGCAATTTTCTCTCATCAAGCCTAACTCGGGGAATCTTTTTTGCATCAACGGAACTAGTGTATCTATTCCACCAAGGAACATTCCCACAAATCTTAGACGGACTGTTTTGTCATCTTGATATGTACTTGAATCAATGTCAAGTGTCGCTCTACTAGGTACACTAGGTGCGCCTTTTCCTATAGTATTTGCTACAATTCTGATTTCTAAATCTTTTGGAAGCTTAGGAGCAACAGATTGCCACTTATGAACTATTTCAGTTGCATTTTGTTCCAAAGTTCTATCTACTTGAAAAACAGTCACAATTTCCGGGACAGGAACTAGCTTTATCTTCCAAGAAAGAATGACTCCAAAGCTAGAAGCACCACCTCCTCTAATAGCCCAAAATAGATCTTCACCCATTGATTTTCTATTAAGGATTCTTCCATTAACGTCTATCAATCTTGCATCAATGACGTTGTCAGCAGCAAGACCATACTTCCGTCTTAACGTGCCGTAGCCTCCACCACTAATTAGTCCACCAATGCCAACGTTTGACCAAACACCACCGGAAACCCACAAGGGTTTTACTTTTCTTAGCGATTTCACAAGTAAAGTTCACCAGAGTTAAGACCGACGAATTGAGCGTGCGTAGCTATGATTCTGAGTCCGCATTGATTGATCGAAGATTAATCATATCAAGACGACAAACGGGTTTCTTGATACGTAAGAAAGACCTTCAAAATCATGACCACCGCCGAATCCGAATCTCCATGCCATGTTTCTTGGAGCAATAAATAACCGTTTGGATTTGGGTTGCGTCGACGGGTTGAACAATGACTAGGGGTTTAGGTGTGGCGGATGATGCAAATCGAAGATTGTTAATGGAGAACTGCAAGGCGGATGTGTAGGATGAGTTGGTTGGGGTGTAAATGACTTTGGAAATGGATTCGGAGTTTGAAGAAGCCTGTTTAAGGCATTTATGAAAATTTTCTTGAGAATATGCCGTAGTTTGCTGTGAAAAAGTTGACAAAAGAACAAAAGCAAGCAGCATAAAACTTGGAATCTTCATATCTTTCTGATACTTGAGGTTTGAAGAATGAAAGCCTGTTTTTTTGGTTTGTGTTTTGCTTTGTTTGGGAAGGAGATAACTGAGATATTGTATGTAAGAAGATGAGCTTGCTATTTATACTATTTGGCCAGTGCGAAAAGAAATGGTCAGCTTCTTCTTTTTTGGGTAAAACTACGCGCAGGTCACCCGGTACACATGGAATTGGTATAATAGTGAAAGGTTTGACAGGACTTTTAATTGCTAGAGTCAATTTTTCCAAGGACAAGTTACTTTTCCGCATAAGATTTTGCCATGATTTAAATTTTTAACAAAAAATAGAAGTTTTAGTTGCGGTAGTGGAAGCTTGAGGTTATTAGTTATATTTTTAATCCAATTATATATATGTTATTATGGATAATATTTTTTTATATTCTTTGGGTTTTCCTCTCAAATTTTAGTTCAAAAAAAAATCTGATTCAAGTGTAAGAGTTTTTTTTTCACTATTATATTCTTCACTTTTCATATAGTGATTTCTTCTCCATCTCGCCATGTGTGTTTTTCCTTTGAAATTTTAACATTAATCATGTATTCTTGTCTTTAATTTTGGTACTAAACTTAAAAATATTTTACACCAGAATTTTACTTGTAATATAATCAAAAATAAGAGCTAAACCCATTAAATATAATTAAGTTTGACAAGATATTAAATATTTTCGTCCGTTTGACTAGTTAACTAATTTCGGGGTCCATTTGGAGGTTGAAGATGATAGATTTTGGAGCTTTTTTTTTTAAAAGTGGATTTTTATTGTATTAAAGATTTGAGACTTTTATTGTATTAAAGATTAAAAGCTGGGATTCTTATTTGGAAAAACTCCACGTGGACATAAAAATTAGACATGAAAATTGGACATGAGTGTTTTACAATTTCACCTATTTGTTGAGGGTAAAATACAAATAGGTAAAATCGCAAAACATTCACGCCCAATTTTCATTTCCACATGAAGTTTCTTGTTTATGGCCAAAACCAATTTGGAAGGGCCACATCATTTATGACTCATTTTCCTTTTATTTTATTAAGTCACGTAGGAAATTACATAAGTCAATTTGACGGATATTCAAAAAATTTGGATTAGGACAATTGTAATGTTTTTAATAATTCAATTTTTAATTGTAATTTTTTTTATTTCAACGGGCTATTGCACAAAATTTGACAATTTGAATGGGATAAAGTATATTTTGCCTTAAATTAATTTACCAATAAAAAAGTGAAATCTAGGTGGACTGCTTAAAATTTGTCATGCACTCATGCAAGAAAATGCATATATGGATATATTGGAGAGAGAATCAAACATAATAATTATAACTAATGTAATGAAAATGTCAAACAGAGACTTGAATGATTTTGAATGCAAGGTAACATGTTATAGAAGAAAAGTTCCTTGAGAGGTAATTATAAAAAATTCCATAAATTATTAAGGATGTTTGACGCATCAATTGTAAGATCCCAATTTTTATAAATATAGATAAATTTTCTATAAATATTATTTTGAATATTATGGAATAAATTTGATATAATGTTATAGTTTGTGGGTAATATTTATAAATTTTTCAGAAAGTATGCAAGTTGTTATAAAATATTCGTTTGGTGGGGAATATTCTTTTGTTAGGGAATATTAATCTGATAACTACTCAATCAATGGTGGACCCTATAATGTAATTATTATCGGATTGAGAAAAGCGATAAAAATATTTTATAAAAATAATGACGGAGAGGTGTTATTCTTGTTAAAACTTTTGAACTACCCTATTGGTAAAAATACGATGTCTGGCGTATCAGACAAGTAGCACGATATTGATTATTGATGCTTACGTGAGAAGTCACTCATTATGCTCAATTATCGCTACGAATTGCCGCATCATATCTCTTATATTATTGATTCAATTATTGTCAAAGATCATCATCAGATAATATGTTATATTATTAATTGAGACGACAAGTTATAAATGATTAATAATTGTTGAAAGATTAAAAATGTGTTGATTAAAAATAAAATGATTTGTGGTAATATTTATTCAATCCTTAATGTATATAAAGAGTACATTATGAGACGTTTGTGGTAAGTTTGATTATTTTTATGGGGGCCTATATGTCATCATCTAAGAGTCTCTTCGTCAATAGTAATTACCTTTGTGAATAGTAATTACCTTCGCTAATAAGTAATTACCTTCGCCAATCGATAGTAATTACCTTGTGAATAGTAATTACCTTCATTCGATAGTAATTACCTTTACCAGACGTCAAACCACTTGCCGCTTCACATTACAAAAGGTCAAACCACTTGTCGTTTCACATTACAAAGCGCCAAACCACTTGTCGTTTCACATTACAAAGCGTCGAACCACTTGTCGTTTCACATTCTGAGCGTCGAACCACTTTTCTTTTCACATCACCGGTCGTCAAGCCACTTGCGCTTTTCACATTTGGTAGGTCTTAAGCTAGAAATCTTCTATAAATAGAGGCCTAGTGCTTCATTATTTTCATTTAATTCATTCAAGCTATGTAAAGAGAAAGTATAAAGAGAATAAGAGAAAGAAGAAGAGTATTTTGTTACTACACTGCTTTTAAGTATTCAATTTCCTACCAAAAGTAAGGGTGTTATTCTTTCTTATTCATCAAGAGAACTCGTTGTTATTCCATTGCTTATTATTCATTGGAATAACTTTTGTATACGTGAGTTTACCCTATACTTGGTGACATTCTTCTATTATTCTCATTGGAACATCCACATGCATGTGTTCTACACCGGACTTGGTTTAAATCTTTATTATTATTCCGTTGGAACATCCATGCTCATGTGTTTTACAGGACTGGTTAAAATCTTTATTATTATTCATTGGAACATCCATGCATGTGTTTTACACCGGATCCGGTTCCATCTTTATTATTCTGTTGGAACATCCATGATTGTGAATTTCACGACCGACTGGGTTCCGTTATTATTATTCTGTTGGAATAACTCGTCTACGCAAAGTACACATGCATGGTAATTTCTTTTGTTATTCCATTCTTTATTATACCCAATTGGTTAAAACTTTGACTTCTATACTCCATGAAATTAGTAGAATATCCTTGATATTTGCGTTTCATCCAAAGATCTTTTCATGGAAATATTCTTCCGATCATTCTTGAATTTTACTCTACAAAACAAAGATCATGTTGACAATTTGGACGTTAATAATTCCTAGATAAAATAATTCTTGAACTTGTTTTATTGAATTCTTATATCATTGTCATCATCCTCATGTTTATATTTTTTAAAGTCATCCGTGGCACTGAGTGCATAGATGGACTTGGTATGATTATGACTGAGAGACTATTCGGTGTAATCACTTAATAGTAATGTTACAAATGATGTGATAAAAATCCTCATTGGTAGTAGTGCATTGATGGACGATTGTTGGCATGATCATGACCATTAATGAATACACAACTATTCTCGCCCAGTAGTGCATGAATAATTGTGGTCGTGATACTTAAAGAATATCCTCGTCAGTAGTGCGAGGGGTGATTCGATGATGTGGAATATTTATTAAATTTGAGTCTCAACTATAACAATGATGAAAAACCTTTTAAAACCTAAAAGATAGTAGAATTTTATTTTCTACTTGACTCTTTTAATGGATTGCGATATTCACCGTAGTTAAACCGTTGTCTATTGTATTTTATCAGTTTAACATTGTTGAAGACTATTGATAATTTATTCGCATTATCTTAGTCATAATATTTCTTCTTGGGCTAGTTGAGCTCACCCTTTCTTTCACCATTTTTCTTCGTGAAATGAGAATGTAGGCGGGACGAGCCTGGGAAACAAGTGATGGTCACGAAGATAAGATTAGTAGTCCTCACTATTTCGTGAAATAGTGTGATAATAATTGTAATGAGGACTTTTTTTTCGAGTTTGTATAATATCTAGTAGACGATATATTGTATTCAAACTCACGGTTTATGTCAGATTGTACACAGCTACGCTTATGTTAGTAAGTTGTATTTAAATTACGCACCATGTAAGTGGCGACCCAAGATGGGTGATGTATACCTAATTTTGGGGCGTCACGGTTAGTATCGAGCTTAGGATATGATCCCGGCTAAGATGTGAGAATAGTACTAGGAAGGGAGAGACGGGAATACCTTCGCTAGTATGACCTACCTAAGTTTTTGTGCTTTATTTTATTGGTTGATCGGAAGATAGGGATAATTTGTTAAATGTCAATTAAACTTTTGTTTTGTGGCAAGATCTGAAAATGACATCCGAGAATGTTGAGAATAGCAATGGAGCGCAGCGATCGTTGATTCACCACATATCAATAATCGAGGATAATGTGTATCGGAAGGCGATAATCCTCACAAAACAACAACACCGACCAAATGATGAATAATCAAATGTTCGAGAGGCTTTACGTAATTCGCAACAAAGCGTGAGCAGGAAACTCTCTGTCCAAAACGTAGGTGGAAACACGGAAAACTCTGGCGGTCACCGCTAAACAATTCAAGGAGCTGGGACCACCGGGAGTTTAAGGAGAGCCAAAACCACTTGGCAAGGAAGCATGGATAAAGCAGATTACAAGATATTTGATGTCTTGGGATGCTCGAGAGCAAAAGGTTCCCTTTGCGCCTTTTATGTCAGCTATGGAGAGGAGGACATTCTTGGTGGGAATCAGTAAAAACGACTCAACCCATTCAGATCAAGATATCTTGGGAGAAGTTCCGGGAGTCGTTTCAACGACAAATACTTTCTTGAAAGTATTCGCCATACATGAAGGAGGTGGAGTTTATCAAGTTGGAACAAAACAATATGACCGTGTCGTAATATGAGGCAAAATTTGCGGAGTTATCACGCCATGCGTCCACTTGGTGGATAATGAAGAAGAGAATGGCGCGAATGTTTTTAAGAGGTTTGAAGTCGGGAGATACGTCAACATCTTATTTCTCATAAAAGCGTATTTGTATTCGAGATGTTGTAAATAGGCTCGATTAGTGGAGGAGCGATAATGAGTCAACGCAACTAAAAGAGAAGCGTTTAAGAAATTATAATACCAAATGAGAGTAGTCATCGAAGCGGTGACAACAAGCGTGGAGGGAATCAACGGGCGATATGGTAACCACTTCGGTGGTAATCGGCCAAAACAATAAGAATGGACATTTCAAGAAAAGGAGATTCAACAATGATGGAAAGACGTCAAGACCAAAGACCCGTTGTTAAGGAAGGAGAAAGACCACCTATCATATGCTTCAAATGCGGAGGAGAGGGACACATCGATCCAAATCAAGGTCACGCCAGTCAAAGCATGTTATAATTGTGGAAGAAGGTCACTTTATTTCGATTTTGTCATTTCATCAAGACAAATTCAAGCTAGGATGGAGGCACCAAAGGTCGCCCTAGAAAATTCAAAACCCAGTTAGTCAAGGGAGAGTGTTTGTTGTGACCTCCCAAAGAGCAAGGAATCTGAATGAGGTCATCACGGGTAAGCTTATCATAAACTCTAATGAAGTCTATACTTTATTTGATCTGGGTTCTACCCATTCTTTTATTTCTCCTACTTGCATTTCATCGATTAAATTTGACTCCGGAGAAATTAGACTTTGACTTATCTGTGGAAACTCCGTTGGGAGAAACCTTCATTACATCCACTGTTTATAAGTCTTGTTTGGTTCAAATCGGTACCCTCACATTACCCGTCGATCTTATTTCATTAAAAATACTTGCATTTGACGTGATTCTAGGGATTGATTGGTTAACTACTTATCATGCAAAAATTGATTGTTTTCGTAAGGTTGTTAGCTTTCATATTCCTAATCAACCTATTATTCGAATTCAAACGACCAAACCATTAAAATCAATCACGGTCATCTCAAGCCATAAAGCTATTCGTTTATTGAAAAACGGATGTCAAGCTTTCTTAGCTCATGTCACAGATTTAAACAAAAATACGTTAGTTTTGAACGATATTTCTATTGTTAATAAATTTCCTGACGTATTCCCCGAAGAACTTCCTGGCCTACCCCCAGAGAGTGAAATTGAATTTTGTATCGACCTTGAACCCGGTACAAAACCTATTTCCAAAGCCCCATATCGAATGGCTCCTATTGAACTTCGTGAGTTAAAGACCCAACCGCAGGAATTGTTAGACATTGGCTTTATTCGCCCTAGTACTTCTCCTTGGGGTGCTCCTGCTCTATTCGTGAAGAAGAAAGATGGGAGTACGCGACTTTGTATTGATTATCTGGAGTTGAATCATGTCACCATCAAAAATAGGTATCCATTGCCACGTATTGATGACTGTTTGACCGATTTGCAAGGAGCCAAATTCTTTTCAAAGATTGATCTTCGTTAGGGATATCACCAATTGAAGATTGAACCGCCGACATTCCAAAGAGGCGGCCGTAACTCCCCAGACGGGCATTATGAATTCCTAGTCATGTCCTTTGGATTGACTAATGCTCCCCGCCGCCTTCATGGATATGATGAACCGAGTATTCAAGGAATATTTAGATCACTTTGTGGTCGTCTTTATTGATGACATCCTTATTTATTCCAAAAGCCGTGAAGATCATGAGCAACACTTGAGGTCGACACTCCAAAAGCTTCGTGAATATAAGCTTTATGCCAAGTTGAAGAAATGCGAGTTCGGCGAAAAAGTAGCATTCCTTGGGCACGTGGTATCAAGTCATGGAATATCTGTTGACCCAAAGAAAGATTGAAGCTATTCAAAGTCGGGAACAACCTAAATCGATGATCAAGCGACGCAGACTTTCTCGGTTTAGTTGGTTATTATCGGAGATTCGTGGAAGGATTTTCTCGAATCGCTACTCCATCGATTTCAAATTGACCAAAAGATACAAAGTTCGGTTGGAGCGAAGAATGTGAGAAGAGTTTTCAAGAACTCAAGAGGAGACTTATTTCAAGACTGCTCGACAATACCATCCGCTCGGAGGATTTGTCATCTCTGGTGATGCTTTCGCAAAAGGGTTGGGATGTGTTCTTATGCAACATGGAAAAGTTATAGCCTATGCCTCGCGACAACTCAAAGAATATGAGAGGAATTATCCTACTCACGTGATCTAGAGTTGGTAGTTATATCTCTTTGCACTTAAAATTTGGAGGCATTACTTGTATGGGGAGAAAGTGGAGATCTTTACGGATCATAAAAGCCTCAAATATTTCTTCACTCAAAAGGAACTCAACATACGACAACGACGTTGGCTTGAACTATTGAAAATTATGATCATACCATCCAATACCATCTCGAAAAGTTTAACGTGGTAGCCGACGATTGAAAGTAGAAAATCATACGCAAGCACGAAAAGCGATATTGTCAACGCAGAAAGGCCCATTTTGTGTGACTTGCAAAGGATGGAGATAGAGTTAAAGACTCTAGGGGACGCATGTGATGATAGCGAGTATAATGAGTAGAACCGACTTTAATCGATAAAGTTAAAAGTCGCCAAGCTACTGGACGGAGGTGCGCGTATGAGGAAGAAAGTCTGAAGGTGCTACGCCGAAGCAAGAATCGATGAAGAAGGAATACTTAGTCAACTCCGGACTTTGTGTTCCTAACGACCGATTTAAAGTATAATATCATGATGGAGGCGACAACACACCATTTGCAATCCATCATGGGAGTACCAAATGTATCATGATATTCATCATACATTTTGGTGGAGCAATATGAAGAGGAGATAATATTTGTTTATCTCAAGGTGTCTAACTTGTCAACGAGTTAAAGCGGAGCATCAAGTACCAAAAGGTCCATTGCAACCACTTGAAATTCCGAATGGAAGTGGGAGCACATTACCATGGATTTCGTTCACGGCCTTCCTAAGGTTTCTCAAGGCATTGATGCGATTTGGGTCATTGTTGATAGATTGACCAAGTCCGCTTCATTTCTACCGACACGAGAAACTTATACACTTGAACGTCTTGCTCAGTTATGTACATAAACGAGATTGTAAGATCGCATGGTATGCCTAAGATCCATAGTTTCTTATCGAGACCCAAGATTCACTTCACGATTTTGGGTTAGTTTGCAAAAAGCTACGGGCACGGACTTCACGATTTAGCTCGGCATATCATCCTCAGATTTAATCGGACAATCGGAGAGGACTATTCAAACTCTTGAAGATCTATTAAGACTCGTGTCCTTGATTTCAAGGAGAGTTGGGACAAGTTCTTACCATTGGTGGAGTTTTCCTACAACAACGCTTATCAAGCAAGTATTCGCATGGCTCTATTCAAGCGTTGTATGGAAGAAAGTGTCGTTCCAAGTATCTTTGGGATGAGGTGGGTGAAGCAACGTTGTTGGGACCGGAGTTGTAATGCGTATGACTATGAAAAAGATTCAAACGATCCGACAACGTATATAAAACCTCACAAAATCGATAAAAGAGTTATCTTGATCTTCATCGAAAGGACGTGGAATTCGATATAGAGATCATGTGTTGTTAAGAGTTGCTCCATGGAAAGGAGTTACAAGATTTGGAAAGAGAGGAAAACTCGATCCTCGATTCATCGGTCCATTTTAATCCTCGATCGAGTAGAAGGCGTGGCCTATAGACTCGCTTTCTACCGCCAAATATGTCTCGTGTGTTCATAACGCGTTTTCACATATCCATGTTACGTAAATATGTGAAAGACCCGAACCATATTATTGAGTTAGAACCGGACGAAATAGCGGAAGATTTGACGTATGAAGAGGTTCTGATTCAAATTTTGGATAAGAAGGAACATATTCTACGCTCAAGGTTATACATTCGCGACGCCCCCAAAATAGGTATACATCACCTATTATGAGTTGTCAATACAATGGTACGTAAAACAACTACAACTTTATTATTACAACAAGAAAGCGTGAGTTTGAATACAAATATTATCTTCTAGACAATATCTATACTCAAATAAATCCTCATCACATTTATCGATACATTAATTTACAAAAATGGTGAGGACTACTAAACAATCCTTTCTAAAACCTTCATTCCATACCCCGACTCGCATCGCTTATATTCTCGCCTCTCGAGAAAAATGGAACAAAAAGGAAAAGGGTGAGCTCAACTAGCTCGATAAAGAATATTATGACTAAGATAATATACAACAAATTATCGTTAGTCTTCAATGAGGAAAAATATAATAGAATACAATAGACAACAAATTTTAAATCAATATTCGCAACGGAAATAATAATTCATTAGAAGAGTTAAGTAGAGAATGCAAACTACTATCTTCTATGTATGAATTTAAAAGTTCATCGCTCATCTTTTATCCCCTGTAACATCAATCAATATACATCCGGAATCAAATATTCATCTTTGCACTCTGAGCCAAAGATATTCATCGATTGGTCATGTTCATTTAAACACACTGCTCATCTTTGCACTACGTGCCAAAGATATTCTTCAGAAATCATTCATCTTTGCACCACAGCCAAAGATATTCTTAAGAAATCATTCATCTTGCACCACACGTGCCAAAGATATTCCATAATATCATCATTTAAGACCGAGGATGATGAAAATATTTTTTTTTAGAAACGAATCCAAAGAAACAAAATGACAAGGATTAAGGATTAAGGATTCGTACTTGGTTTTATCCACGCCCAAAAATACCTCAAAAATAATCATAGTGGTGTAAAATTCAAGAATGATCAAAACATGGATACAATCGTAGCTAAGTATCCGTAATAGATATTTGGACAAAAGAAGAAATTTTATTTTTCTATGAATAGTGTCAGATATCGTGAATAGTGCAGTATACGTGAATAGTAACTTCCGACACCAAAAGATAGAAATTCCACAAAAAACATCTTCACGCTTCATTAATAGTACTCGTGAATAGAACTCGTGAATAAGTAACTTCATGAATAGTAACTTCGTGAATAGTAACTCATGAATAAGTAACCCATGAATAAGTAACCCGACATGAAAAAGTTCCAAATTTGATAAAACTTCAGATCAACATTTCAAAGATAATGATATTGAAGAAATAATATCATTATTTAAAAAATAATATCCCTTACCTCGAAAAGAAGATCTTGATCGAATAACGTCAATGAATGAACTTGCACCGTATATCAATACTCAAAGTATACTCAAAATACTCACAAGAATACGCTCAAAATATCGAGAGAGAAATAGAGAGAAAACTTCGCTTCGTGTGATTTTCAATTCTAACCTAAGACCCTATTTATAGGAAATCGCTTAGAACATTCAAAAAGCAGAAAATTTAATATAATATTAATATAATTATACAAATTTTCCTTAGCCCACCTTTTGGTCAAAACACCAGCCACACATGTTAATGATGTCCAAAAAATACAAAAACGTTTTTCTTAACAAAATAATTTAAACTCCCAAAATCAAATTATTTTGACTTCTAACTTCAATAATTCATAATAAATAGCCCTTTCATCAGAAAATTCGAATCTCGCGAGTTTTTATAGGAAATTCAATTCTCTACAACTTTGCAGAAGAAAGTTTTTCCAAATTCCAAATAGAAATTGACCGAAATTCACAAACGGGTGATTTTACAAGCTATAATCAAATTTCGGTCAATAATTGTGTCCACCAACACACAAAACATGTGTTAAACATTTAATGCCACAAAAATACTCTTCCTCCTCATATACTCATATATCCCACATTCATTGTAAAAATATCACCGTTAATATATTATTAAAATAATATATTTAAATGAATTATTTTATCAGAAAAAGATAAAATATTAATTTTCAACAATTGTCATTTTAAAAATTTTCTCCATCTATATCCACATAAAATCAATATTTTCCTCATCGTATAAATCAATAATTAATTATTCACAAATAATATTACGTAATCACAATATTGATAACCAGCAGCCTCTCAGAGCAGGGGCTTTCAATAAGAATTTCTTCTTCATCATGCCGCAATTAGATGACCAAACCTCTCCTTATGTAACTTTCTAGACATTGCCAATAATGTTATCTAATAATATTATTCAGATAATATGAATTATTGCTTCGATAATGAAAAATACTATGTAATGACAATTATTGAAACAACAGCAATATAAAATATCAACGCAGCAATTATTAACTCAATAAAATAATCGAATAAAGAATTACATCGTAACCATTATTGAGTAGTGCCTTCTTCACGTAAGAATCAATAATTGGTGCAATACCGTATGCTCTTACCGCTCAACAACGCAGATTAGTGTGTTTTAACCACCGGGTATTCCAACAAAGATAATCAGTAATAACTACGCCTGTTATTTAAAAACAACTTATATTTGTCGTTTTCTTCATCCAATCGCTTTCAGTTATGGGGCCCACACATGGTCAGGCTGTCGTCATTTAATATTCCCGACAAGATTAATATTCCACGACCAAACGAATATTCCCGACAACAATGAATATTTAATAACCACTTGCTTATTTTGAAATATTTATGTATTTAACCCTTAACTATCCACATTAATCAAATCAACCCCTTACTATTTCAAAATAATAAATAAAGGAAATTCCTTTTATTTAAAAAAATTTTTGGTCTTACAACCTCCCTCCTTATGAAATTTCGTCCTCGAAATTGACGACGACTGGTGTTTTGAAAAGGTGAGGATACCTCGCTTTCATTTCCGCTTTCCAACTCCCGTGTCATTTCCTCTATAGCATGATTCCTCCACAAAACTTTAACTTGTGGTATGACTTTCTTGGCGTAGGACATGCTCCTTCCTATCCAAGATCTTGACAGTACCTCCTCATACGTTAAGTCTTCGTTTATCTCGTCCTGGTTCTAACTCAATAACGTGGTTCGGGTCTTTCACATATTTACGAAGTACGAGATATGTGAAACACATTATGAACACGAGACATATTCGAGGTAATGCAAGTCTATAGGCTACATTTCCTACTCGGTCAAGAATTTGAAATGGACCAATAAATCGTGGATTGAGCTTTTCTCTCTTCCCAAAACGGTAACTCCCTTCCATGGAGCAACTCCGCAACAATACATGATCCCCACATTAAATTCCACGTCCTTTCGATGAAGATCCGCATAACTCTTTTGTCGATCTTGTGCCGCTTTGTATACGTTGTCGAATCATTTGGATCTTTTCGGTAGTCATACGTACTTAACTCGGGTCCCAACAATGTTGCTTCACCCACCTCATCCCAACATATCGAGAAATCGACATTTTCGCCCATATAATGCTTCAAATGGAGCCACACCTATACTCATTCGATAAGCTGTTGTTGTAGGAGAATTCCACCAATGGTAAATACTTATCCCAACCGCCTTTGAAGTCTAGGACACGAGTCTTAATAAATCTTCAAGAGTTTGAATAGTCCTCCGATTGTCCGTCCGCTTGGGATGGTACGTAGAACTAAATCGCAAATCGTGCTCATAGCTTTTTGCAAGCTAACCCAAAATCTTGAAGTGAATCTTGGGTCACGATCCAAACTATGGATACGGGCATGCCATGCAACCTCACAATCTCATTCACGACATACTAAGAAGACGTTCAAGGAATAAGTCTCCGTGATCGGCAAGAAATGAGCAGACTTGGTTAATCTATCAACAATAACCCAAATAGCATTGATGCCTTGAGAAACCGTAGGAAGACCCGTGAACGTAAATCCATAGTAATGTGTTCCCACTTCCATTAGGAATCTCAAGTGGTTGCAGCGGACCCTTAGGTACAAGATGCTCCGCCTTTACACGTTGGCTAAGTTAAACACATCGAGATAAACTTTGCAATCTCTCTCTTCATATTGTTCCACCAAAATGTATCAAGAAGATCACGATACATTTTAGTACTTCCGGATGGATTGCAAATGGCGTATTGTGTGCCTCCATCATAATCTTGTACTTCAAATCGTAGTCGTTAGGAACACAAAGTCTAGAGTGGACTCAAGTATTCTTCTTCATCAATTCTCGCTTAGGAATAGCTCCTTCTTGTACTTTCTTCTTCATACGATCGCCTCCGGAATTGGGTGGCTTGAGCAACCTTAACTTTTTCTATTAAAGTTGGCTCTGTCGTATACTTGACATCATCGCACCTCGTTCAAGATATGATCTTCTACTCAATGCGTCACTACCACGTTCATTTACTGTGGATGGTATTGAATAGTGTGGTCGTAGTCTTTCAATAGTTCGAGCCAACGTCGCGCCAAGATGTTGAGTTCTTTTTGAGTGAAGAAATATTTAAGGCTTTTATGGTGCGAATATATCTCCACTTTCTCCCCATATAGATAGTGCCTCCATATCTTTAGAAAACGCATTGCCGCTAACTCTAGATCATGAGTAGGATAATTCCTCTCATACTCTTTAAGTTGTCATGAGGCATAGGCTATGACTTTCCCACGTTGCATGAGAACACATCCTAACCCTTTGCTCAAGCATCGTCATTGAGATAACAAATCCATCCGAACCAGATGGTATTGTTAGAACAGCCGAAATAAGTCTCCTCTTAAGCTCTTGGAAACTCTTCTCGCATTCTTCACTCCAAACGAATTTTGTATCCTTCCGGAGTTATTTGGGTTAATGAAGTAGCGATTCGAGAAAACCCTTCCACGAATCTCCGATAATAACCACTAAGCCCAAAAACTACGTACTTCATTCACCGACTTGGTTGCTCTAACTTTGTATTGCTTCAATCTTCATTTGGATCAACAGATACTCCATGTTTCAACACCACGTGCCCAAGGAATGCTACTTCCTCAAGCCGAACTCACATTTCTTCAATTTGGCATATAGTTGGTTTTCACGAAGCCTTTCGAGTACCAAACTTCAAATGGTGCTCATGATCTTCACGGCTTTTGGAATATATGAGGATGTCATCAATAAAGACAACAACGAATCGATCCAAATATTCCTTGAATACTCGGTTCATCATATCCATGAAAGCTGCGGGAGCATTAGTTAGTCCGAAAGACATACGACTAAGAATTCATAATGCCCATACCGAAGTTCAAGGCGGTCTTTTGGAATATCCTCGCTTTTAATCTTCAAATTGATGATATCCGAGCGAAGATCAATTTTGAAAAGAATTGTGCCCCTCAGAATCGGGTCAAACAAGTCATCAATACGAGGTAGAGGATACCTATTCTTGATGGTGACATGGTTCAATTTCAGATAGTCAATATAAAGTCGCATACTCCGTCTTTCTTCTTTTACTGAATAAAACAGGAGCACCCCAAGGAGATGTACTAGGGATCGAATGAAACCGATGTCCAACAATTCCCGTAGTTGGACCTTTAACTCTGAAGTTCAATAGAGCCATTCGATATGGGGTTTAGAAATGGGCTTTGTACCGGGTTCAAGATCAATAAAGAATTCAACTTCACGTTACGGGGTAGACAAGGAAGTTCTTCTTGAAATCGTCGGAAAGTCAATAACAACAGAATATCATTCAAATTTGGCGTGTCTTTATTCAAATCCATAACATGGGCTAAGAAAGCTTGACATCCGTTTTTTAATAAACGAATAGCTTTATGATTAGATATGACGGTGATCGATTTTAATGGTTTAGTTGCTTGAATTGCATAACAGTCAAGTTGGTTAGGAATATGAAAACTAACAACCTTACGAAAACAATCAATTTTGGCATGATGAGTAGTTAACCAATCAATCCCTAAAATCACATCAAAAGCAAGTATCTTTAAAGAGATAAGGTCAGCAGGTAAGGTAATGGTGCCAACTTGAATCAAACAAGATTTATAAACGGTGGATGTGATGAAAGTTTCTCTAATCTGAGTTTCCACGAGATAGGTCAAAGTCTAATTTCTCGAGTCAAGTTTAAACGTTGAGCACACGCAGGAGAGATAAATGAATGGGTAGCACCCAGATCAAGTAAGGTATAAACTTCGCAAGAATTTATAAATAGCTTACCCGTGATCACCTCGTTTGGGTTCTCGCATTATGACTCGGTCACAACAAACGCTTCTTCCGGAATCGTTGACTTTGACTTTTCTCGGGATGATCTTTTGAGTCATAATCCCCATTGAACTAGGTTTCAGCATCAGTACAATCTCGAGCGATATGTCCTTCCTTTCCACAATTATAGCATACCTTGAATTGTAGGCGCTTTGATCGATATGTCCCTCTTTTCGCATTTGTAGCATATGACCGGTGGTCGTTCTCCTCCCTTAGAACCGATTCTCACGCTAAAGCCATCATCATCTTCACATGGTCGTTGTTAAATCTCCTCTTTTAAAATCTCCCCCGACTCGCTTCTTCTATTTTCATGGCCATGATTACCACCGTAGTGGTTACCATTTCTGTCCGTCTGTTTCTTTCTCCATGAGTTATCATTATTCATTGATCGCTATCTCTCTACACGATCCCTGGTTGTGGTCCTCGGTTGGCCGTACTTCGTTATCTCGCTCTAATAATTGAGCCTCATTTTACAACATCCGAATAAAGAAAATTTATGAGAAATGAGATCTTCGACGTATCGCCGGGTTTCAAACCTCTAAGAAACATCCGCGTCATAACGTTCCTCATTCTCCACCAAATGAGGTGCAAACACGATAACTCGCAAACTTTGCCTCGCATTGAGACACCGCTAAATGTTGTTTTGTTCCAATCGATGAACTCCACTTCCTTCATACGACGAACACTTTCGTGAAAGTATTTGTCATTAAATAGCTTCAAACGTCTCCCAAGACATCTTTGAAAGCATTGATTTGGTGCGCTTCACTGAGCTCCCACCGATGAGTCCGCCTCGCCACGCGAACATAAAGGTGGCGAATGGAACCTTCGTTCTCAGGTGCATCCCAAGACATCGAATATCTTGGTAATTTGTTTGACCCATGCTTCCGCCATGATCGGATTCGGCTTTCCCTTAAATTCGGTGGTCCCAACTCTTAAACCGCGCTGGTTGTGACAAATTGGTGAATTGCTATCATTTCCTCCTCAGTATTTTGAACACGAGTTTCTCAAATCGATTTTTGCATGAATCGCAAAAACTTCTAAACATCCTCGTTCATCATACGCTTTCAGCGGTGTTGTTCATGGGAGGTACATTGCCCGAC
This sequence comes from Panax quinquefolius, assembly GCA_020205615.1. Taxonomy (NCBI): domain Eukaryota; kingdom Viridiplantae; phylum Streptophyta; class Magnoliopsida; order Apiales; family Araliaceae; genus Panax; species Panax quinquefolius. The sequence goes on from CM035151.1 coordinate 35,820,064, forward strand.
ACAGACGTTCTCCTCGTTGGTAAAGACAGAGCATCTCCACGGTCTCATTTACTCCACTGTTAATATTCTCGATCGACATTCTCAAATACCGCTATAAAACAAGGGTTAATTAAGGAAATCAATATATCACATAATATCCCTATATCTTGACCAACTAACAAATAAGCTTAGGTAGGACACACTAGCGAAGGATTTACCGTCTCTCCCTCCTAGTTCTATTCCCGATCTCGCTGAGAGATCATATCCCTAAGCTCGATACCAACCTGTGACGCCCCAAAATAGGTATACATCACACATTACGAGTTGTCAATACATGGCATGTAAACAACTACAACTTTATTATTACAACAAGAAAGCGTGAGTTTGAATACAAATATTATCTTCTAGATAATATCTATACTCAAATAAATCCTCATCACATTTATTGATACATTAATTTACAAAAATGTTGAGGACTACTAAACAATCCTTTCTAAAACCTTCATTCCATACCCAGGCACTCATTACTCGCTATATTCTCGCCTCACGAGAAAAATGGAACAAAAAGGAAAAGGGTGAGCTCAACTAGCTCAAGTAAAGAATATTATGACTAAGATAATATACAACAAATTATCGTTAGTCTTCAACGAGGAAAAATATAATAGAATACAATAGACAACAAATTTTAAATCAATATTCGCAATGAAATAATAATTCATTAGAAGAGTTAAGTAGAGAATGCAAACTACTATCTTCATGTATGAATTTAAAAGTTCATCGTCATCTTTTATCCTGTAACATCAATCAATATACATCTGGAATCAAATATTCATCTTTGCACTACAGCCAAAGATATTCATCGACCGGGTCATGTTCATTTAAACACTGCTCATCTTCTTTGCACTACTGTGCCAAAGATATTCTTCAGAAATCATTCATCTTTTACTACGGGCCAAAGATATTCTTAAGAAATCATTCATCTTTGCACTACTGGGCCAAAGATATTCCATAATATCATCATTTAAGATCGAGGATGATGAAAATATTTTTTTTTTTTTAGAAACGAATCCGGTAAAACAAAATGACAAGGATTAAGGATTAAGGATTCGTACTTGGTTTTATCCACGTCCAAAATACCTCATAAATAATCATAGTGGTGTAAAATTCAAGAATGATCAAAACATGGATACAATCGAGCTAGTATCCGTAATAGATATTTTGGACAAAAAGAAGAAATTTTATTTTTAAGAATGAATAGTGCACGTATCGTGAATAGTGCCGATATCGTGAATAGTAACTCAGACACCAAAAGATAGAAATTTCATAAAAAACATCTTCACGCTTTCATGAATAGTACTTTCGTGAATAGTAACTTCGTGAATAGTAACTTCATGAATAGTAACTTCGTGAATAGTAACTCATGAATAGTAACCCATGAATAGTAACCCGACATGAAAAAAGTTCCAAATTTGATAAAAACTTCGGATCAACATTTCAAAGATAATGATATGAAGAAATAATATCATTACGAAAAAAAATAATATCCCTTACCTTAAAAAAAAGAAGATTTCGACCGAATAATTTGAATGAACTTGCACCGTGATATCAATACTCAAAGTATACTCAAAATACTCACAAGAATAACTCAAAATATCGAGAGAGAAATAGAGAAAACTTGTTTTACGGTGTGATTTTCAATTCTAACCTAAGCACCCTATTTATAGGAAATTGCTTAGAACACCAAAGCAGTAAAATTTAATATAATATTAATATAATTATACAAATTTTCCTTAGCCCACCTTTTGGTCAAAACACCAGCCACACATGTTAATGATGTCCAAAAAATACAAAAAACGTTTTTCTTAACAAAAATAATTTAAACTCCCAAAATCAATTATTTGAACTTGAACTTCAATAATTCATAATAAATAGCCCTTTCATCAGAAAATTCGAATCTCGCGAGTTTTTATAGGAAATTCAATTCTCTACAACTTTGCAGAAGAAAGTTTTCCAAATTCCAAATAGAAATTGACCGAAATCCACAAACGGGTGATTTTACAAATTTATAATCAAATTTCTTTTGGATTGATAATTGTGTCCACCAACACACAAAACATGTGTTAAACATTTAATGCCACAAAAATACTCTTCCTCCTCATATACTCATATATCCCACATTCATTGTAAAAATATCATCAGTTAATATATTATTAAAATAATATATTTAAATGAATTATTTTATCGAAAAAGATAAAATATTAATTTTCAACAATTGTCATTTTAAAATTTTCTCCATCTATATCCACATAAAATCAATATTTTCCTCATCGTATAAATCAATAATTAATTATTCACAAATAATATTACGAGAATCACAATATTGACAACCAGTGCGGTTCAGAGAAAGAGGGGCTTTCAATAAGAATTTCTTCATCTACTGGTAGCGCAATTAGATGACCAAACCTCTCCTTAAATGTAACTTTCTAGACATTGCCAATAATGTTATCTAATAATATTATTCAGATAATATGAATTATTGCTTCGATAATGAAAAATACTATGTAATGACAATTATTGAAACAACGAGAATATAAAATATCAACGCAGCAATTATTAACTCAATAAAATATTGAGCAAGAAATTATTCGTAACCATTATTGAGTAGTGCCTTCTTACGTAAGAATCAATAATTGGTGCAATCTGGTGTCTTCTTGTTCAACAACGCAGTATTAGTGTGTTTTAACCATAGGGTATTCCAACAAGATACTCTGTAACAACTACGCCAGTTATTTAAAAACAACTTATATTTATCGTTTTCTTCATCCAATCGCTTTCCGTTATGGGGCCCACACATGGTCAAGCATTGTCAGCATCGAATATTCTCGACAAGATGAATATTCCACGACCAAACGAATATTCCCAAACAACAATGAATATTTAATAACCACTTGCTTATTTTGAAATATTTGGCGTATTTAACCCTTTAACTATCCACATTAATCAAATCAACCTTACTATTTCAAAATAATAAATAAAGGAAATTCCTTTTATTTAAAAAAATTTTGAGGTCTTCAATACCTCAAGTCAAAGTTTTGTGGAGGAACCACGAAGTTGAGGAAATGACTTGGGAGTTAGAATCTAAAATGAAATCAAGGTATCCTTACCTCTTGACATACCACAGTACATTATCCTAATTTCGAGGGCTAAATTTCATAAGAAGGGGAGGTTGTAAGACCCCAACTTTTATAAATCTGAGATGAATTTTTCTATAAATATTATTTTTGAATATTATGGAATAAATTTGATATAATGTTATAGTTGTGGGTAATATTTATAAATTTTGCAAAGTATGCAAGTTGTTATAAAATATTCGTTTGGTGGGGAATATTCTTTTGTTAGGGAATATTCGCACAACTCAATCATTGGTGGACCCCACAATGTAATTATTATCGGATTGAAAGCGACAAAAATATTTTATAAAAATAATGGCGGAGGTGTTACCGTTAAAGCTGTTGAACTACCCGTAAGTGGTAAAGAAATACGATGCGTGGTTGCATAGTAAAGACACCAGTATTGATTATTGATGCTTACGTGAGAAGTCACTCACCTATGCTCAATTATTGCTACATGAATTATTGCATCATATCTCTTATATTATTGATTCAATTATTGTCACAAGATTATCATCATATAATATGTTATATTATTAATTGAGACGACAAGTTATAAATGATTAATAATTGTTGAAAGATTAAAATGTGTTGATTAAAAATAAAATGATTTGTGGTAATATTTATTCAATCCTTAATGTATATAAAAAGTCTCATTATGACGCTTGTGGTAAGTTTGATTATTTTATGGGGGGCCCATATGTCATCATCTAAGAGTCTCTTCGTCGATAGTAATTACCTTTGTGAATAGTAATTACCTTCGCTAATATAGTATTTACCTTCAAATCAATAGTAATTACCTTTACGACGTCAAACCACACTTGCCGTTTCACATTACAAAGGCCAAACCACTTGTCGTTTCACATTCTGAGCGCCAAACCACTTGTCGTTTCACGATGTCAGCGTCGAACCACTTTTCTTTTCACATCACCGGTCGTCAAGCCACTTGCGCTTTTCACATGGTAGTGCTTAAGCTAGAAATCTTCTATAAATAGAGGCTAGTGCTTCATTATTTTTCACTTAATTCATTCAAGCTATAGAGAGAAAGTATAGAGAGAATAAGAGAAAGAAGAAGAGTATTTTGTTCTTACTTACACTGTCAGTAGATTCAATTTCCTACCAAAAGTAAGGGGTGTTATTCTTTCTTATTCATGAAGAGAAGCTGTTGTTATTCCATTGCTTATTATTCTATTGGAATAACTGCTTACGCATGATTTACCCTATACTTGGTGACATTCTTCTATTATTACATTTGGAACATCACGTACATGTGTGTATTACAGGACAGGACACGGTTCCGTCTTTATTATTATTCATTTGGAACATCCATGCTCATGTGTTTTACGGGGGACTGGTTAAAATCTTTATTATTATTACATTGGAACATCCACATGCGTGTGTTTTTACACGGATGCAGTTCCATCTTTATTATTCTGTTGGAACATTCTGCCGGTGTGAATTTCACCGACACGGTTCCGTTATTATTATTCATTGGAATAACTGCCTCATCAATACCGCATTTATGGTGATTTCTTTTGTTATTCCATTCTTTATTATACCCGGTTGGTTAAAACTTTTACTTTATACTCCATGAAATTAGTAGAATATCCTCGATATTTGCGTTTCATCCGAGATCTTTTCATGAAAATATTCTTCCGATCATTCTTGAATTTTACTCTACAAAACAAAGATCATGTTGACAATTTGGACGTTAATAATTCTTGGATAAAATAATTCTTGAACTTGTTTTATTGAATTCTTATATCATTGTCATCATCCTCACGTTTATATTTTTTTAAAGTCATCTGTGGCACGTAGTAAGTAGATGGACTTAGTATGATTATGAGAGACTATTCTGACCGGTGTAATCATGGCCGTAATGTTACAAATGATGTGATAAAAATCCTCGGGCAGTAGTGCATTGATGGATGATTGTTGGCATGATCATGACCATTAATGAATACACAACTATTCTTGGCCCGTGAGTGCATGAATAATTGTGGTCGTGATCTTAAAGAATATCCTTGGCCAGTAGTGCGAGGGGTGATTCGATGATGTGGAATATTTATTAAAGTCGAGTCTCAAATTATAATAAATGATGAAAAACCTTTTAAAACCTAAAAGATAGTAGACTTTTTATTTTCTACTTGACTCTTTTAATGGATTCAATATTCATTTGCAGTTAAACCCATTTATACATTGTATTTTATCGGTTTAACATTGTTGAAGACTATTGATAATTTATTCGCATTATCTTAGTCTATAATATTTCTTCTTGAAATTTGGAATTTCACCCTTTCTTTCACCGTTTCTCTTGAAATGAGAATGTAATTTGGGACAGTCGGGAAAGCGAGTGATGGTCCGAAGATATGCATTAATAGTCCTCCTATTATTACGTGAAATAGTGTGATAATAATTGTAATGAGGACTTTTTTTTTTTGAGTTTGTATAATATCTAGTAGAGGCGATATTCAGATTCAAACTCACGGTTTACGTCAGTATTGCATACCTACGATTATGTTAGTAAAGTATTTAAATCTTTGTCATCACGTATAAGTGGCGGCCAAGATGGGTGATGTATACCTAATTTTGGGGGTGTCACATCAATATTATGGTGAAAGCTAAAATATGATACCCATATAATTAAATTAATTTAATAATTATTATACTCACAATAGTCCTGTATGTTCTCTCTTATAATTAAAGTTTGGCTTAAGCCTAATTCAATACTTAATTCTTTTATCATGATAAGATAGTACAATGGTGGTAGCCAAAAAAGTTTTTGGTCTCTTACAATGTCATCAAGTGATACATGTTTGCTCTCTCTTCCACAGTCATGAAATAAAACTAAATTACAGATGATATATATATATATATATATAGTACTTACATAGAAGTTCCTCATCATCGGCGAGTAGATTACTAGATGATATCTTAAATATTGAGGAAATATCATCTTCACAGTTTATTTAATAATTAATCTAACACACAGTACTGTTACATATAAACACCTATTAAATTAGTGCCTTTTCAAATCAAAAAAAAATATAATCATAAAGGAATATATCTTTTTATGCATATGTGATAAACTCATCTACTTGCATTAAAAATAATCTTATAAAGCTTGCATAGAAGCCGAACTACAAGCAAAAAGACGATAAGATGGTACAGTGTTTGTAGAGGTATATATGATCTAATTATACCTTCACCCGCACATGTAAATTTAATACAATTAATGTTCCAATAATTTGCAAAAGTTTCATACGCTCGAAGTGTTTGTAAGCACAACCATAATTGTAGTAGATCAACAAAACAAAAATTGAAAAAATGAATAAATAGAACAATTAAGGAATTTGATTACAATTTTGTCTGTATTTAAAGGCCATAAACCAATGAACAAATAAATGAATTTTTTCGCTAGCAAAGAAACTAACATTTCGATCTAAAAGTTTCAATTCTTTATAAAAACCAGGAGGTATCTTCTGTTACGTCTTTTGAAGAAGTTACTGGATCAACTCGTGACTTCAATTGAACCAATCTGTCGAAATTATTCTTGAAGTACTTTTTACCCCATTTGCTTGCTTGTGAATAGCTCGTTAGACCATTCGATTGTTCACCCCAAGTCAAGATCATTATAGTTTATATATGCAGTTCTTGGTTTTTTAGTAACATGTGGAGTCAAGTATTTATATAAGCTTTTGATCCAATTCATAGCCTTGGTTGTGTCTCCATCCATAAGCACCCTCATGTACATCATATACAATGTTCCAGCTCTATGTGGAAATGGAATCGCGGATTCTGAAATCTCATCCATTCTTCCTCCGTACGATGTCAAGATCATATTTGTCGTTTCGGGCTCACCTTTGACCAGCATTTTCCAAATACCTTCTAAGCTTTTTCTTGAAATTGGTTTATCCACAAAGCCGGATTTTGCTTTAAACGGAATCTTAAACAAAGTTCTGTTTAGCAAAACATCAACAGATTCATCAGCTGAAAATAGAGAAAAAAGCAGCACTGATTGGATATAACTAACTTCGTTGCAATTTTCTCTCATCAAGCCTAACTCGGGAATCTTTTTGCATCAACGGAACTAGTGTATCTATTCCACCAAGGAACATTCCCACAAATCTTAGATTTGATTGTTTTGTCATCTTGATATGTACTTGAATCAATGTCAAGTGTCGTTTCTACTAGGTACACTAGGTGCGCCTTTTCCTATAGTATTTGCTACAATTCTGATTTCTAAATCTTTTGGAAGCTTAGAGCAACAGATTGCCACTTATGAACTATTTCAGGTTGCATTTTGTTCCAAAGTTCTATCTACTTGAAAACATCCACAATTTCGGGATGAGAGAACTAGCTTTATCTTCCAAGAAAGAATGACTCAAAGCTAGAAGCACCACCTCCTCTAATAGCCCAAAATAGATCTTCACCCATTGATTTTCTATTAAGGATTCTTCCATTAACGTCATCAATCTTGCATCAATGACGTTGTCGGTAAAGAAGACCATACTTCCGTCTTAACGTCGTAGCCTCCACCACTAATTAGTCCACCAATGCCAACGTTTGACCAAACACCACCCGGAAACCCTAGGGTTTTACTTTTTTTTAGCGATTTCATAGTAAAGTTACACAGAGTTTCTTTTGATTGAACCCACGCGATTCAGCGATTCTGAGGTCGCATTGATTGATCGAAGATTAATCATATCAAGCACGACAAACGGGTTTCTTGATACGTAAGAAAGACCTTCAAAATCATGACCACCGCCTCGAATCCGAATCTCCATGCCATGTTTCTTGGAGCAATAAATAACCGTTTGGATTTGGGTTGCGTCGACGGGTTGAACAATGACTAGGGGTTTAGGTGTAGCGGATGATGCAAATCGAAGATTGTTAATGGAGAACTGCAAGGCGGATGTGTAGGATGAGTTGGTTGGGGTGTAAATGACTTTGGAAATGGATTCGGAGTTTGAAGAAGCCTGTTTAAGGCATTTATGAAAATTTTCTTGAGAATATGCCGTAGTTTGCTGTGAAAAAGTTGACAAAAGAACAAAAGCAAGCAGCATAAAACTTGGAATCTTCATATCTTTCTGATACTTGAGGTTTGAAGAACGAAGCTTTTTGGTTTGTGTTTTTGCTTTGTTTGGGAAGGAGATAACTGAGATATTGTATGTAAGAAGATGAGCTTGCTATTTATACTATTTGGCCAGTGCGAAAAAGAAATGGTCAGCTTCTTCTTTTTTGGGTAAAACTACGCGCAGGGCACCCGGTACACATGGAATTGGTATAATAGTGAAAGGTTTGACAGGACTTTTAATAGCTAGAGTCAATTTTTCCAAGGACAAGTTACTTTTCCGCATAAGATTTTGCCATGATTTAAATTTTTAACAAAAAATAGAAGTTTTAGTTGCGGTAGTGGAAGCTTGAGGTTATTAGTTATATTTTTAATCCAATTATATATATGTTATTATGGATAATATTTTTATATTCTTTGGGTTTTCCTCTCAAATTTTAGTTCTTGGAAAAATACAATTCAGGTGTAAGAGTTTTCTTCACTATTATATTCTTCACACTTTCATATATATAGTGATTTCTTTCCTCCATCTCGCGCATGTGTTTTTTCTTTGAAATTTTAACATTAATCATGTATTCTTGTCTTTAATTTTGGTATTAAACTTAAAAATATTTTACACCAGAATTTTACTTGTAATATAATCAAAAAATAAGAGCTAAACCCATTAAATATAATTAAGTTTGACAAGATTTTAAATATTTTCGTCCCGTTTGACTAGTTAACAGAATTTGGGTCCAGTATTTGGAGGTTGAAGATGATAGATTTTGGAGTTTTTATTTTTTTAAAAGTGGATTTTTATTGTATTAAAGATTTGAGACTTTTATTGTATTAAAGATTAAAAACTGGGATTCTTATTTGGAAAAACTCCACGTGGACATAAAAATTAGACATGAAAATTGGACACGAGTGTTTTACAATTTCACCTATTTGTTGAGGGTAATAATACAAATAGGTGAAATTGCAAAACATTCATGTCCAATTTTCATTTCCACATAGAAGATCTTGTTTATGGCCAAAACCAATTTGGAAGGGCCACATCATTTATGACTCATTTTTCCTTTTATTATATTAAGTCACGTAGGAAATTACATAAGTCAATTTGACGGATATTCAAAAAATTGACGGATTGGGACAATTGTAATGTTTTTAATAATTCAATTTTTTAATTGTAATTTTTTTTATTTCAACGGGCTATTGCACAAAATTTGACAATTTGAATGGGATAAAGTATATTTTTGCCTTAAATTAATTTACCAATAAAAGTGAAATCTAGGTGGACTGCTTAAAATTTGTCATGCACTCATGCAAGAAAATGCATATATGGATATATTGGAGAGAGAATCAAACATAATAATTATAACTAATGTAATGAAAATGTCAAACAGAGACTTGAATGATTTTGAATGCAAGGTAACATGTTATAGAAGAAAAGTTCCTTGAGAGGTAATTATAAAAAATTCCATAAATTATTAAGGATGTTTGACGCATCAATATTATGGTGAAAGCTAAAATATGATACTCATATAATTAAATTAATTTAATAATTATTATATTCACAATAGTCCTGTATGTTCTCTCTTCTAATTAAAGTTTGGCTTAAGCCTAATTCAATACTTAATTCTTTTATCATGATAAGGATAGTACAATGGTGGTAGCCAAAAAGTTTTTGGTCTCTTACAATGTCATCAAGTGATACATGTTTGCTCTCTCTTCCACAGTCATGAAATAAAACTAAATTACATATATAGATATATATATATATATATATATACTACTTACATAGAAGTTCCTCATCATCGGCGAGTAGATTACTAGATGATATCTTAAATATTGAGGAAATATCATCTTCACAGTTTATTTAATAATTAATCTAACACACAGTACTGTTACATATAAACACCCATTAAATTAGTGCCTTTACAAATCAAAAAATATAATCATAAAGGAATATATCTTTTTATGCATATGTGATAAACTCATCTACTTGCATTAAAAATAATCTTATAAAGCTTGCATAGAAGCCGAACTACAAGCAAAAAAGACGATAAGATGGTACAGTGTTTGTAGAGGTATATATGATCTAATTATACCTTCACCCGCACATGTAAATTTAATACAATTAATGTTCCAATAATTTGCAAAAGTTTCATACGCTCGAAGTGTTTGTAAGCACAACCATAATTGTAGTAGATCAACAAAACAAAAAATTGAAAAAATGAATAAATAGAACAATTAAGGAATTTGATTACAATTTTGTCTGTATTTAAAGGCCATAAACCAATGAACAAATAAATGAATTTTTTCGCTAGCAAAGAAACTAACATTTCTGATCTAAAAGTTTCAACCCTTATAGAAACCCGAGGTAGGTATCTTCATTCGTCTTTTGAAGAAGTTACCAGGATCAACTCGTGACTTCACCTGAACCAATCTGTCGAAATTATTCTTGAAGTACTTTTTACCCCATTTGCTTGCTTGTGAATAGCTCGTTAGACCATTCTGATTGTTCACCCCCAAGTCAAGATCATTATAGTTTATATATGCAGTTCTTTGGTTTTTAGTAACATGTGGAGTCAAGTATTTATATAAGCTTTTGATCCAATTCATAGCCTTGGTTGTGTCTCCATCCATAAGCACCCTCATGTACATCATATACAATGTTCCAACTCTATGTGGAAATGGAATCATGGATTCGAAATCTCATCCATTCTTCCTCAAATACGATGTCAAGATCATATTTGTCGTTTCGGGCTCACCTTGACCAAACATTTTCCAAATACCTTCTAAGCCTTTTCTTGAAATTGGTTTATCCACAAAGCCGGATTTTGCTTTAAGCGGAATCTTAAAGCGAAGTTCATTTAGCAAAACATCAACAGATTCATCAGCTGAAAATAGAGAAAAAAGCAGCACTGATTGGATATAACTAACTTCGTTGCAATTTTCTCTCATCAAGCCTAACTCGGGGAATCTTTTTTGCATCAACGGAACTAGTGTATCTATTCCACCAAGGAACATTCCCACAAATCTTAGACGGACTGTTTTGTCATCTTGATATGTACTTGAATCAAGGTCAAGTGTCGTTCTACTAGGTACACTAGGTGCGCCTTTTCGTATAGTATTTGCTACAATTCTGATTTCTAAATCTTTTGGAAGCTTAGGAGCAACAGATTGCCACTTATGAACTATTTCAGTTGCATTTTGTTCCAAAGTTCTATCTACTTGAAAAACAGTCACAATTTCCGGGACTGGAACTAGTTTTATCTTCCAAGAAAGAATGACTCCAAAGCTAGAAGCACCACCTCCTCTAATAGCCCAAAATAGATCTTCACCCATTGATTTTCTATTAAGGATTCTTCCATTAACGTCTATCAATCTTGCATCAATGACGTTGTCAGCAGCAAGACCGTACTTCCGTCTTAACGTGCCGTAGCCTCCACCACTAATTAGTCCACCAACGCCAACGTTTGACCAAACACCACCCGGAAACCCTAGGGTTTTACTTTTCTTGGCGATTTCATAGTAAAGTTCACCTAGTTTGCCGATTGAACCCATGCGATTTGCGAAGCTGAGGTCCGCATTGATTGATCGAAGATTAATCATATCAAGACGACAAACGGTTTTTGACACGTAAGAAAGACCTTCAAAATCATGACCACCGCTCGAATCCGAATCTCCATGCCATGTTTCTTGGAGCAATAAATAACCGTTTGGATTTGGGTTGCGTCGACGGGTTGAACAATGACTAGGGGTTTAGGTGTAGCGGATGATGCAAATCGAAGATTGTTAATGGAGAACTGCAAGGCGGATGTGTAGGATGAGTTGGTTGGGGTGTAAATGACTTTGGAAATGGATTCGGAGTTTGAAGAAGCCTGTTTAAGGCATTTATGAAAATTTTCTTGAGAATATGCCGTAGTTTGCTGTGAAAAAGTTGACAAAAGAACAAAAGCAAGCAGCATAAAACTTGGAATCTTCATATCTTTCTGATACTTGAGGTTTGAAGAACGAAGCTTTTGGTTTGTGTTTTTGCTTTGTTTGGGAAGGAGATAACTGAGATATTGTATGTAAGAAGATGAGCTTGCTATTTATACTATTTGGCCAGTGCGAAAAAGAAATGGTCAGCTTCTTCTTTTTTGGGTAAAACTACGCGCAGGGCACCCGGTACACATGGAATTGGTATAATAGTGAAAGGTTTGACAGGACTTTTAATAGCTAGAGTCAATTTTTCCAAGGACAAGTTACTTTTCCGCATAAGATTTTGCATGATTTAAATTTTAACAAAAAAATAGAAGTTTTAGTTGCGGTAGTGGAAGCTTGAGGTTATTAGTTATATTTTAATCCAATTATATATATGTTATTATGGATAATATTTTTATATTCTTTGGGTTTTCCTCTCAAATTTTAGTTCTTGGAAAAATACAATTGGTGTAAGAGTTTTCTTCACTATTATATTCTTCACACTTTCATATATAGTGATTTTTCTCCAAAATACTCATGTGTGTTTTTCCTTTGAAATTTTAACATTAATCATGTATTCTTGTCTTTAATTTTGGTATTAAACTTAAAATATTTTACACCAGAATTTTACTTGTAATATAATCAAAAAATAAGAGCTAAACCCATTAAATATAATTAAGTTTGACAAGATTTTAAATATTTTCATTCCGTTTGACTAGTTAACGAAATTTGGGTCCAACTATTTGGAGGTTGAAGATGATAGATTTTTGGAGTTTTTATTTTTTTAAAAGTGGATTTTATTGTATTAAAGATTTGAGACTTTTATTGTATTAAAGATTAAAAAGCGGGATTCTTATTTGGAAAAACTCCACGCGTGGACATAAAATTAGGCATGAAAATTGACGATGAGTGTTTTACAATTTCACCTATTTGTTGAGGGTAATAATACAAATAGGTGAAATTGCAAAACATTCATGTCCAATTTTCATTTCCACATAGAAGATCTTGTTTATGGCCAAAACCAATTTGGAAGGGCCACATCATTTATGACTCATTTTTCCTTTTATTATATTAAGTCACGTAGGAAATTACATAAGTCAATTTGACGGATATTCAAAAAATTGACGGATTGGGACAATTGTAATGTTTTTAATAATTCAATTTTTTAATTGTAATTTTTTTTATTTCAACGGGCTATTGCACAAAATTTGACAATTTGAATGGGATAAAGTATATTTTTGCCTTAAATTAATTTACCAATAAAAGTGAAATCTAGGTGGACTGCTTAAAATTTGTCATGCACTCATGCAAGAAAATGCATATATGGATATATTGGAGAGAGAATCAAACATAATAATTATAACTAATGTAATGAAAATGTCAAACAGAGACTTGAATGATTTTGAATGCAAGGTAACATGTTATAGAAGAAAAGTTCCTTGAGAGGTAATTATAAAAAATTCCATAAATTATTAAGGATGTTTGACGCATCAATATTATGGTGAAAGTTAAATATGATACCCATATAATTAAATTAATTTAATAATTATTATATTCACAATAGTCCTGTATGTTCTCTCTTCTAATTAAAGTTTGGCTTAAGCCTAATTCAATACTTAATTCTTTTATCATGATAAGGATAGTACAATGGTGGTAGCCAAAAAGTTTTGGTCTCTTACAATGTCATCAAGTGATACATGTTTGCTCTCTCTTCCACAGTCATGAAATAAAACTAAATTACAGATGATATATATATATATATACTACTTACATAGAAGTTCCTCATCATCGGCGAGTAGATTACTAGATGATATCTTAAATATTGAGGAAATATCATCTTCACAGTTTATTTAATAATTAATCTAACACACAGTACTGTTACATATAAACACCCATTAAATTAGTGCCTTTACAAATCAAAAAAAATATAATCATAAAGGAATATATCTTTTTATGCATATGTGATAAACTCATCTACTTGCATTAAAAATAATCTTATAAAGCTTGCATAGAAGCCGAACTACAAGCAAAAAGACGATAAGATGGTACAGTGTTTGTAGAGGTATATATGATCTAATTATACCTTCACCCGCACATGTAAATTTAATACAATTAATGTTCCAATAATTTGCAAAAGTTTCATACGCTCGAAGTGTTTGTAAGCACAACCATAATTGTAGTAGATCAACAAAACAAAAAATTGAAAAAATGAATAAATAGAACAATTAAGGAATTTGATTACAATTTTGTCTGTATTTAAAGGCCATAAACCAATGAACAAATAAATGAATTTTTTCGCTAGCAAAGAAACTAACATTTCTGATCTAAAAGTTTCGACCCTTATAAGAAACCGGAGGTATACTCTGTTCGTGCCTGAAGAAGTTACCAGGATCAACTCGTGACTTCACCTGAACCAATCTGTCGAAATTATTCTTGAAGTACTTTTTACCCCATTTGCTTGCTTGTGAATAGCTCGTTAGACCATTCTGATTGTTCACCCCCAAGTCAAGATCATTATAGTTTACATATGCAGTTCTTGGTTTTTTAGTAACATGTGGAGTCAAGTATTTATATAAGCTTTTGATCCAATTCATAGCCTTGGTTGTGTCTCCATCCATAAGCACCCTCATGTACATCATATACAATGTTCCAGCTCTATGTGGAAATGGAATCGCGGATTCTGAAATCTCATCCATTCTTCCTCCAAATGCGATGTCAAGATCATATTTGTCGCTTTGGGCTCACCTTTGACCAGCATTTTCCAAATACCTTCTAAGCCTTTTCTTGAAATTGGTTTATCCACAAAGCCGGATTTTGCTTTAAACGGAATCTTAAACGAAGTTCTGTTTAGCAAAACATCAACAGATTCATCAGCTGAAAATAGAGAAAAAAGCAGCACTGATTGGATATAACTAACTTCGTTGCAATTTTCTCTCATCAAGCCTAACTCGGGGAATCTTTTTTGCATCAACGGAACTAGTGTATCTATTCCACCAAGGAACATTCCCACAAATCTTAGCAATTTGTTTTGTGTCATTTGATATGTACTTGAATCAAGGTCAAGTGTCGTTCTACTAGGTACACTAGGTGCGCCTTTTCGTATAGTATTTGCTACAATTCTGATTTCTAAATCTTTTGGAAGCTTAGGAGCAACAGATTGCCACTTATGAACTATTTCAGTTGCATTTTGTTCCAAAGTTCTATCTACTTGAAAAACAGTCACAATTTCCGGGACAGGAACTAGCTTTATCTTCCAAGAAAGAATGACTCCAAAGCTAGAAGCACCACCTCCTCTAATAGCCCAAAATAGATCTTCACCCATTGATTTTCTATTAAGGATTCTTCCATTAACGCTCATCAATCTTGCATCAATGACGTTGTCAGCAGCAAGACCATACTTCCGTCTTAACGTGCCGTAGCCTCCACCACTAATTAGTCCACCAATGCCAACGTTTGACCAAACACCACCCGGAAACCCTAGGGTTTTACTTTTCTTGGCGATTTCATAGTAAAGTTCACCTAGAGTTGCACCTGATTGAACCCAAAATGCGATTAGCTATTCTGTGAGTCACATTGATTGATCGAAGATTAATCATATCAAGCACGACAAACGGTTTTTGACACGTAAGAAAAGACCTTCAAAATCATGACCACCGCCTCGAATCCGAATCTCCATGCCATGTTTCTTGGAGCAATAAATAACCGTTTGGATTTGGGTTGCGTCGACGGGTTGAACAATGACTAGGGGTTTAGGTGTAGCGGATGATGCAAATCGAAGATTGTTAATGGAGAACTGCAAGGCGGATGTGTAGGATGAGTTGGTTGGGGTGTAAATGACTTTGGAAATGGATTCGGAGTTTGAAGAAGCCTGTTTAAGGCATTTATGAAAATTTTCTTGAGAATATGCCGTAGTTTGCTGTGAAAAAGTTGACAAAAGAACAAAAGCAAGCAGCATAAAACTTGGAATCTTCATATCTTTCTGATACTTGAGGTTTGAAGAACGAAGCTTTTTGGTTTGTGTTTTTGCTTTGTTTGGGAAGGAGATAACTGAGATATTGTATGTAAGAAGATGAGCTTGCTATTTATACTATTTGGCCAGTGCGAAAAAGAAATGGTCAGCTTCTTCTTTTTTGGGTAAAACTACGCGCAGGGCACCCGGTACACATGGAATTGGTATAATAGTGAAAGGTTTGACAGGACTTTTAATAGCTAGAGTCAATTTTTCCAAGGACAAGTTACTTTTCCGCATAAGATTTTGCATGATTTAAATTTTTAACAAAAAATAGAAGTTTTAGTTGCGGTAGTGGAAGCTTGAGGTTATTAGTTATATTTTTAATCCAATTATATATATGTTATTATGGATAATATTTTTATATTCTTTGGGTTTTCCTCTCAAATTTTAGTTCTTGGAAAAATACAATTCAGGTGTAAGAGTTTTCTTCACTATTATATTCTTCACACTTTCATATAGTGATTTCTTCTCCATCTCGCCTGTGTGTTTTTTCCTTTGAAATTTTAACATTAATCATGTATTCTTGTCTTTAATTTTGGTATTAAACTTAAAAATATTTTACACCAGAATTTTACTTGTAATATAATCAAAAAATAAGAGCTAAACCCATTAAATATAATTAAGTTTGACAAGATTTTAAATATTTTCGTCCCGTTTGACTAGTTAACGGGCTGGGTCCAACTGACTGGAGGTTGAAGATGATAGATTTTTGGAGTTTTTTATTTTTTTTAAAAGTGGATTTTATTGTATTAAAGATTTGAGACTTTTATTGTATTAAAGATTAAAAGCGGGATTCTTATTTGGAAAACTCCTCGCGTGGACATAAAATTAGACATGAAAAATTGAACGAGTGTTTTACAATTTCACCTATTTGTTGAGGTAATAATACAAAATAGGTGAAATTGCAAAACATTCATGCCCAATTTTCATTTCACATAGAAGATCTTGTTTATGGCCAAAACCAATTTGGAAGGGCCACATCATTTATGACTCATTTTTCCTTTTATTATATTAAGTCACGTAGGAAATTACATAAGTCAATTTGACGGATATTCAAAAAATTGACGGATTGGGACAATTGTAATGTTTTTAATAATTCAATTTTTTAATTGTAATTTTTTTTATTTCAACGGGCTATTGCACAAAATTTGACAATTTGAATGGGATAAAGTATATTTTTGCCTTAAATTAATTTACCAATAAAAGTGAAATCTAGGTGGACTGCTTAAAATTTGTCATGCACTCATGCAAGAAAATGCATATATGGATATATTGGAGAGAGAATCAAACATAATAATTATAACTAATGTAATGAAAATGTCAAACAGAGACTTGAATGATTTTGAATGCAAGGTAACATGTTATAGAAGAAAAGTTCCTTGAGAGGTAATTATAAAAAATTCCATAAATTATTAAGGATGTTTGACGCATCAATATTATGGTGAAAGCTAAAATATGATACTCATATAATTAAATTAATTTAATAATTATTATATTCACAATAGTCCTGTATGTTCTCTCTTCTAATTAAAGTTTGGCTTAAGCCTAATTCAATACTTAATTCTTTTATCATGATAAGGATAGTACAATGGTGGTAGCCAAAAAAGTTTTTGGTCTCTTACAATGTCATCAAGTGATACATGTTTGCTCTCTCTTCCACAGTCATGAAATAAAACTAAATTACAGATGATATATATATATATATACTACTTACATAGAAGTTCCTCATCATCGGCGAGTAGATTACTAGATGATATCTTAAATATTGAGGAAATATCATCTTCACAGTTTATTTAATAATTAATCTAACACACAGTACTGTTACATATAAACACCCATTAAATTAGTGCCTTTACAAATCAAAAAAAATATAATCATAAAGGAATATATTTTTTTATGCATATGTGATAAACTCATCTACTTGCATTAAAAATAATCTTATAAAGCTTGCATAGAAGCCGAACTACAAGCAAAAAGACGATAAGATGGTACAGTGTTTGTAGAGGTATATATGATCTAATTATACCTTCACCCGCACATGTAAATTTAATACAATTAATGTTCCAATAATTTGCAAAAGTTTCATACGCTCGAAGTGTTTGTAAGCACAACCATAATTGTAGTAGATCAACAAAACAAAAAATTGAAAAAATGAATAAATAGAACAATTAAGGAATTTGATTACAATTTTGTCTGTATTTAAAGGCCATAAACCAATGAACAAATAAATGAATTTTTTCGCTAGCAAAGAAACTAACATTTCTGATCTAAAAGTTTCGACCCTTATAAGAAACCGGAGGTATACTCTGTTCGTGCCTGAAGAAGTTACCAGGATCAACTCGTGACTTCACCTGAACCAATCGTCGAAATTATTCTTGAAGTACTTTTTACCCCATTTGCTTGCTTGTGAATAGCTTCGTTAGACCATTCGATTGTTCACCCCAAGTCAAGATCATTATAGTTTATATATGCAGTTCTTGGTTTTTTAGTAACATGTGGAGTCAAGTATTTATATAAGCTTTTGATCCAATTCATAGCCTTGGTTGTGTCTCCATCCATAAGCACCCTCATGTACATCATATACAATGTTCCAGCTCTATGTGGAAATGGAATCGCGGATTCTGAAATCTCATCCATTCTTCCTCCGTACGATGTCAAGATCATATTTGTCGTTTCGGGCTCACCTTTGACCAGCATTTTCCAAATACCTTCTAAGCCTTTTCTTGAAATTGGTTTATCCACAAAGCCGGATTTTGCTTTAAACGGAATCTTAAACGAAGTTCTGTTTAGCAAAACATCAACAGATTCATCAAATTTGAAAATAGAAAAAGCAAAGACCGATTGGATATAACTAACCGTTGCAATTTTCTCTCATCAAGCCTAACTCTGGGAATCTTTTTTTGCATCAATGGAACTAGTGTATCTATTCCACCAAGGAACATTCCCACAAATCTTAGGCGGATTTGTTTTGTCATCTTGATATGTACTTGAATCAAGGTCAAGTGTCGTTCTACTAGGTACACTAGGTGCGCCTTTTCGTATAGTATTTGCTACAATTTCGATTTCTAAATCTTTTGGAAGCTTAGAGCAACAGATTGCCACTTATGAACTATTTCACATTGCATTTTGTTCAAAGTTCTATCTACTTGAAAACAAATCACAATTTAAGGACATGAGGAACTAGCTTTATCTTCCAAGAAAGAATGACTCCAAAGCTAGAAGCACCACCTCCTCTAATAGCCCAAAATAGATCTTCACCCATTGATTTTCTATTAAGGATTCTTCCATTAACGCTCATCAATCTTGCATCAATGACGTTGTCAGCAGCAAGACCATACTTCCGTCTTAACGCGTCAGTAGCCTCCACCACTAATTAGTCCACCAATGCCAACGTTTGACCAAACACCACCGAAACCCTAGGGTTTTACTTTTCTTTGGCGATTTCACAAGAAAGTTCAACAGAGTTGCAGACCGATCGAACCCACAATGCGATTTGCGATTCTGAGGTCCACATTGATTGATCGAAGATTAATCATATCAAGACACGACAAACGGGTTTTTGACACGTAAAGAAAGGCTTTCAAAATCGTGACCACGCGCCGAATCCGAATCTCCATGCCATGTTTCTTGGAGCAATAAATAACCGTTTGGATTTGGGTTGCGTCGACGGGTTGAACAATGACTAGGGGTTTAGGTGTAGCGGATGATGCAAATCGAAGATTGTTAATGGAGAACTGCAAGGCGGATGTGTAGGATGAGTTGGTTGGGGTGTAAATGACTTTGGAAATGGATTCGGAGTTTGAAGAAGCCTGTTTAAGGCATTTATGAAAATTTTCTTGAGAATATGCCGTAGTTTGCTGTGAAAAAGTTGACAAAAGAACAAAAGCAAGCAGCATAAAACTTGGAATCTTCATATCTTTCTGATACTTGAGGTTTGAAGAACGAAGCTTTTTGGTTTGTGTTTTTGCTTTGTTTGGGAAGGAGATAACTGAGATATTGTATGTAAGAAGATGAGCTTGCTATTTATACTATTTGGCCAGTGCGAAAAAGAAATGGTCAGCTTCTTCTTTTTTGGGTAAAACTACGCGCAGGGCACCCGGTACACATGGAATTGGTATAATAGTGAAAGGTTTGACAGGACTTTTAATAGCTAGAGTCAATTTTTCCAAGGACAAGTTACTTTTCCGCATAAGATTTTGCATGATTTAAATTTTTAACAAAAAATAGAAGTTTTAGTTGCGGTAGTGGAAGCTTGAGGTTATTAGTTATATTTTAATCCAATTATATATATGTTATTATGGATAATATTTTTATATTCTTTGGGTTTTCCTCTCAAATTTTAGTTCTTGGAAAAATACAATTCAGGTGTAAGAGTTTTCTTCACTATTATATTCTTCACACTTTCATATAGTGATTTCTTCTCCATCTCGCCTGTGTGTTTTTTCCTTTGAAATTTTAACATTAATCATGTATTCTTGTCTTTAATTTTGGTATTAAACTTAAAAATATTTTACACCAGAATTTTACTTGTAATATAATCAAAAAATAAGAGCTAAACCCATTAAATATAATTAAGTTTGACAAGATTTTAAATATTTTCGTCCCGTTTGACTAGTTAACGGGCTGGGTCCAACTGACTGGAGGTTGAAGATGATAGATTTTTGGAGTTTTTATTTTTTTTAAAAGTGGATTTTTATTGTATTAAAGATTTGAGACTTTTATTGTATTAAAGATTAAAAACTGGGATTCTTATTTGGAAAAACTCCACGTGGACATAAAAATTAGACATGAAAATTGGACACGAGTGTTTTACGATTTCACCTATTTGTTGAGGTAATAATACAAAATAGGTGAAATTAAAAACATTCATGTCCAATTTTCATTTCCACATAGAAGATCTTGTTTATGGCCAAAACCAATTTGGAAGGGCCACATCATTTATGACTCATTTTTCCTTTTATTATATTAAGTCACGTAGGAAATTACATAAGTCAATTTGACGGATATTCAAAAAATTGACGGATTGGGACAATTGTAATGTTTTTAATAATTCAATTTTTTAATTGTAATTTTTTTTATTTCAACAGGCTATTGCACAAAATTTGACAATTTGAATGGATAAAGTATATTTTTGCCTTAAATTAATTTACCAATAAAAGTGAAATCTAGGTGGACTGCTTAAAATTTGTCATGCACTCATGCAAGAAAATGCATATATGGATATATTGGAGAGAGAATCAAACATAATAATTATAACTAATGTAATGAAAATGTCAAACAGAGACTTGAATGATTTTGAATGCAAGGTAACATGTTATAGAAGAAAAGTTCCTTGAGAGGTAATTATAAAAAATTCCATAAATTATTAAGGATGTTTGACGCATCAATATTATGGTGAAAGCTAAAATATGATACTCATATAATTAAATTAATTTAATAATTATTATATTCACAATAGTCCTGTATGTTCTCTCTTCTAATTAAAGTTTGGCTTAAGCCTAATTCAATACTTAATTCTTTTATCATGATAAGGATAGTACAATGGTGGTAGCCAAAAAAGTTTTTGGTCTCTTACAATGTCATCAAGTGATACATGTTTGCTCTCTCTTCCACAGTCATGAAATAAAACTAAATTACAGATGATATATATATATATATATACTACTTACATAGAAGTTCCTCATCATCGGCGAGTAGATTACTAGATGATATCTTAAATATTGAGGAAATATCATCTTCACAGTTTATTTAATAATTAATCTAACACACAGTACTGTTACATATAAACACCCATTAAATTAGTGCCTTTACAAATCAAAAAAAATATAATCATAAAGGAATATATCTTTTTATGCATATGTGATAAACTCATCTACTTGCATTAAAAATAATCTTATAAAGCTTGCATAGAAGCCGAACTACAAGCAAAAAGACGATAAGATGGTACAGTGTTTGTAGAGGTATATATGATCTAATTATACCTTCACCCGCACATGTAAATTTAATACAATTAATGTTCCAATAATTTGCAAAAGTTTCATACGCTCGAAGTGTTTGTAAGCACAACCATAATTGTAGTAGATCAACAAAACAAAAATTGAAAAATGAATAAATAGAACAATTAAGGAATTTGATTACAATTTTGACTGTATTTAAAGGCCATAAACCAATGAACAAATAAATGAATTTTTTCGCTAGCAAAGAAACTAACATTTCTGATCTAAAAGTTTCGACCCTTATAAGAAACCGGAGGTATACTCTGTTCGTGCCTGAAGAAGTTACCAGGATCAACTCGTGACTTCACCTGAACCAATCTGTCGAAATTATTCTTGAAGTACTTTTTACCCCATTTGCTTGCTTGTGAATAGCTCGTTAGACCATTCTGATTGTTCACCCCCAAGTCAAGATCATTATAGTTTACATATGCAGTTCTTGGTTTTTTAGTAACATGTGGAGTCAAGTATTTATATAAGCTTTTGATCCAATTCATAGCCTTGGTTGTGTCTCCATCCATAAGCACCCTCATGTACATCATATACAATGTTCCAGCTCTATGTGGAAATGGAATCGCGGATTCTGAAATCTCATCCATTCTTCCTCCGTACGATGTCAAGATCATATTTGTCGTTTCGGGCTCACCTTTGACCAGCATTTTCCAAATACCTTCTAAGCCTTTTCTTGAAATTGGTTTATCCACAAAGCCGGATTTTGCTTTAAACGGAATCTTAAACGAAGTTCTGTTTAGCAAAACATCAACAGATTCATCAGCTGAAAATAGAGAAAAAAGCAGCACTGATTGGATATAACTAACTTCGTTGCAATTTTCTCTCATCAAGCCTAACTCGGGGAATCTTTTTTGCATCAACGGAACTAGTGTATCTATTCCACCAAGGAACATTCCCACAAATCTTAGGATTTTGATTTGTTTTGTCATCTTGATATGTACTTGAATCAAGGTCAAGTGTCGTTCTACTAGGTACACTAGGTGCGCCTTTTCGTATAGTATTTGCTACAATTCTGATTTCTAAATCTTTTGGAAGCTTAGGAGCAACAGATTGCCACTTATGAACTATTTCAGTTGCATTTTGTTCCAAAGTTCTATCTACTTGAAAAACAGTCACAATTTCCGGGACAGGAACTAGCTTTATCTTCCAAGAAAGAATGACTCCAAAGCTAGAAGCACCACCTCCTCTAATAGCCCAAAATAGATCTTCACCCATTGATTTTCTATTAAGGATTCTTCCATTAACGTCTATCAATCTTGCATCAATGACGTTGTCAGCAGCAAGACCATACTTCCGTCTTAACGTGCCGTAGCCTCCACCACTAATTAGTCCACCAATGCCAACGTTTGACCAAACACCACCCGGAAACCCTAGGGTTTTACTTTTCTTGGCGATTTCATAGTAAAGTTCACCTAGAGTTGCACCTGATTGAACCCATGCAGTTGCAGTTACAGGGTCCACATTGATTGATCGAAGATTAATCATATCAAGCACGACAAACGGGTTTCTTGATACGTAAGAAAGACCTTCAAAATCATGACCACCGCCTCGAATCCGAATCTCCATGCCATGTTTCTTGGAGCAATAAATAACCGTTTGGATTTGGGTTGCGTCGACGGGTTGAACAATGACTAGGGGTTTAGGTGTAGCGGATGATGCAAATCGAAGATTGTTAATGGAGAACTGCAAGGCGGATGTGTAGGATGAGTTGGTTGGGGTGTAAATGACTTTGGAAATGGATTCGGAGTTTGAAGAAGCCTGTTTAAGGCATTTATGAAAATTTTCTTGAGAATATGCCGTAGTTTGCTGTGAAAAAGTTGACAAAAGAACAAAAGCAAGCAGCATAAAACTTGGAATCTTCATATCTTTCTGATACTTGAGGTTTGAAGAACGAAGCTTTTTGGTTTGTGTTTTTGCTTTGTTTGGGAAGGAGATAACTGAGATATTGTATGTAAGAAGATGAGCTTGCTATTTATACTATTTGGCCAGTGCGAAAAAGAAATGGTCAGCTTCTTCTTTTTTGGGTAAAACTACGCGCAGGGCACCCGGTACACATGGAATTGGTATAATAGTGAAAGGTTTGACAGGACTTTTAATAGCTAGAGTCAATTTTTCCAAGGACAAGTTACTTTTCCGCATAAGATTTTGCATGATTTAAATTTTTAACAAAAAATAGAAGTTTTAGTTGCGGTAGTGGAAGCTTGAGGTTATTAGTTATATTTTTAATCCAATTATATATATGTTATTATGGATAATATTTTTATATTCTTTGGGTTTTCCTCTCAAATTTTAGTTCTTGGAAAAATATCTGATTCGGTGTAAGAGTTTTTCTTCACTATTATATTCTTCACACTTTCATATAGTGATTTCTTCTCCATCTCGCCTGTGTGTTTTTTCCTTTGAAATTTTAACATTAATCATGTATTCTTGTCTTTAATTTTGGTATTAAACTTAAAAATATTTTACACCAGAATTTTACTTGTAATATAATCAAAAAATAAGAGCTAAACCCATTAAATATAATTAAGTTTGACAAGATTTTAAATATTTTCGTCCCGTTTGACTAGTTAACGGGCTGGGTCCAACTGACTGGAGGTTGAAGATGATAGATTTTTGGAGTTTTTATTTTTTTTAAAAGTGGATTTTTATTGTATTAAAGATTTGAGACTTTTATTGTATTAAAGATTAAAAACTGGGATTCTTATTTGGAAAAACTCCACGTGGACATAAAAATTAGACATGAAAATTGGACACGAGTGTTTTACAATTTCACCTATTTGTTGAGGGTAATAATACAAATAGGTGAAATTGCAAAACATTCATGTCCAATTTTCATTTCCACATAGAAGATCTTGTTTATGGCCAAAACCAATTTGGAAGGGCCACATCATTTATGACTCATTTTTCCTTTTATTATATTAAGTCACGTAGGAAATTACATAAGTCAATTTGACGGATATTCAAAAAATTGACGGATTGGGACAATTGTAATGTTTTTAATAATTCAATTTTTTAATTGTAATTTTTTTTATTTCAACGGGCTATTGCACAAAATTTGACAATTTGAATGGGATAAAGTATATTTTTGCCTTAAATTAATTTACCAATAAAAGTGAAATCTAGGTGGACTGCTTAAAATTTGTCATGCACTCATGCAAGAAAATGCATATATGGATATATTGAGAGAGAATCAAACATAATAATTATAACTAATGTAATGAAAATGTCAAACAGAGACTTGAATGATTTTGAATGCAAGGTAACATGTTATAGAAGAAAAGTTCCTTGAGAGGTAATTATAAAAAATTCCATAAATTATTAAGGATGTTTGACGCATCAATATTATGGTGAAAGCTAAAATATGATACTCATATAATTAAATTAATTTAATAATTATTATATTCACAATAGTCCTGTATGTTCTCTCTTCTAATTAAAGTTTGGCTTAAGCCTAATTCAATACTTAATTCTTTTATCATGATAAGGATAGTACAATGGTGGTAGCCAAAAAAGTTTTTGGTCTCTTACAATGTCATCAAGTGATACATGTTTGCTCTCTCTTCCACAATCATGAAATAAAACTAAATTACAGATGATATATATATATATATATATAGTACTTACATAGAAGTTCCTCATCATCGGCGAGTAGATTACTAGATGATATCTTAAATATTGAGGAAATATCATCTTCACAGTTTATTTAATAATTAATCTAACACACAGTACTGTTACATATAAACACCCATTAAATTAGTGCCTTTACAAATCAAAAAAAATATAATCATAAAGGAATATATCTTTTTATGCATATGTGATAAACTCATCTACTTGCATTAAAAATAATCTTATAAAGCTTGCATAGAAGCCGAACTACAAGCAAAAAAGACGATAAGATGGTACAGTGTTTGTAGAGGTATATATGATCTAATTATACCTTCACCCGCACATGTAAATTTAATACAATTAATGTTCCAATAATTTGCAAAAGTTTCATACGCTCGAAGTGTTTGTAAGCACAACCATAATTGTAGTAGATCAACAAAACAAAAATTGAAAAATGAATAAATAGAACAATTAAGGAATTTGATTACAATTTTGACTGTATTTAAAGGCCATAAACCAATGAACAAATAAATGAATTTTTTCGCTAGCAAAGAAACTAACATTTCTGATCTAAAAGTTTCGACCCTTATAAGAAACGGGAGGTATACTACTCATTCGTCTTTTGAAGGTTTCTGAGGATCAACTCGTGACTTCACCTGAACCAATCTGTCGAAATTATTCTTGAAGTACTTTTTACCCCATTTGCTTGCTTGTGAATAGCTCGTTAGACCATTCTGATTGTTCACCCCCAAGTCAAGATCATTATAGTTTACATATGCAGTTCTTGGTTTTTTAGTAACATGTGGAGTCAAGTATTTATATAAGCTTTTGATCCAATTCATAGCCTTGGTTGTGTCTCCATCCATAAGCACCCTCATGTACATCATATACAATGTTCCAGCTCTATGTGGAAATGGAATCGCGGATTCTGAAATCTCATCCATTCTTCCTCCGTACGATGTCAAGATCATATTTGTCGTTTCGGGCTCACCTTTGACCAGCATTTTCCAAATACCTTCTAAGCCTTTTCTTGAAATTGGTTTATCCACAAAGCCGGATTTTGCTTTAAACGGAATCTTAAACGAAGTTCTGTTTAGCAAAACATCAACAGATTCATCAGCTGAAAATAGAGAAAAAAGCAGCACTGATTGGATATAACTAACTTCGTTGCAATTTTCTCTCATCAAGCCTAACTCGGGGAATCTTTTTTGCATCAATGGAACTAGTGTATCTATTCCACCAAGGAACATTCCCACAAATCTTAGACGGACTGTTTTGTCATCTTGATATGTACTTGAATCAAGGTCAAGTGTCGTTCTACTAGGTACACTAGGTGCGCCTTTTCGTATAGTATTTGCTACAATTCTGATTTCTAAATCTTTTGGAAGCTTAGGAGCAACAGATTGCCACTTATGAACTATTTCAGTTGCATTTTGTTCCAAAGTTCTATCTACTTGAAAAACAGTCACAATTTCCGGGACAGGAACTAGCTTTATCTTCCAAGAAAGAATGACTCCAAAGCTAGAAGCACCACCTCCTCTAATAGCCCAAAATAGATCTTCACCCATTGATTTTCTATTAAGGATTCTTCCATTAACGTCTATCAATCTTGCATCAATGACGTTGTCAGCAGCAAGACCATACTTCCGTCTTAACGTGCCGTAGCCTCCACCACTAATTAGTCCACCAATGCCAACGTTTGACCAAACACCACCCGGAAACCCTAGGGTTTTACTTTTCTTAGCGATTTACAAGAAAGTTTAACAGACAGACCGATTGAACCCAAAATGCGATTGCGATTCTGAGGTCCGCATTGATTGATCGAAGATTAATCATATCGCCACGACAAACGGGTTTCTTGATACGTAAGAAAGACCTTCAAAATCATGACCACCGCCTCGAATCCGAATCTCCATGCCATGTTTCTTGGAGCAATAAATAACCGTTTGGATTTGGGTTGCGTCGACGGGTTGAACAATGACTAGGGGTTTAGGTGTAGCGGATGATGCAAATCGAAGATTGTTAATGGAGAACTGCAAGGCGGATGTGTAGGATGAGTTGGTTGGGGTGTAAATGACTTTGGAAATGGATTCGGAGTTTGAAGAAGCCTGTTTAAGGCATTTATGAAAATTTTCTTGAGAATATGCCGTAGTTTGCTGTGAAAAAGTTGACAAAAGAACAAAAGCAAGCAGCATAAAACTTGGAATCTTCATATCTTTCTGATACTTGAGGTTTGAAGAACGAAGCTTTTTGGTTTGTGTTTTTGCTTTGTTTGGGAAGGAGATAACTGAGATATTGTATGTAAGAAGATGAGCTTGCTATTTATACTATTTGGCCAGTGCGAAAAAGAAATGGTCAGCTTCTTCTTTTTTGGGTAAAACTACGCGCAGGGCACCCGGTACACATGGAATTGGTATAATAGTGAAAGGTTTGACAGGACTTTTAATAGCTAGAGTCAATTTTTCCAAGGACAAGTTACTTTTCCGCATAAGATTTTGCATGATTTAAATTTTTAACAAAAAATAGAAGTTTTAGTTGCGGTAGTGGAAGCTTGAGGTTATTAGTTATATTTTTAATCCAATTATATATATGTTATTATGGATAATATTTTTATATTCTTTGGGTTTTCCTCTCAAATTTTAGTTCTTGAAAAAATACAATTCAGGTGTAAGAGTTTTCTTCACTATTATATTCTTCACACTTTCATATATAGTGATTTCTTCTCCATCTCGCCTGCGTGTGTGTTTTTCCTTTGAAATTTTAACATTAATCATGTATTCTTGTCTTTAATTTTGGTATTAAACTTAAAAATATTTTACACCAGAATTTTACTTGTAATATAATCAAAAAATAAGAGCTAAACCCATTAAATATAATTAAGTTTGACAAGATTTTAAATATTTTCGTCCCCTTTGACTAGTTAACTTAATTTGGGTCCAACTGATTTGGAGGTTGAAGATGATAGATTTTGGAGTTTTTATTTTTTTAAAAGTGGATTTTATTGTATTAAAGATTTGAGACTTTTATTGTATTAAAGATTAAAAAGCGGGATTCTTATTTGGAAAAACTCCACGTGGACATAAAATTAGGACGTGAAAATTGGACACGAGTGTTTTACAATTTCACCTATTTGTTGAGGGTAATAATACAAATAGGTGAAATTGCAAAACATTCATGTCCAATTTTCATTTCCACATAGAAGATCTTGTTTATGGCCAAAACCAATTTGAAGGGCCACATCATTTATGACTCATTTTCCTTTTATTATATTAAGTCACGTAGGAAATTACATAAGTCAATTTGACGGATATTCAAAAAATTGACGGATTGGGACAATTGTAATGTTTTTAATAATTCAATTTTTTAATTGTAATTTTTTTTATTTCAACAGGCTATTGCACAAAATTTGACAATTTGAATGGATAAAGTATATTTTTGCCTTAAATTAATTTACCAATAAAAGTGAAATCTAGGTGGACTGCTTAAAATTTGTCATGCACTCATGCAAGAAAATGCATATATGGATATATTGAGAGAGAATCAAACATAATAATTATAACTAATGTAATGAAAATGTCAAACAGAGACTTGAATGATTTTGAATGCAAGGTAACATGTTATAGAAGAAAAGTTCCTTGAGAGGTAATTATAAAAAATTCCATAAATTATTAAGGATGTTTGACGCATCAATATTATGGTGAAAGCTAAAATATGATACTCATATAATTAAATTAATTTAATAATTATTATATTCACAATAGTCCTGTATGTTCTCTCTTCTAATTAAAGTTTGGCTTAAGCCTAATTCAATACTTAATTCTTTTATCATGATAAGGATAGTACAATGGTGGTAGCCAAAAAAGTTTTTGGTCTCTTACAATGTCATCAAGTGATACATGTTTGCTCTCTCTTCCACAGTCATGAAATAAAACTAAATTACAGATGATATATATATATATATATACTACTTACATAGAAGTTCCTCATCATCGGCGAGTAGATTACTAGATGATATCTTAAATATTGAGGAAATATCATCTTCACAGTTTATTTAATAATTAATCTAACACACAGTACTGTTACATATAAACACCCATTAAATTAGTGCCTTTACAAATCAAAAAAAATATAATCATAAAGGAATATATCTTTTTATGCATATGTGATAAACTCATCTACTTGCATTAAAAATAATCTTATAAAGCTTGCATAGAAGCCGAACTACAAGCAAAAAGACGATAAGATGGTACAGTGTTTGTAGAGGTATATATGATCTAATTATACCTTCACCCGCACATGTAAATTTAATACAATTAATGTTCCAATAATTTGCAAAAGTTTCATACGCTCGAAGTGTTTGTAAGCACAACCATAATTGTAGTAGATCAACAAAACAAAAATTGAAAAAATGAATAAATAGAACAATTAAGGAATTTGATTACAATTTTGTCTGTATTTAAAGGCCATAAACCAATGAACAAATAAATGAATTTTTTCGCTAGCAAAGAAACTAACATTTCTGATCTAAAAGTTTCGACCCTTATAAGAAATCGGAGGTATACTCTGTTCGTGCCTGAAGAAGTTACCAGGATCAACTCGTGACTTCACCTGAACCAATCTGTCGAAATTATTCTTGAAGTACTTTTTACCCCATTTGCTTGCTTGTGAATAGCTCGTTAGACCATTCTGATTGTTCACCCCCAAGTCAAGATCATTATAGTTTATATATGCAGTTCTTGGGTTTTTTAGTAACATGTGGAGTCAAGTATTTATATAAGCTTTTGATCCAATTCATAGCCTTGGTTGTGTCTCCATCCATAAGCACCCTCATGTACATCATATACAATGTTCCAAATTCTATGTGGAAATGGAATCATGGATTTCGAAATCTCATCCATTCTTCCTCCGCGACGATGTCAAGATCATATTTGTCGTTTTGGCTCACCTTTGACCAAAGATTTTCCAAATACCTTCTAAGCCTTTTCTTGAAATTGGTTTATCCACAAAGCCGGATTTTGCTTTAAACGGAATCTTAAACGAAGTTCTGTTTAGCAAAACATCAACAGATTCATCAGCTGAAAATAGAGAAAAAAGCAGCACTGATTGGATATAACTAACTTCGTTGCAATTTTCTCTCATCAAGCCTAATTCGGGGAATCTTTTTTGCATCAACGGAACTAGTGTATCTATTCCACCAAGGAACATTCCCACAAATCTTAGACGGACTGTTTTGTCATCTTGATATGTACTTGAATCAAGGTCAAGTGTCGTTCTACTAGGTACACTAGGTGCGCCTTTTCGTATAGTATTTGCTACAATTCTGATTTCTAAATCTTTTGGAAGCTTAGAGCAGCAGATTGCCACTTATGAACTATTTCAGTTGCATTTTTGTTCCAAAGTTCTATCTACTTGAAAAACAGTCACAATTTCCGGGACAGGAACTAGCTTTATCTTCCAAGAAAGAATGACTCCAAAGCTAGAAGCACCACCTCCTCTAATAGCCCAAAATAGATCTTCACCCATTGATTTTCTATTAAGGATTCTTCCATTAACGTCTATCAATCTTGCATCAATGACGTTGTCAGCAGCAAGACCATACTTCCGTCTTAACGTGCCGTAGCCTCCACCACTAATTAGTCCACCAATGCCAACGTTTGACCAAACACCACCCGAAACCCTAGGGTTTTACTTTTCTTGGCGATTTTATAAGAAAGTTCACCTAGAACAGACCGATCGATTGAGCACGCAATGCGATAGCGATTCTGGTCCACATTGATTGATCGAAGATTAATCATATCAAGCACGACAAACGGGTTTCTTGATACGTAAGAAAGACCTTCAAAATCATGACCACCGCCTCGAATCCGAATCTCCATGCCATGTTTCTTGGAGCAATAAATAACCGTTTGGATTTGGGTTGCGTCGACGGGTTGAACAATGACTAGGGGTTTAGGTGTAGCGGATGATGCAAATCGAAGATTGTTAATGGAGAACTGCAAGGCGGATGTGTAGGATGAGTTGGTTGGGGTGTAAATGACATTGGAAATGAATTCGGAGTTTGAAGAAGCCTGTTTAAGGCATTTATGAAAATTTTTTTGAGAATATGCCGTAGTTTGCTGTGAAAAAGTTGACAAAAGAACAAAAGCAAGCAGCATAAAACTTGGAATCTTCATATCTTTCTGATACTTGAGGTTTGAAGAATGAAGCTTTTTGGTTTGTGTTTTTGCTTTGTTTGGGAAGGAGATAACTGAGATATTGTATGTAAGAAGATGAGCTTGCTATTTATACTATTTGGCCAGTGCGAAAAAGAAATGGTCAGCTTCTTCTTTTTGGGTAAAACTACGCGCAGGGCACCCGGTACACATGGAATTGGTATAATAGTGAAAGGTTTGACAGGACTTTTAATAGCTAGAGTCAATTTTTCCAAGGACAAGTTACTTTTCCGCATAAGATTTTGCATGATTTAAATTTTTAACAAAAAAATAGAAGTTTTAGTTGCGGTAGTGGAAGCTTGAGGTTATTAGTTATATTTTAATCCAATTATATATATGTTATTATGGATAATATTTTTATATTCTTTGGGTTTTCCTCTCAAATTTTAGTTCTTGGAAAAATACAATTCGGTGTAAGAGTTTTTTTTTCACTATTATATTCTTCACACTTTATATATAGTGATTTCTTTTTCCAAATCTCGCATGTGTTTTTCCTTTGAAATTTTAACATTAATCATGTATTCTTGTCTTTAATTTTGGTATTAAACTTAAAAATATTTTACACCAGAATTTTACTTGTAATATAATCAAAAAATAAGAGCTAAACCCATTAAATATAATTAAGTTTGACAAGATATTAAATATTTTCGTCCCAGTTAACGGGTTGGGTTGGGTTGAACTGACCGGAGGTTGAAGATGATAGATTTTTGGAGTTTTTATTTTTTTAAAAGTGGATTTTTATTGTATTAAAGATTTGAGACTTTTATTGTATTAAAGATTAAAAATTGGGATTCTTATTTGGAAAAACTCCACGTGGACATAAAAATTGGACATGCGTGTTTTACAATTTCACCTATTTGTTGAGGGTAAAAATATAAATAGGTGAAATTACAAAACATTCATGTCCAATTTTCATTTCCCCATAGAAGAATTTGTTTATGGCCAAAACCAATTTGGAAGGGCCACATCATTTGTGAATCATTTTTCCACATCAATTTACAAAGTCAATTTGACAGATGCATGTTCAAAAAATTGACGGATTGGGACAATTGTAATGTTTTTAATAATTCAGTTTTTTAATTGCAATTTTTTTTTATTTCAACGGGTTATTGCACAAAATTTGACAATTTAAATGGGATAAAGTATATTTTTGCCTTAAATTAATTTACCAATAAAAGTGAAATCTAGGTGGACTACTTAATTTGTCAATTTGTCACGCATCTCATGGAAGAAAATGCATATATGGATATTGGAGAGAGAATCAAACATAATAATTATAACTAATGTAATGAAAATGTCAAACATAATAATTATAACTAATGTAATGAAAATGTCAAACTCCACGTGGACATAAAAATTGGACATGCGTGTTTTACAATTTCACCTATTTGTTAAGGGTAAAAATACAAATATATGAAATTACAAAACATTCATGTCCAATTTTCATTTCCACATAGAAGAACTTGTTTATGGCCGAAACCAATTTGGAAGGGCCACCTCATTTGTGAATCATTTTTCCACACCAATTTACACAAGTCAATTTGACAGATACATGTTCAAAAAATTATCGGATTGAGACAATTGTAATGTTTTTAATAATTCAGTTTTTTAATTGCAATTTTTTTTTATTTCAACGGGTTATTGCACAAAATTTGACAATTTAAATGGGATAAAGTATATTTTTGCCTTAAATTAATTTACCAATAAAAGTTAAATCTAGGCGGACTACTTAAAATTTGTCACGCATCTCATACAAGAAAATGCATATATGGATATTGGAGAGAGAATCAAACATAATAATTATAACTAATGTAATGAAAATGTCAAACAGAGAATTGAATGATTTTGAATTCAAGGTAACATGTTATAGAAGAAAAGTTCATTGAGAGGTAATTATAAAAAAATCCATAAATTATTAAGGATGTTTGACGCATCCATATTATGGTGAAAGCTAAAATATGATACCCATATAATTAATTTAATTTAATAATTATTATATTCACAATAGTCCTTTATGTTTTCTCTTCTAATTAAAGTTTGGCTTAAACCTAATTGAATACTTATTTCTTTTATCATGATAAAGATAGTACAATGGTGGTAGTCAAAAAAAAATTTGGTCTCTTACAATGTCATCAAGTGATACATGTTTGCTATTTTGGGACGCTATAGTTGGTATCAAAACTGTATGTTATAAACTTTAGGTAGGTGTACCTTAGGCTATAACCGCAGAGACAAGAATAATGAATAAACTCAAATAAAGTTTAATTTGTTAAGAGATTCATTTGGAAAATTCATTATTAAGTAAAGTTATAAAGATCCAGAGTTACCTAACTGTGATGTTAAAAACAAAAAGTAATAATAAATATGTAAGACCCCAACTTATTATTAATGAAATTTAATTTTCTCTATTTATTATTTTGAAATAGTAAGGGTTGATTTGATTAATGTGGATAGTTATGGGTAAAATACGCAAATATTTCAAAATAAGCAAGTGGTTATAAAATATTCATTGTTGTCGGGGAATATTCGTTTGGTCGTGGAATATTCGATTGTTGGGGAATATTCGCATTTATTTGCAGTAAATGATGTGTGTGGCCCCATAACTGAAAGCGATTGGATGAAGAAAGCGACAAATATAAGTTGTTTAAAAATAACTGGCGTAGTTATTCTCAATTAATACTATTAAAATACTCGGTGGTTAACACAAGAAGTACACCAGTATTGCACCAATTATTGATTCTTATGTAAGAAGGCACTTTTCAATAATGGTTACGATAATTCTTGATCAAGTATTTTATTTTATTGATTTAATAATTGTCGCGTTGATATTTTATATTATTTGTTGTTTTGATAATTGTCATTACACAATATTTTTCATTATCGAAGCAATAATTCATATTATCCGAATAATATTATTAGATAACATTATTGGCAATGTCTAGAAAGTTACATCTAAGGAGAGGTTTGGTCACCTAATTGCGGCCAAGAAGGAGAAATTCTTATTGGAAAGCCCTCTTTCCACAAGAACCGCTGGTTGTCGATATTGTGATTCGTAATATTATTTGTGAATAATTAATTATTGATTCATATGATGAGAAAAATATTGATTTTATGTGGATATAGATGGAGAAAATTTTTAATGTGACAATTGTTGAAAATTGAAATTTTATCTTTTCTAATAAAATAATTCATTTAAATATATTATTATATTTTAATAATATAATAATGGTGATATTTTTACAACGAATGTGGGATATATGAGTATACGAGGAGGAAGAGTATTTTTGTTACAATAAATGTTTAAAACATGTTAAACATGTCAATTGGACCCCATTTATTAAGCGAAATTTGATTATACACGTAAAATCGTCAGTTTGTGGATTTGGTCAATTCCTATTTGGAATTTGAAAAACTTTCTTTTGCAAAGTTGTAGAGAATTGAATTTCCTATAAGAAGTTGTGAGATTCAAATTTTCTGACAAAAGGGCTATTTATTGTGAATTATTGAAGTTCAGAAGCTCCGAAATAATTGATTTTTGGAAGTTTAAATTATTTTAAATTAGAAAAACGTTTTTCTTACTTTTTCTAGAAGGTGGCATGTGCTTATTGAAGTGAAATCAGATTTCAAGAGTGGCGTAGAAATTTTGATATATATAATAATATTAAATTAAATTTTACGCTTTGGTGTTCTAAGCAATTTCCTATAAATAGGGTGCTTAGGTTAGAATTGAAAATTACACGTAAACTCAAGTTTTTCTCTCTATATTATCGGCGTATTCTTGTGAGTATTTTGAGTATACTTTTGAGTATTGCTATACGGCAAGTTCAAGTCATGCTTTATATCCAAATTGTTTCAACTAAAAATCTTGTCTTTGTGAGGTAAGGATGTTATTTTATTCGAAAATGATATTATTTCTTCAATATCATTATCGAAATATTGGTTGGAAATTTTTATCAAACTGGAACTTTTTTCATGTCGAGTTACTATTCATGAGTTACTATTCACGAGTTACTATTCACGAGTACTATTCACGAAAGCGTGAAGATGTTTTTTGTGAAATTTCTATCTTTTGGTGTCGGAGTTACTTATTCACATATCTAAGACTATTCACGTATATCTGGCACTATTCACGAATACGTAATAATTATTCATAGAAAAATGAAATTTCTTCTTTTGTCCAAAATATCTACTATGGATTGTATCCATGTTTTGATCATTCTTGAATTTTACTCCACCGATTACTTATGAAGTATTTTGAACTTGGATTGTTTAAAATACTTAATCCTTAATAATTGTTCTTTTGTTTCTTTGGATTCGTTTCCTTTAAAATATTTTTCATCATCCTCGGTCTTAAATGATGATATTATTGAATATCTTTGGCTGTAGTGCAAAGATGAATGATTGATTGAAGAATATCTTTTTTCAGTAGTGCAAAGATGAGCAGTGTTTAGATGAACATGACCAATTAATGATGAATATCTTTGGCCTATAGTGCAAAGATGAATATTTGATTCAGATAAATATTGATTAATGTTACGGGGATAAAAGATGAGCGATGAACTTTTAAATTCATACATAGAAGATAGTAGTTTGCATTCTCTACTTAACTCTTCTAATGAATTATTATTTCGGCTGCGATTTTGATTTAAAATTTGTTGTCTATTGTATTCTATTAGATTTTTTTCCTGTTGAAGACTAACGATAATTTGTTGTATATTATCTTAGTCATAATATTCTTTACTGGGCTAGTTGAGCTCACCCTTTTCCTTTTTGTTCCATTTTTCTTCTCAGGAGGCGAGAATATAGCGAGTACGAGTCGGGGTATGGAATGAAAGTTCTAGAGAGTTATTTAGTAGTCCTCACCATTTTTGTAAAATAATGTATCAATAAATGTGATGAGGATTTATCTGAGTATAGATATTGTCTAGAAGATAATATTTGTATACAAACTCACAGTTTTATTGTTGTAATAATAAAGTTGTAGTTGTTTCTGTACCATGTATTGACAACTCAGAATGGGTGATGTATACCTATTTTGGGGGCGTCACAGTTGGTATCAGAGCTTAGGGATATGATCTCTGGCGGAGATCGGGGAATAGAATTAGGAGGGGAGAGACGAGTAAATCCTTCGCTAGTGTGTCCTACCTAAGCTTATTTGTTAGTTGGTCAGTATATAAGGATATTATGTGATATATTGATTTCCTTAATTAACCCTTATTTTATACGATGATGATTTGAGAATATCGATTGAGAATATTAACAATGGAAATGAGGCGTGGAGACGCTTTGTACTCACCAACGAGGAGAAGCATGCAATGATTTGGCAATGTTCTTCCTATGAACAACACCACCTTTGAGCAGATGATGAGCGAGGGATGTTTAGAAGCTTTTTGCGATTCATGCAAAATCGACGAGGAGACTCGTGTTCAAAATATAGGAGGAAATGATAGCAATTCACGGGTTGTCACGGCCAAGCAAGTTCAAAGAGTTGGGACCACGAATTTAAGGAAAGCCAGATCCGATCATGGCGGAAACATGGGTAAAGCAAATTACCAAGATATTCGATGTCTTGAGATGCACGGAGGAAGCAGAAGGTTCCATTCGCCACCTTTATGTTACGTGGCGAGGCGACATCTACTGGTGGGAGTGCGTGAAGCGTACCCATCCGGCGCGCCAAAGATGTCTTGGGAGAAGTTTCAGAAACTATTTAATGACAAATACTTTCTTGAAAGTGTTAAATCATATAAAGGAAGTGGAGTTCATCGATTAGAACAAAACAACGTGGCGGTGTCTCACTACGAGGCAAAGTTTGCAGAGTTATCCAGTTTGCACCTCATTTGGTGGAGAATGAGGAATTATGACGCGGATGTTTCGAGAGGTTTGAAACCCAAGATACGACAATATCTCATTTCTCATAAATTTCTCTTTATTCAGATGTTGTTATGAGGGCTCAATTATTAGAAGCGAGATAACGAGTATGTTCAACCGAGGGACCATAGCCGAGGATCGTACGGAGATAGCGAGTTAACAAAATAATGATAACCAAATGAGAAAGAAAGCAGACGGACAAAATGGTAACCATTCGGTGGTAATCATGGCCATGAAAATAGAAGAAGCGAGTCGAGGAGGAGATTTTAAAAGAGGAGATTTAACAACGACCATGTGAAGACGACAGTCTGGCTGAAGAATCGGGTTCTAAGGGAGGAGAAACGACCACCGGTCATATGCTATAAATGCGGAAAGAGGATATATCACCAAGCTGTCCACAACAGGTTTAAGGTATGCTATAATTATGGAAAAGAAGGAC
Organism: Panax quinquefolius; assembly: GCA_020205615.1. Taxonomy (NCBI): domain Eukaryota; kingdom Viridiplantae; phylum Streptophyta; class Magnoliopsida; order Apiales; family Araliaceae; genus Panax; species Panax quinquefolius. Next base: position 35,858,380 of record CM035151.1, read on the forward strand.
ATATCGCTCGAGGTTGATGCAGTAAAGCGAAACCTAGTTCAATGGGGACGGTGACTCAAAAGACTGTCCCGAGAAAAGTCAAAGTCAACAGTTCGGAAGAAGCGTTTGTTGTGATTGGTCAAAATCGAGGAACAAACGAGGTGATCACGGGTAAGCTATTTATAAATTCTTGCGAAGTTTATACCTTACTTGATACCGGTGCTACCCATTCATTTATCTCTCCGCCTTGTGCTCAGCGTTTAAACTTGACTCAGGAGAAATTAGACTTTGACCTATCTATGGAAACTCCGTTGGGAGAAACTTTTATCACATCTACTCGTTTATAAATCTTGTTTGATTCAAGTTGGCACCATTACCTTACATTGACCTTATCTCTTTAAAGATACTTGCTTTTGATGTTATTTTAGGGATTGATTGGTTAACTACTCATCATGTCAAAATTGATTGTTTTCGTAAGGTTGTTAGTTTTCATATTCCTAACCAATCATTTATGCAATTCAAGCAACTAAACCATTAAAATCAATCATCATCATATCTAATCATAAAGCTATTCGTTTATTGAAAACGGATGTCAAGCTTTCTTAGCCCATGTTATGGATTTGAATAAAGACACGTCAAATTTGAATAATATTCTGTTGTTATTGACTTTCCGACGTATTTCTGAAGAACTTCGGTCTACCCCGTAGCGTGAAGTTGAATTCTTTATTGATCTTGAACACGGTACAAAGCTCATTTTAAAACCCCATATCGAATGGCTCTATTGAACTTCGGAGTTAAAGGTCCAACTACGGAATTGTTGGACATTGGTTTCATTCGATCTAGTACATCTCCTTGGGGTGCTCTGTTTTATTCGTAAAGAAGAAAGAGCGGGGAGTATGCGACTTTGTATTGACTATCGGGAATTGAACCATGTCACCATCAAGAATAGGTATCCTCTACCTCGTATTGAAGACTTGTTTGACCCGATTGCTAAGGGGCACAATTCTTTTCAAAAATCGATCTTAGATTCGGATATCATCGGTGAAGATTTAGGCGAGGATATTCCAAAGGCGCCAGAGCGGGTATGGGCATTATGAATTCTTAGTCATGTCTTTCGGATGACTAATGCTCCTAATGACTTTCAAGGATATGATGAACCGAGTATTCAAGGAATATTTGGATTAGTTTGTTGTTGTCTTTATTGATGACATCCTCATATATTCTAAAAGTCGTGAAGATCATGAGCACCATTTGAAATTTGGTACTCCAAAGGCTTCGTGAAAACAAACTATATGCCAAATTGAAGAAATGCGAGTTACGGCTTGAGGAAGTAGCATTTCTTGGGCACGCGTGTGTCGAAACATGGAGTATCTGTTGATCCGTGAAGATTGAAGCAATAAAAGTTGGGAGCAACCGAAAGTCGGTGGCCAAATACGTAGCTTTACGGGTCTAGTGGTTATTATCGGAGATTCGTGGAAGGGTTTTCTCGAATCGCTACTCCATTAACTCGGCTAACTTCTAAGGATACAAAATTAGATTTGGGAGCGAAGAATGCGAGAAGAGTTTCAAGAGATTAAGAGGAGACTTATTTTAAGACTGTTCTAACAATACCATCCGGTTCGGATGGATTTGTTATCTCTGACGATGCTTGTGCAAAGGGTTAGGATGTGTTCTCATGCAACGTGGAAAAGTCATAGCCTATGCCTCATGACAACTTAAAGAATATGAGAGGAATTATCCTACTCATGATCTAGAGTTAGCGTGATCGTTTCAGCTTAAAGATATGGAGGCACTATCTATATGGGGAGAAAGTGGAGATATATTCGGACTATAAAAGCCTTAAATATTTCTTCACTCAAAAAGAACTCAACATCTGACAATGACGTTGGCTCGAGCTATTGAAAGACTACGACCACACTATTGATACCATCTTGGAAAAGTAAGCGTGGTGGTGACGGCGTTGAGTAGAAGATCATATGCAGGAATGAGTGCGATGATGTGTCAAGTATACGATAGAGCCAACTTTAATAGAAAAAGTTAAGGTTGCTCAAGCCACCAGGCCGGAAATGATGCGTATGAAGAAGAAAGTACAAGAAGGAGCTATTTTTAAGCGAGAATTGATGAAGAAGGAATACTTGAGTCCACTCCGGACTTTGTGTCCCTAACGACTACGATTTGAAGTACAAGATTATGATGGAGGCACACAATACACCATTTGCAATCCATCACGGAAGTACTAAAATGTATCGTGATCTTCAACATACATTTTGGTGGAACAATATGAAGAGAGAGATTGCAAAGTTTATCTCAATGTGTTTAACTTGTCAACGTGTAAAGCGGAGCATCTAGTACCTAAGGGTCCGTTGCAACCACTTGAGATTCTCGAAATGGAAGTGGGAACACATTACCATGGATTTCAAGCACGGGTCTTCCTACGGTTTCTCAAGGCGCCAATGCTATTTGGGTTATTGTTGATAGATTAACCAAGTCCGCTCATTTCTTGCCGATCACGGGAGACTTATTCCTTGAACGTCTTGCTAGTATATATGTAAATGAGATTGTGAGGTTACATGGCATGCCAAGATATCCATAGTTTGGATCATGACCCAAGATTCACTTCAAGATTTTGGGTTAGCTTGCAAAAAGCTATGGGAGCGGATTTACGATTTAGTTCGGCATACCATCCTCAAGCAGACGGACAATCGAGAGGACTATTCAAACTCTTGAAGATCTATTAAGACTCTGTGTCCTAGACTTCAAGGGCGGTTGGGATAAGTATTTACCATTGGTGGAATTCTCCTACAACAACAGCAGTTATCGAGCAAGTATAGGTGTGGCTCCATTTGAAGCATTATATGGACGAAAGTGTCGCTTCCAATATGTTGGGATGAGGTGGGTGAAGCAACATTGTTGGGACCCGAGTTAAGACGATATGACACCGAAAAGATCCAAATGATTGGACAACGATATAAAGCAAGCACAAGATCGACAAAAGAGTTATGCGGATCTTCATCGAAAGGACGTGAAATTTAGTATAGGGGATCATGTATTGTTGCGAGTTGCTCCATGGAAGGAGTTACAAGATTTGGGAAGAGAGGAAAGCTCAATCCACGATTTATTGGTCCATTTCAAATTCTTGACCGAGTAGGAAATGTAGCCTATAGACTTGCGTTACCTCAAAGTATGTCTCGTGTTCATAATGTGTTTCACATATCTCGTACTTCGTAAATATGTGAAAGACAGAACCACGTTATAGAGTTAGAACCAGGACGAAATAATAGAAGACTTAACGATGAGGAGGTACTGTCAAGATCTTGGATAGGAAGGAGCATGTCCCACGCCTTGAAATGTCATACCACAAGTTAAAGTTTTGTGGAGGAATCATGCTTTATAGAGGAAATGACACAGGAATTGAAATGAAAGCGAGGTATCCTCACCTTTTGAAACACTGTGCACGACGTCGATTTTGAGGACGAAATTTCATAAGGAGGGAGGTTGTAAGACCCCAACTTATTATTAATGAAATTTAATTTTCTCTATTTATTATTTTGAAATAGTAAGGGTTGATTTGATTAATGTGGATAGTTATGGGTAAAATACGCAAATATTTCAAAATAAGCAAGTGGTTATAAAATATTCATTGTTGTCGGGGAATATTCGTTTGGTCGTGGAATATTAAATGATCGTCGGAGAATATTCGTACGACGGCGCAGCCATGTGTGGGCCCCATAACGAAAAGCGATTGGATGAAGAAAACGACAAATATAAGTTGTTTAAAAATAACGGCGTAGTTGTTACCATTAATACTATTAAAATACTCGGTGGTTAACACACAGTAGCACACGGTATTGCACCAATTATTGATTCTTACGTAAGAAAGCACTACTCAATAATGGTTACAGTAATTACTGATCAGTATTTTATGTTATTAATTTAATAATTGTTGCGTTGATATTTTATATTGCTGTTGTTTCAATAATTGTCATTACACAATATTTTTCATTATCGAAGCAATAATTCATATTATCTAAATAATATTATTAGATAACATTATTGGCAATGTCTAGAAAGTTCTGTCTAAGGAGAGGTTTGGTCACCTAATTGCGGCCAAGAAGGAGAAATTCTTATTGGAAAGCCCTCTTCACAGGAGGCGCACGGTTGTCAATATTGTGATTCTCGTAATATTATTTGTGAATAATTAATTATTGATTCATATGATGAGAAAAATATTGATTTTATGTGGATATAGATGGAAAAATTTTAATGTGACAATTGTTGAAAATTGAAATTTTATCTTTTTTGATAAAATAATTCATTTAAATATATTATTATATTTTAATAATATAATAATGGTGATATTTTTACAACGAATGTGGGATATATGAGTATACGAGGAGGAAGAGTATTTTTGTTGCAATAAATGTTTAAAACATGTTAAACATGTAAATTGGACCCCATTTATTGGATGAAATTTGATTATAGCGTGTAAAATCGTCTGTTTGTGGATTTGGTCAATTCCTATTTGGAATTTGGAAAAAACTTTCTTTTGCAAAGTTGTAGAGAATTGAATTTCCTATAAAGAGTCGTGAGATTCAAATTTTCCGACAAAGGGCTATTTATTGTGAATTATTGAAGTTCAAGCTCAAATAATTGATTTTGGAAGTTTAAATTATTTTAAATTAGAAAAACGTTTTTCTTACTTTTTCTAGAAGGTGGCATGTGCTTATTAAATTTGAAATCGATTTCAAGAGTGGCGTAGGAATTTTGATATATATAATAATATTAAATTAAATTTTTACGCTTTTGGTGTTCTAAGCAATTTCCTATAAATAGGGTCTTGGGTTAGAATTGAAAATTACACGTAAGCTCAAGTTTTTCTCTCTATATTATCGGCGTATTCTTGTGAGTATTTTGAGTATACTTTTGAGTATTGCTATACGATTGCAAGTTCAAGTCATAGCCTATATCAGGTGTTTCAACTAGAAATCTTGTCTTTGTGAGGTAAGGGATGTTATTTTATTCGAAAATGATATTATTTCTTCAATATCATTATGCGAAATATTGGTTGGAAATTTTATCAAATCTGGAACTTTTTCATATCGGGGTTACTATTCACGAGTTCTTATTCACGAGTACTATTCATTTAAGCGTGAAGATGTTTTTTTGTGAAATTTCTATCTTTTGGTGCTCTGAGTTACTATTCACGTATCTGGTCTTATTCACGTATACTGGTCATTATTCACGAATACGACATTATTCAAGAAAAATGAAATTTCTTCTTTTGTCCAAAATATCTACTATGGATACTAGCTTTGATTGTATCCATGTTTTGATCATTCTTGAATTTTACTCCACTCGATTACTTATGAAGTATTTTTGAACTTGGATTGTTTAAAAATACGAATCCTTAATAATTGTTCTTTTGTTTCTTTGGATTCATTTCCTTTAAAATATTTTTCATCATCCTCGGTCTTAAATGATGATATTATTGAATATCTTTGAATTTTTGTAGTGCAAAGATGAATGATTTTGAAGAATATCTTTGGCCCGTAGTGCAAAGATGAGCAGTGTTTAGATAAACATGACCAATGATGAATATCTTTGGCACTGTAGTGCAAAGATGAATATTTGATTCGAGATATATATTGATTGATGTTACAGGATAAAAGATAGGCGATGAACTTTTAAATTCATACATAGAAGATAGTAGTTTGCATTCTCTACTTAACTCTTCTAATGAATTATTATTTTCATGCGAATATTGATTTAAAATTTGTTGTCTATTGTATTCTATTAGATTTTTCCTTGTTGAAGACTAACGATAATTTTTGTATATTATCTTAGTCATAATATTCTTTCTTGGGCTAGTTGAGCTCACCCTTTTCCTTTTTGTTCCATTTTTCTTCTCGGGGAGGCGAGAATATAGCGAAAATGCAGTGGGGTATGGAATGAAAGTTCTAGAGAGAGTTGTGTAGTAGTCCTCACCATTTTTGTAAAATAATGTATCAATAAATGTGATGAGGATTTATCTGAGTATAGATATTGTCTAGAAGATAATATTTGTATACAAACTCACAGTTTTATTGTTGTAATAATAAAGTTGTAGTTGTTTCTGTACCATGTATTGACAACTCAGAATGGGTGATGTATACCTATTTTGGGGGCGTCACAGAATAGATAGAGTCTATAGGACTAAAAGTATAAAGGGAAATAGGATTGTAAAATAAAACGATCATAGAATAGAAAAGAATCGTAATATAATACGATTATAATAAGAGATCACAACGTGATCTAATAAGGTCATAGCAAGAATTAGGATCAATCGAAAGATTGAAAACTTTACAGCAAAATTGTTGTATGTTATAAGTTGTACTATGAAATGGTACTATGCAAACTCAGAAAAGATTTATAGATGATGAGATATAGATTAAATAAAATTCATATTGAGTAAGGGAACGCTAGAATTGTGTGAGATTTCAATTGAGGACTCATGTGATAGTTGAGTTGTACAAGCCTTTGTATGGGATGAGGCTTTGTGCTTGGTTTAACGACCACTTGGTCTATCACCTTGATAATCATTAAAATGTTTGTGTCGCGCTATTTGTTATATACATGTTTTATAAGAAGGTGATTCTTTTCTCATGTGTATAACGGATAGGTAGAGAATATAAGATTAGGTACGGTTCTTAAAACTAATACATATAGTAAGTTCGTGACTCATAATCATATGGTATGTTTTGAACCCCTTAGCGAATGGACGCCTATGGTCTGACTAGGATAAGTTTTTAAACTCATATGATTATGGCAAGTTCATGGATTTCCAAAGTTTGGTAAGTTTGATGAACTGGGGTATAATTAACTAAGTGTGAATAGAGTATTGAGGATGATAGGAATAGATAGACTTATTAAGCAATGGATCATTATAGAAAGCGGGGTTGATGGTGGAAGCATAAGTATTCCAAATCTTCTAGCTATGCTAGATTTCGAAATTTTTGACATCAAGCAAAATTCGCACTATGTGCCTTTTAAAAAAATGAATTTTTATTCTCAACGCATAATGACAAATATGTATGTGTGGACTTTGGGACACTGACGCATCGTTACCTGTTGAGATATGATAGCACTAAAACTGATTTTCAAATATTTTTGAACTGTTTAAAGAATAGTCTATGCTAATTGTTTCGGCTAGACGGAAATGATTTAAAAATATCAAAATGTATTTTTTTTTATGATTAATGCATCATGTAACCTGGTGCAAAGATGATAAAAATGGAGTTATCAATGCAGAATTACTTAGTGTTGGATGTGATCTAAGGATCGTCAGCCCACTATGGTATGATGTAGTATGACAAAGTCACAAAATGACAGAATCCTCAAACGGACTGTAAATACAATGCGGAATCATGACGTCATAAAATGATTTTCAGAATTTTAAACCAGTTAAAGAAAAGTCAATGCCAATTAAAGTGGCTAGACAAATGTTTCGATTGATATTCGAATTATTGACATGCGTCTAAGCTATTTGATTCAGCTAGACAAATGTTTATGAAAATTCAAGAATTCTTTGAGAATTAATTTATCCTGAACCAAATTGTTTTGGTGCGGAATCTTATGTTAAGTCTAAGGTGAACAACCCCGATTAGGTAAAATAATCCAATCTAGTAAGCGTTAAATAGTATATATCGTTATGAAACGACGTAGTAAATGCGATATCTTTCGATCACCTAATGTATTAAGATATCGCATTTAAGTCGATCACCCAAGTACAACATGTTTACAGATTTGGTTACGGTGAATACCGTTAAACCTGAGAGTTCATGGTATATATGACCCGCCAGCATAATATGAAAAAAATTTAACTTCTTAAAAGGGGTAGCAATGGTTGAATGGGATGATAGAAGAGAAATCCTCAAAGGAGGATAAATGTAAAGGTTAAATTGAATTCCTATTTTCGGTGAATAGAAGAAGCAAAGATTAGTATAATATAATTTCGGGGATGAAATTCTTACAAGAAGAGGTGAATGTGACAACCAAAAAATTTAGAAGATCTTGAATGATTAAATTAAAGGTTAAAGTTTAAAGCCTAGAGTAAAAATAGAGGATTTATTTAAAAAATTTAAGAAAAATCTAAGGAAATGGTATGTTGAAATAATTCAACAATAAGGTTACAAGAAAGAATAAGATTAAACCGATTAAGAATGATTCGGTATTATGATTCTGGGGACGGAATCCTTATAAGGGGGAAAGAATGTGATAACCCAAATTTTGGGTAATATTAAAATAAGAATTAAATAAATAAAATTCTTATTAGATAATATGTTGTTGTGACCTTGTGATTAAATTATATTACAAAAATATATATATCAAATGAGGTAGATTGGATTTACCTTATTATAATGGTATTTAAATACCAAGAATAAAAAGGAAAGCCAACGTGACTTAATTGAGATAGAATCTGGATATAAAGCTACATATGTGTTTAAGGAAATAACTATCCTGTGAAATAATTTATTTCATTCAAAAATTATTATTTGGTAGTAAAGAATGAAAATGATGAGTACTCAAATATTACATGGAACCATTATTTTTAAATAATGTTGTGCTAACTATATTTTTATAGCCCAACGGACTAAAAGCATTTCAGTCCATTCTCCTTGTTGAATTACTAGGCCTAAGTAACAATCTAAAGCTAGCTTTCCTTAGCTACATTCAGCAGCCCAAAGAGGGAGGTTGGGAACAGAACTTGTGAAACAGTTCAGCAGTTAGGATTAGTTTAGTTAGTTCCTGGTTAGGAAGTAGTCTATTAGCCATCAGACTTGCAGTGGATAAGATGTAGCAGAGTAGCTATGGTTTGACAGACCCATAGGGGCCAAGTGAACTAGACTAGGAATTATGGTTGTGAGCTTGATAGGGTGGCTGAGTAGAGGCCAGAAAAGAGAAGATAAGCTGAGTCATAAAAGACCAAGCTTGTTGCCTAATTCATCCTCCTCACTACACCCCTCGTCGAATTCATCCTCCTCAAAATCATCCTCATCGACATCATCATTTATGTCTCCATCCAATAAGATATTGTGTTCAATATTAATTTTTTGAGTTCTTTGTCTTAAGACACTGTTATTTATTGTTTCTAGATCAACACCATCTCTATTCATTGGCCCTATATCCCGATCTTGAACAACAATGTCAATATCGAATGAGTCATCATCAAGGTAAACAACATTGTCATTGGTATATTCTTCAATCTCATCCATTTCATCCTCCGGAACATCAAATACGTGTTGGTGGTTAAACCTTTGAATAATTTTCCAATTGCCGCCTAATTTCAAATCATCAACAAAAAAAACTTGTTTTGCTTGAGAAGCTAATATGTATGGATTGTTTCTATACCATGTGCTACTTACATTTACACTTGTAAAAGTGTGTATCCTTCCTAATACCCATACACCAATTAGATAAATCAAACCATTCACAAGAAAATATAAACACATTATACCCTTTTCCATACTCTATTTTGATAATATCATTTAATAAGCCATAAAAGTTGATACATTTCCCATCGTGTTCTCCTTCACATGACATTCCACTATTTTGGCTTTGCCTACGATTGTCACGATCTTTGACAAGAAACCTTACTCCATTTACAATGCATCCTTTATATTTCCATACTCGTAAATTTGGACCACATGCTAATGCAAATAGTTAATCACTAATGACATTTGATGTGGTATTCCAAAGATGATGAATCTGTTAGAGAAAAAAATTTAAATTAATCATTGATTTTCAAATAGCAACAAACAACTTTAAAAGGGGAAGAAAATGTATTTTACCTTTTTAATTTTAAACCACTGAGGAAATCTTTTTTTCAATTCGATGTTGTTTTCGTAAGCTAGTTTCAATTCCTCCTCGCATTCCCTATAAGAATAATATTAGTACAAAAAACTAGTATGAAGCAATAATTATTTGAATAATTTAATGATAAAATTTATAACTTACTCAATATAAGGTTGCACGTCTTCACAATTATTCAAGACATGCCAATGAGCTATTTGAATCTCATTGGAATCAACATACTCAAAAAGAAAACCACCTAATGGTTTAACATTTTGAGAAAAGACAGAAAGAGCATCTTTTCTAACTTTTCCATCGAGGATTACGGTCCTTTTATTGAACTTGCTCTCAATTTGTGGTAAGTACAATGAACAAAATGTCAAACATTCATCTGCGACATACCCTTCAAAGAATTGATCCTTACGGATGTGCTTTGTTCCTTATCTACTTTTTCAACAATGCATAGATACCTTTAAAAAAAATTACATAATTAAGTATGAAACAACTATAAAGTTCATAGATAACAAAAAATATATAGTTGCATACCTTTCAATTGGATACATCCACGAATAACATACAGGGCATGTAAACATTGTTTCTTGTGGTAGATGAACAGCCAAGTGAACATAAACATCAATGAAGGCCAATAGACCAAGCTTGTTGCCTAATTCATCCTCCTCACTACACCCCTCGTCGAATTCATCCTCCTCAAAATCATCCTCATCGACATCATCATTTATGTCTCCATCCAATAAGATATTGTGTTCAATATTAATTTTTTGAGTTCTTTGTCTTAAGACACTGTTATTTATTATTTCTAGATCAACACCATCTCTATTAATTGGCCCTATATCCCGATCTTGAACAACAATGTCAATATCGAATGAGTCATCATCAAGGTAAACAACATTGTCATTGGTATATTCTTCAATCTCATCCATTTCATCCTCCGGAACATCAAATACGTGTCGGTGGTTAAACCTTTGAACAATTTTCCAATTGCCGCCTAATTTCAAATCATCAACAAAAAAAACTTGTTTTGCTTGAGAAGCTAATATGTATGGATCGTTTCTATACCATGTGCTACTTACATTTACACTTGTAAAAGTGTGTATCCTTCCTAATACCCATACGCCAATTAGATAAATCAAACCATTCACAAGAAAATATAAACACATTATACCCTTTTCCATACTCTATTTTGATAATATCATTTAATAAGCCATAAAAGTTGATACATTTCCCATCGTGTTCTCCTTCACATGACATTCCACTATTTTGGCTTTGCCTACGATTGTCACGATCTTTGACAAGAAACCTTACTCCATTTACAATGCATCCTTTATATTTCCATACTCGTAAATTTGGACCACATGCTAATGCAAATAGTTAATCACTAATGACATTTGATGTGGTATTCCAAAGAAGATGAATCATTAGAGAAAAAATTTAAATTAATCATTGATTTTCAAATAGCAACAAACAACTTTAAAAGGGGAAGAAAATGTATTTTACCTTTTTAATTTTAAACCACTGAGGAAATCTTTTTTTCAATTCGATGTTGTTTTCGTAAGCTAGTTTCAATTCCTCCTCGCATTCCCTATAAGAATAATATTAGTACAAAAAACTAGTATGAAGCAATAATTATTTGAATAATTTAATGATAAAATGTATAACTTACTCAATATAAGGTTGCACGTCTTCACAATTATTCAAGACATGCCAATGAGCTATTTGAATCTCATTGGAATCAACATACTCAAAAAGAAAACCACCTAATGGTTTAACATTTTGAGAAAAGACAGAAAGAGCATTTTTCTAACTTTTCCATCAGGATTACGGTCCTTTTTATTGAACTTGCTCTCAATTTGTGGTAAGTACAATGAACAAAATGTCAAACATTCATCTGCGACATACCCTTCAGCAATTGATCCTTCTGGATGTGCTTTGTTCCTTATCTACTTTTTCAGCGTGCATAGATACCTTTAAAAAAAAATTACGCAATTAAGTATGAAACAACTATAAAGTTCATAGATAACAAAAAATATATAGTTGCATACCTTTCAATTGGATACATCCACGAATAACATACAGGGCATGTAAACATTGTTTCTTGTGGTAGATGAACAGCCAAGTGAACACAAACATCAATGAAGGCCGGTGGATAAATCCTCTCAATATTGCATAAGATAATTATAATATCCTTCTCCATTTTTCCTAAGTCATCGATCCACTTTTAGTGTCCTACTACATAGATTCTTAAAGAATGCACCCAACTCAGTTAATGTTGTTGCCACATCGTCATTAAGATTCCCTCGCACTCCAGCAGGGATTAATCGTTGTAAAAGAACATGGCAGTCATCCGTCTTGTATCCCGACATGCTATTATCACTTGTATTAACACATCTAGCAATATTTGATGCATATCCGTCTGGGAATTTAACAGACCGTATAAAGGACAAGAATTTGTCTCTCTTTTTTGGAAAAAGAGAAAAGGCTGGTTGTGGCTTGTCTAACTTATCTCCCTGTGGTCTTAAGTGCAGCTCTTTATGTATATTCATATCCTCTAAATCTTGTCGAGCCTTGTAAGTGTCCTTATTTGTACCTTCAATCTTTAGTAATGTCCAAGTATGTTATCACAAATATTCTTCTCGATGTGCATTACATCGAGCTTATATATGTTTGACCTTCAAATCTTTCCAATATGGTAGCTTAAAAAAATACTTTTCTTCGTCCAATTAGAGTTGGATGGAGTTGCTGTCCTCTTTTGCTTTCTTTCTCTATTTATACTTACATTTTTCGGATGCTTGCCAAAATCCCCGAAATTGATTGATTCTACATGATATAAAATTTCTGATCCACTTAGGATCTTAGGTTGTCTACAGAGTTCCTCCTTTCCATCATAGTCTAAACTCTTTCTCCACCTACAAGGGCAAGAAAAACCATAAGAAGTAAATTATGTGAAAAGTGTGAAGATGAAATTAATATAAGTTACATATTAGTAATACCTATGATTAGGACACCCCCCGTAAGAGATTTTACTCCTCAACCTAGTCGAGCGTGTATCTACATTACAAGTTGGACAAGCTATGTACCCTTTAGTACTCCATCCAGAAAGATTTGTCAGTGCAAGAAAATCGTTAATTGTCCATAAAATAGAAGCATTCATGTTGAAATTGCACTCAGTGTAAGAGTCATATGTTTGAATTTCTTGTTCCCACAAATCAACAAGATCGTCTATTAAAGGACGTAAATAAACATTGATTTCATTACCTTGTGCTTTTAGTCCAGGAATCAAAAGTGACATTATGAAAAAGGGCTCCTTCATGCACATCCAAGGGGGCAAATTATAAGGAGTGAGTATTACCGGCCACATGCTATATGAACAACTCATATTTCCAAATGGATTGAATCCATTCGTGGCTAGGCCAAGACGAATGTTTCTTGGATCATTGAAAAACCATTCATACTTTCTATCAAACTCCTTCCACGATACAAAATCTACTGGATGCCTCAGTTCACCTTCTACTAAAATAAGTTTTTCCTTGTGCCACCGTATGTCTTTTGCAATTTTTTTTGACATAAAAAGTCTTTGCAACCGCGGCTTTATAGGAAAATATCTCAAAATCTTGTGTGGGATTTTTTTACCCTTCCCATCATTAACTTTCCATCTTGATTCCCAGCATATTGGACACTCTTCTAAATCCTTTATTTTCTTGCCAAAAAAGGGCATAACCATACCTTCAAAAAAAATGAAAAAATGAGACAGATTAACTATTATGAATAAGTGTTATAATTAAGGACTTTTTGATATGTTATTTTACTTACTTGCATGCGTGAATTGGAAGGTATCCTACGCCAATTTTACGTAGCATTGTCTTTGCCTCGTAGTATGATTTTGGCAAATTCGCACCATCAGGAAAAACATCTTTAATCAACTCAAGTAGCATCTCTATGGACTTATTTGTCCAATGGTTGAAAACCTTCAAATGCAGCAATTTTATAACAAATGACAAAATGGAGTACTTATTGCATCCCGGATATAACTCTTTGTCTGACATATGAAGCATTTGTTCAAATCTGGTTTGATTTTGATTTTGGAAGGTATCTTCATTCCCACCAACAACAAAGGTTCCTCGATTAATATCTTTCATTAGTGTTTCAATTTCATCCTCATCACCAACTAAATCATAGTCCATAAACTCATCATTTTGAGTGAAAATATTCTGACCATGTTCATTGGGTATACGTGGAATGGGTTCACCATGGTAAATCCACTTATCATAAGAAGGCATTATCCCATTTATGCACAAATGTGAAGACACCTCTTCTTGGGTTTTAGTGTATATGTTCATTCACTTAATACAAGGACATCTAATGTCAACTGTTGGGCCAAATGTTGCATGTACATGCTCAATGAAGCTTTTGACCCCATTGCGATAAGTCGCTGATATACGTTCATGATGCATCCGGCCCTTATCCATGAAATTATGATCAACCTAAAATTTATTCATCAACTCAATTACATCAACTCAACCAGTGATTTAAACAATAATACAATACACATAAATCAGATTAAACAATAATCAATGGTCATATTTAAATTTTGAGAGATCGGATCAAACTTTTAGTTAAACGAGTACATTGTCATACATTTGGGTCACTCTTACAATTTAAAGGGAAACATTTGGGTCACTCTTACAGTTTAAATAACAATTTTCAAAGAAAAGGTCATAAAAGTTTGATTTGTCACTCGTGTGTCTTTCAAATTTGCAAGTGAGGTAACTTAATAAGATATCATTATGTGTTTGCGACATGCTTAAGAGTTGAGACACACAACCAGCAAATCTGCATGTCATAACTAATTTAAAAGGGAATGGTCAACTCTAAGTTATAGAAAGATACCCCCTAATCAAGTGAAAAAGTCAATCTCAATACTCACACATATTAGTCCTATCTTTTGCATTTTACTTCTGAGTGAGCTTGACTTTTAATTGGGAGACAACGCTATGGAAATTATTGCGGGGTGAAAAAGATATCATAATGGCTTTCACCTGAAAATGAGTGTGTATGCAAATGCGAGAAAAGATGCAATCAAGTAAGGCTCCTCCCACTTCTTAAGTTTTATCGAAGTGTTTGGCAATGACAGTCAAAGGAAGAGCAAGTTCCTGAAGAAGAAAATACATAAGAAAATGTTAACAAACAACACAGTAAACATGGTACAAGCAAAACAAAACCAACTACAAAGTTGATATCATCACATTATATCTTATTTATTCAACAAAGTTGCTAAACTCCTCCCGCATATCAATTCCTACTCCTCCAGGAGCTATCAAACTAAGACCAATAAGAGTTCTACGATCAGAATCAGACCATTTAGATTCTGCTTGTACGATTTAATTTACTTTTCTCTTACCCTTAGATTTCGAAGAATTTGATTTATCCTTATTTCCACCTGTAGATTTCTTTTCATTCTTCGCCTTCACAAGGTTCTTTTTCCAGTCTTTAAATAGTCTTGGTGTGATACTTTTGTTGTAGTTAAGAACTTCCCCTTGTTCATCTTTTATTTTCTTCTTGAATCTCTTTTTCGGTCAGTATGTTTGGAACTTGGAAAACATTGACAATAAATAAATATAAAAATGAGAAAAAATATCAAACATGCTCATAAATGGAATACATGATTTGGAACTTGAATGCCTAAGAGGCTACGACCATTCTTTAGAACAAATCTATTAAGATAGCTTAGATAGATATATTGTCATTGATTTTGTTGTCCTTCGGAACACAGCCGCGAAAAGTTTGGGGAGGTTCAGGCGAAGCTCTGGTGGGAGCAAAACAGGGAGAGAATACAAGCTCAATACCTTTAACTATACATACTGTCACTTTAAAATAGGGGTGTAGAACCAACAAGATAACAGAGAATTGAATGCAAACAAAATAATTATAACTAATGTAATGAAAATGCCAAACAGAGAATTGAATGATTTTGAATGCAAGGTAACATGTTATAGAAGAAAAGTTCCATGAGAGTTAATTATAAAAAAATCCATAAATTATTAAGGATGTTTGACGCATCAATATTATGGTGAAAGCTAAAATATGATGCCCATATAATTAAATTAATTTAATAATTATTATATTCACATTAGTCCTGTATGTTTTCTCTTCTAATTAAAGTTTGGCTTAAGCCTAATTGAATACTTAATTCTTTTATCATGATAAAGATAGTACAATGGTGGTAGCCAAAAAAGTTTTTGGTCTTAAGTGATACATGTTTGCTCTCTCTTCCGCAGTCATGAAATCAAACTAAATTACAGATGATATATATATATATATATATATATATATATATATATATAGTATAAAGAAGTTCCTCATCATCGGCGAGTAGATTACTAGATGATATCTTAAATATTGAGGAAATATCATCTTCACAGTTTATTTAATAATTAATCTAGCACACAGTACCCTTACATATAAACACCCATTAAATTAGTGCCTTTACAAATCAAAAAAAATATAATCATAAAGGAATATATTTGTTTATGCATATGTGATAAACTCGTCTACTTACATTAAAAATAATCTTATAAAGCTTGCATAGAAGCGGAACTACAAGCAAAAAGACGATAAGATGGTACACATTGGAGAGATTAAGCACAACAACTGCTTAAGGCGTTATAGGGAAGTGCTTGTAGAGGTATATATGATCTAATTATACCTTCACCCGCACATGTAAAATTAATACAATTAATGTTCCAATAATTTGCAAAAGTTTCATACGCTCGAAGTGTTTGTAAGTACAACCATAATTGTAGTAGATCAACAAAACAAAAAATTGAATAAATAGAACAATTAATGAATTTGATTACAATTTTGTCTGTATTTAAAGGCCATAAACCAATGAACAAATAAATAAATTTTTTCGCTAGCAAAGAAACTAACACTTCTGATCTAAAAGTTTCGACCCTTATAAGAAACCGGAGGTATACTCTGCTCGTGCCTGAAGAAATTACCAGGATCAACTCGTGACTTCACCTGAACCAATCTGTCGAAATTATTCTTGAAGTACTTTTTACCCCATTTGCTTGCTTGTGAATAGCTCGTTAGACCATTCTGATTGTTCACCCCCAAGTCAAGATCATTATAGTTTACATATGCAGTTCTTGGTTTTTTAGTAACATGTGGCGTCAAGTATTTATATAAGCTTTTGATCCAATTCATAGCCTTGGTTGTGTCTCCATCCATAAGCACCCTCATGTACATCATATACAATGTTCCAAATTCTATGTGGAAATGGAATCGCGGATTCGAAATCTCATCCATTCTTCCTCCAAATGCGATGTCAAGATCATATTTGTCGTTTCGGGCTCACCTTTGAGCAGCATTTTCCAAATACCTTCTAAGCCTTTTCTTGAAATTGGTTTATCCACAAAGCCGGATTTTGCTTTAAACGGAATCTTAAACGAAAATCTGTTTAGCAAAACATCAACAGATTCATCAGCTGAAAATAGAGAAAAAAGTAGCACTGATTGGATATAACTAACTTCGTTGCAATTTTCTCTCATCAAGCCTAACTCGGGGAATCTTTTTTGCATCAATGGAAGTAGTGTATCTATTCCACCAAGGAACATTCCCACAAATCTTAGATGGACTGTTTTGTCATCTTGATATGTACTTGAATCAATGCCAAGCGTCATTCTACTAGGTACACTAGGTGCGCCTTTCCGTATAGTATTTGCTACAATTCTGATTTCTAAATCTTTTGGAAGCTTAGGAGCAACAGATTGCCACTTATGAACTATTTCAGTTGCATTTTGTTCCAAAGTTCTATCTACTTGAAAAAGCAAGTCACAATTTAAGGGATGAGAACTAGCTTTATCTTCCAAGAAAGAATGACTCCAAAACTAGAAGCACCACCTCCTCTAATAGCCCAAAATAGATCTTCACCCATTGATTTTCTATTAAGGATTCTTCCATTAACGTCTATCAATCTTGCATCAATAGCGTTGTCGCACAAGACCGCACTTCGCGTCTTAACGTCGTAGCCTCCACCACTAATTAGTCCACCAATGCCAACGTTTGACCAAACACCACCGGAAACCCTAGGGTTTTACTTTTCTTGGCGATTTCATATTAAAGTTCACCTAGAATCAGCGGCTCGATTGAACCCATGCGATTGCGATTCTGAGGTCGCATTGATTGATCGAAGATTAATCATATCAAACCGCGACAAACGGGTTCCTTGATACGTAAGAAAGACCTTCAAAAAATCATGACCAGCGCGCCGAATCCGAATCTCCATGCCATGTTTCTTGGAGCAATAAATAACCGTTTGGATTTGGGTTGCGTCGACGGGTTGAACAATGACTAGGGGTTTAGGTGTAGCAGATGATGCAAATCGAAGATTGTTAATGGAGAACTGCAAGGCGGATGTGTAGGATGAGTTGGTTGGGGTGTAAATGACTTTGGAAATGGATTCGGAGTTTGAAGAAGCCTGGTTAAGGCATTTATGAAAATTTTCTTGAGAATATGCCGTACTTTGCTGTGAAAAAGTTGACAAAAGAACAAAAGCAAGCAGCATAAAACTTGGAATCTTCATATCTTTCTGATACTTGAGGTTTGAAGAATGAAGCTTTTTGGTTTGTGTTTTTGCTTTGTTTGGGAAGGAGATAACTGAGATATTGTATGTAAGAAGATGAGCTTGCTATTTATACTATTTGGCCAGTGCGAAAAAGAAATGGTCAGCTTCTTCTTTTTTGGGTAAAACTACGCGCAGGGCACCCGGTACACATGGAATTGGTATAATAGTGAAAGGTTTGACTGGACTTTTAATAGCTAGAGTCAATTTTTCCAACGAAAAGTTACTTTTCCGCATTAGATTTTGCAAAATAGAAGTTTTAGTTGCGGTAGTGGAAGCTTGAGGTTATTAGTTATATTTTTAATCCAATTATATATATGTTATTATGGATAATATTTTTATATTCTTTGGGTTTTCCTCTCAAATTTTAGTTCTTGGAAAAATACAATTCAGGTGTAAGAGTTTTATTCACTATTATATTCTTCACACTCACACTTTCATATAGTGATTTCTTCTCCATCTCGCCTGTGTTTTTTTCCTTTGAAATTTTAACATTAATCATGTATTCTTGTCTTTAATTTTGGTATTAAACTTAAAAATATTCTACACCAGAATTTTACTTGTAATATAATCAAAAAATAAGAGCTAAACCCATTAAATATAATTAAGTTTGACAAGATATTAAATATTTTCGTCCCGTTTGACTAGTTAAGTGGCTGGGTTGAACTGACTGGAGGTTGAAGATGATAGATTTTTAGAGTTTTTATTTTTTTAAAAGTGGATTTGTATTGTATTAAAGATTAAAAACTGGGATTCTTATTTGGAAAAACTCCACGTGGACATTAAAATTAGACATGAAAATTGGACATGAGTGTACTATTTGTTGAGGGTAAAAATACAAATAGGTGAAATTACAAAACATTCATGTCCAATTTTCATTTCCACATAGAAGATCTTGTTTATGGCCAAAACCAATTTGGAAAGGCCACATCATTTATGACTCATTTTTCCTTTTATTTTATTAAGTCACGTAGGAAATTACATAAGTCAATTTGACGGATGTTCAAAAAATTGACGGATTGGGACAATTGTAATGTTTTTAATAATTCAGTTTTTTAATTGTAATTTTTTTTATTTCAACAGCCTATTGCACAAAATTTGACAATTTGAATGGGATAAAGTATATTTTTGCCTTAAATTAATTTACCAATAAAAGTGAAATCTAGGTGGACTGCTTAAAATTTGTCATGCATCTCATGCAAGAAAATGCATATATGGGTATATTGGAGAGAGAATCAAACATAATAATTATAACTAATGTAATGAAAATGTCAAACAGAGACTTGAATGATTTTGAATGCAAGGTAACATGTTATAGAAGAAAAGTTCCTTGAGAGGTAATTATAAAAAAATCCATAAATTATTAAGGATGTTTGACGCATCAATATTATGGTGAAAGCTAAAATATGATACCCATATAATTAAATTAATTTAATAATTATTATATTCACAACAGTCTTGTATGTTTTCTCTTCTAATTAAAGTTTGGCTTAAGCCTAATTCAATACTTAATTCTTTTATCAGGATAAAGATAGTACAATGGTGGTAGCCAAAAAAGTTTTCGGTCTCTTACAATGTCATCAAGTGATACATGTTTGCTCTCTCTTCCACAGTCATGAAATAAAACTAAATTACAGATGATATATATATAGGATAATAATTCGTGGCAAACGTTTGCTATAAACACTGTTCAGCAACCAAGTTTTCATCCGTCGATTCATACATTTAATGGTTCAGATTAAACAATTTCCCCCCCTGCCGCTACAGACTGTAGCGGCAGCCCTTTAATCCCAAAATTGCTTATTAGTTACCGAACTGCCCCTCCTTTATAAACTTAGTCCCTGCCGCATGAGCCTCTAGCGGCAGGCACATATATTTTGTCATGCTGCACAACACTACTCACATGCATGCACATATCTGTAAGTACTGTTTTATTTATTAATATATATTTTAATAAGATCATTACTAATTTTTAAAAATTAATTTGAGACATTTAAAATGAAGATTATTTATTATAGGTTATAAAATAATAAAAAAAATTACGATGAGTAATATTTTTTAAATAATATTTTTTAAAAAATTACGATGAGTAATATTATTCATTCTAATTATTTTAAATTTAAAAATATATTAAATTAATTTTTAAAATAATGTTGGATTTTTAAAATATATATCATCTGTAAGGGGTCGTAGTTCCTGTTTGTGTCCTATACTCGAATTGTAAAGTTAATTGAATTGCTGCAAACATTCCTCACTGTTCCATCATAACAGATGGCAACATTCGGAAGGAGTGTCATTAAGTTGTTGAAAAAAGTTCTAGGTTAAGCAACCCTCTAGATGAGCGAACAATCACTTCTTTGCTAGGAATGAATTGGACTTGTATGGGGAGATGATTCATTCCTGGCTGAGAAGTGATCGTTCGTTCATTTAGAGGATTGCTTAACCTGAAACTTTGTTCAATAGCTTAATGGAACTCCTTCGGGATGCTGTCATCTGTTATGATGGAACAGTGAGGAATGTCTGCAGTAATTCAATTAACTTTATTATTCGAGTATAGGACACAAACAGAATTACGACCTTTTTTTAGGATTTGAGCCGACTCAAGTAGTCTCTATAGATTCCAAATAACAATTCTCATATAGTAAGTACCATTTACTTAGTTTAATTATCATCATTGGCAAAATAAACTAAGTAGCATTTGCTTAGTTTGCCACAATTTTCAATAAACTTAGAAACCCGTTTGACATTCACTCAGTAGGAGGGAATGTCGAACAGTCCCCAGTTTGGGACTGTTATTGGATGTTACGTCTCTCACTTAGGCCGGTGCCAATACGAAACAGTACGTTTTTGTTATTTTGAGTATTTTTCAACTGTTATTTCTATATGTTCTCCGAGTGCATTGAGAGCAGATTAAGTTATCTTAGTCTATTTCGTGTGCTTGGAGACCATGGGGAGGTGCTGTCGAATTTTTTTTGAAACTCATGAAACGTACTCATTGTGTTTGCACTAGTGACGAGACGCATCCAATAACGGGATAGAAGCCTTATCCATGTCACGTCCTTATCTAATTCATGCATAAATTTCCAAATTAACTGAATACGTCTTCTATGTAGTTAAAAATGTCAGCCGACTGGAGTTGGATGTTCCGTAGGATACCTAGTGATGGGAGGGGATTAGTCGCAGCTTATCGTGTTGGGGTGTCAGATTTCTTGAATAAAGCACTAGAATATACGGATGATCCGAACGGGAAGATGTGATGCCCGCGTGTCAAGTGTAAAAACCTGATTTGGTAGAAAGTCGACGAGATTAAATTCGACTTATTTTCCCATGGATTTGTGTATAGACTCATCACGGGGAATCGGAAGTGATTGAAAATATTATGGAAAACCAATTCCACGGGATTCATATGTCAAAAACTATGATCCAGTTGAGATGTTGGTTGATGCTTATGGCCCTACTAATTTCCAATAGTGGTTTAAGAAAAGGGTTGAAGCGAAGAACACTTTTGCGCGTTTTATAGATGTCATCCAAGGACCTTACAAAGTTGTTAGTTCTTTTCCTGGTTGCATCGTGAATGGGTACATATTTAGAGTAGATAACTTGAATGAACTCACATCGGTTAATTCTGGGGTTGTGGTGTTAGGAAGCTGCTACCAAGATTCCGAGTCCAATTACTATGGTCGTTTATAGGATGTGGTTGTGCTTAATTATCACGGGGGCAACAAGGTAGTTACATTTAAAAGTAGATGGTTTGATATTGAAAAGGGGGTTAAAGTTGATCGTAATAGGATCACAACCGTGAATATCAAGTGTAAGACCCCAACTTTTTAATGAATAAAATCGAATTTCCTCTATTTATTATTGTGAATAATAAGGTGTTAATTTGATATAATACTTTGGTTATGGGTGAAATGTGCAAATTTTGCAAAATAAGCAAGTGGTAATAAAATATTCATTGTGTCGGGGAATATTCGTTTGGTCGTTGAATATTCTTTCTGTCGGGGAATATTCGTACGACGGCGCAGCCATTTGTGGGCCCCATAACGGATAACTGTCGAATGAAGAAAACGATAAAGTTTGGGTTGTTATAAATAACGGCGTAGTTATTCTGAATTAAACTTTGTTGGAATACCCGGTGGTTAAAATCTGATGTCTGGCGTGGTTGCCGCGATGATACTACTTGCGGTATTGCGATATTGTTGAATTATTGATCCTTACGTAAGAATGCACTACTCGATAATTGTCACGATAATTCTTTATTCGATATTTTATTTTATTGATTGATAATTGTTGCGTTGATATTTTATATTATTGTTGTTCAATAATTATCTTTGCATGATATCTCCATTATCGGATCAATAATTCATATTATTTGAATAATATTATTAGATAGCATTATTAGCGATGTCTAAAAAAGTTACATCGAGGAGAGGTTTGGTCACCTAATTGCGGCGCGAGTAAGGAGAAATCCTTATCGAAAAGCCCCTCTTTCCTAGGAATAGTCTAGTTGTCATAAATGTGATTCTGTAATATTATTTGTGAATAATTAATTATTGATTCATATAATAAGGAAATATTTATTTTATGTGGATATAAATGATGGATTTATTTATGTGGTTATTAATGAAGGAATTAATCTTTGAGATGTTTTATCGGTATTTTAGCCGGATTGGAAGTATTTAAAAATCATCAGTTTGTGGATTTGGGTATTATTTTCTATTTGGAATTTGGAAAACTCAAAGCTCTGATGTTTGTAGAGAATTTGATTTCTTGTGGAATGGACATAAAATTCATATTTTTACGATCGATAAGCGGCTATTTTCTATGAATTATTAAAGTTTACGATTATTGTTTAAATGATAAAACATTTTGGAAAATTCTAGAATTGGTTGGTGAGAAATGTGCTCAATTGAATTTCAAATGTGGTGGTGGCAATAAGTAATGAGTAAAGCCATCGGTAGCGAGTTAGTCTTCATGGCGTTCTAAGCATTTTCTATAAATAGGGTGCTTAGTTAGAATTGAAAATCACACAAGAATTCATAAGTTTTCTCTCTTTCTCTCTCTATATTATCGAAGCGTATTCTTGTGAGTATTTTGATACTTTGAGTGTTGCTATACGGTGCAAGTTCCTTCAGCACTATATCCAGTATTCCAGCTAGAAGTATTATCTTTTTGAGGTAAAGGATGTTATTTTTTTAAGTAAGTGATATTATTTCTTGATATCATTATTAGAAATATTGGTTGGAACTTTTATCAAATTTGGAACTTTTCATGTGGGGTTCTTATTCATGATTCATGAGTTCTTATTGAGAGTTACTATTCACGAGTTACTATTCACGAAGCATGATGATTTTTCTTGTGGAATTTCTATCTTTTGGTGTCGGAGTTATTATTCACGTATACGGCACTATTCACGTATACGGCACTATTCATTGAAAAATAAAATTTTCTTCTTTTGTCCAAGATGTCTATTATGGTTACTATCTTTGATTGTATCCATGTTTAGATCTTTATTCTTGAATTTTACTTTGAAATCGGTTATTATGGAGTATTATTGATCTTGGATAAAGAGTAATACGAATTCCTAATATTTGATCTTTTATTTCACTAGATTCGTTTTCTTTAATATATTTTTCATCATCCTCAGTCCTAAATGATGATATTACTGAATATCTTTGGCCTGTAGTGCAAAATGAATGATTAAGCGATGAATGAATGAATGATTACCTAATGAATATCTTTGGCGTAGTAGTGAAAAGATGAACAAGTAAGATGAAGATGAATGATTACCTAATGAATATCTTTGGCTGTCATCGCAAAGATGAATGATTGCGATGAATATGAGCGGTGCAAAGATGAGCAGTATTGAGATGAACATGACCAATTTGGTGATCTGAATGAATATCTTTGGCTTGTAGTGCAAAGATGAATATTTGATTCAAGATGTATATTGATTGATGTTACAGGGATAAAATATTGATGATGAACTTTTAAATCTTAGAAGATAGTAGAATTCTTTCTCTACTTGACTCTTCTAATGGATTGCTTATTCCGTTGCAGTTGTTGATCTAAAACTTGTTGTCTATTATATTTTATCAGATTTTTCCCTGTTGAAGACTAATGATAATTTGTTGTATATTATCTTAGTCATAATATTTTCTTACTGGGCTAGTTGAGCTCACCCTTTCTTTCACTGTTCTCTTCAGGAAATGAGAATATAGCTGGGACTAGTCGGGAAATGGATTGACGGTCCGGATATGGTTGCATTAGTAGTCCTCTCATTTACGTGAAATAAGCGTATCAATAATTGTAATGAGGACCCCTTTTGAGTTTTTATCACATCTATTAGACAATAGTTGTATTTAAACTCACGATATATGTGTTGTCGTATTTTGCACGACAATTGTATTCTTGAAGTTGTATTTGTTTTTTTGTACCATGTATTTGGCGACTTTCGAGAATGGGTTGGATGGAATGGACCTATTTTGGGGTTAAATCACGGTTGGTATCAAAGCTTAGGGATATAATCCTGGCTAAGATGTGAGACTAGAACTAGGAGGAGAGATGGGAAATTCCTTCGCTAGTATGACCTACCTAAGTTTGTTTGGTATTTATTTGGTCGGTCAGAGTATAGGGATAATATGTGACATGTCAATTAACCCTTGTTTTTTGTTGCGGTGTTTGAAAATGGCATCTAAAAATGTTGTGATAAGCAATGAAGTATATGAGGCAGTTGAGTCACCTTGATCGATACCTAGGATAATGTGCATCGGGATGGCAATAATCCTCGGGTGAACAACAGCACCAACCAAATGATGAGCGATGATGACGTTTAGGAGCTTTTAGAATTCATGCGACACCAAGCAGAGAGAGACTCATTCATAATGTAGTTGAAAACAATGGCAACCCACGGTTGGTCACCGCATTAGCGATTCGAGGCTGGGACCACCGGAGTTTTGGGAAAGCGAGAACCACTTCTGGCGAGAGAGCGTGGATAAAGCAGATCACCAAGATATTTGATGTCTTGGGATGTTAGAGAGCAAAAGGTTCCTTTGCCACCTATATATTGCGAGGAGAGGCGATTCTTGGTGGGAATCGGTAAAAGCGTACTCAACTGTTACTTGCTTTGAAGATGTCTTGGGAGAAGTTCAAGAATTATTCAATGACAAGTACTTTCGAAAGTATTCGTCAAATGAAGGAGGTTGAGTTCATCAAGTTGGAGCAAAACAATATGAGCGTGTCGCGATGACGAAGCTAAGTTTGCGGAGTTATCCCGATTTGCATCCCATTTGGTTGATAATGAGGAGCGAATGACCACGAATGTTCTGCGAGGTTTGAAAGCACGAAATACGTCGATACCTCATTTCTCACAAACTTTGTTTATATTAGGATGTTGTGAATAGGGCTCGAGTTAGTGGGTAGCGATAATAAGCCGGCCAATAGAAGGATAACGAGCAACAACACGATAATAATAAATGCAGGTGTGCAAGCGGTCGTGGAACAATGATAACCATCGTGGAGAAATTATCATACTAGAAATGGAAACCACTTGGTGGTAATCATGGCAAGATAATAGAAGAAATGATTCAAGTGGAAATTTCAAGAGAGAAGATTCTGCGATGGCGGGAAGGCGTCAAGACCGGCACTGACAACAAATTCTAGGGGAGAGAAACGGTAAAATCGGTTAGATCTTCTGAGATCACGGAGAGGAGGGACATATAAGTCCAAAGCATTCCTGACTTTCAAGATATGTTTTAGTTGTGGAAAGAGCGGTCACATAGCTCAATTTTGTCTGTAGCGAAATGAAGTCCGGTTGGAGCGGTGGCACAAAGGTGGATATGGACAAAACAAAGTCGGTGGTTTTTCGGGAAGAGCGTTTTTCGTGACTTCTCAAAGCGAGTAGTAACGACGAAGTTAGCAGGTTAGTTAATAATAAATTCTTGTGAAGTCTATACCTTATTGAATACCGGTTCTACCCATTATTTTATCTCTCTTGCTTACGCTCGATGTTTAAATTTAACTCTGAGAGAAGTTAGACTTTGACTTATCGATTGAAACTTCGTTAGTAGAAACCTTCATTTCATGTCTTTATCCAAGTCTTGGATGAGAGTCACGATTTTAAATGATATTTCTATTGTTAATAAATCTCTGGCGTATTCTCGAAGGACTTCTTAGCCTACCCTAGAGTGTGAAATCGAATTTTGTATTGACCCCGATCAAAACCCATTTCTAAAACCCTAAATATTTCTTCAACCAAAAGCGAGCATATAATGCGCATGCCAAAGCGTTGGCTCATTTGTTGAAGATTACGATCATACCATTCAATACCATCGTGGGAAGCGAAAGTGGTAGGCGGCGTTGAGTAGAAGATCGATCGTATCGTTTCTGAGTGCGATGTTGTTAACATAAAAAAAATCCATTCTATATGACTTACAATTGATGAAGATAGAGTTAAAGACTCTAGGGACCCACGTGAAGATAACGAATATACGAGTAGAATCGACTTTAAACGATAAAGTTAAAATCGCTCAAGCTACACATTGGGTGATGAATATAAAGAAGAAGGTGAAAGAATCGTTATTCTAGAAGTAAGAGTCGATGAAGAAGAAAGCTCGAGCCTTGATTTATTTGAAATCCTCGATCAAGTAGGAAGCGTGGCTATAGACTCGCCTTAACGCTAAGTATGCCACGTGTTCATAACGTTTTTCATGTATCGATGTTACGTAAATATGTGGACGACCCAAACTACATTATTACGTTAGAACCAGACGAGATAGCCGAAGATTTAACGTACGAGGAGGTACCTGTTAAGATCTTGGATAGGAAAGAGCATGTCCTATGCACGAAGGTTATACCACAAGTTAAGGTTTTGTGGAGAAACCATTCTATTGAAGAAATGATCTGGGAGTTGGAATCAAAAATAAAAGCGAGGTATCCTCACCTTTTTCGAACACACTAATGCGTCACGTCAATTTCGAGGACGAAATTTCATAAGGAGAGGAGGTTGTAAGACCCCAACTTTTTAATGAATAAAATCAAATTTCTCTATTTATTATTGTGAATAATAAGGTGTTAATTTGATATAATACTTTGGTTATGGGTGAAATGTGCAAATTTTGCAAAATAAGCGAAGTGGTAATAAAATATTCATTATTGTCGGAGAATATTCGTTTGGTCGTGGAATATTCTTTATGTGGGGAATATTAAATGCGATGGTAGCGACCATTTGTGGGCCCCATAATGGATAAGCGCCGGATGAAGAAAAGCGACAAAGTTTGGATTGTTATAAATAACGGCGTAGTTATTTACAATTAACCTTTGTTGGAATACTAAATTGGTTAAAAATCTGATGTCTGGCGTGGTTGCTTTGCGATGGCTTTGCGGTATTACGCAGTATTGTTGAATTATTGATCCTTACGTGAAGGCTTTACTCAATAATTATTCACGATAATTCTTATTCAATATTTTATTTTATTGATTCAATAATCTTTGCGTTGATATTTTATATTATTGTTGTTGATAATTATCTTTGCATGATATCTCCATTATCGGATCAATAATTCATATTATTTGAATAATATTATTAGATAGCATTATTAGAAATGTCTAGAAAGTTTTTGTCGAGGAGAGGTTTGGTCACCTAATTGCGCTTGATGAGGAGAAATCCTTATCGAAAAGCCCCTCTTTCACAGGAGCGACTGGTTGTCATAAATGTGATTATGTAATATTATTTGTGAATAATTAATTATTGATTCAGATGATAAGGAAATATTTATTTTATGTGGATATAAATGATGGATTTATTTATGTGGTTATTAATGAAGGAATTAATGCTGAGATGTTTTATCAGTATTTTGTGGGATTGGAAGTATTTAAAAATCATCCGTTTGTGGATTTCGGGTATTTTTCTGTTTGGAATTTGGAAAAACTCAAAGCTACAAAGTTGTAGAGAATTCGATTTCGTGTGGAATGGACATAAAATTAGTATTTTTACGATAAGCGGGCTATTTTCTATGAATTATTAAAGTTTACGATTATTGTTTAAATGATAAAACATTTTGGAAAATTCTAGAATTGGTTGGTGAGAAATGTGCTCAATTGAATTTCAAATGTGGTGGATGGCAATAGTAGTGAGTAAAGCCATCGGTTGGTGAGTTAGTCTTCTATGGCGTTCTAAGCATTTTCCTATAAATAGGGTGCTTAGTTAGAATGAAAAATCACGAGAATTTATAAGTTTTCTCTCTTTCTCTCTCTATATTATCGAAGCGTATTCTTGTGAGTATTTTGATACTTTGAGTGTTGCTATCTGATGTGCAAGTTCCTTGAGATTATATATCGATATTCGGCCATGAAGTATTATCTTTTTGAGGTAAGGGATGTTATTTTCTTCGTAAGTGATATTATTTGATTATGCCGAAATATTGGTTGGAACTTTTTATCAAATTTGGAACTTTTCATGTCGGGGTTACTATTCATGAGTTATTATTCACGAGTTACTATTCATGAGTTACTATTCACGAGTTACTATTCACGAGTACTATTCACGAAGTATGATGATTTTTCTTGTAGAATTTCTATCTTTTGGTGTCGGAGTTACTATTCACGTATACGGCACTATTCACGTATCTCGACCTTTATTCACGTATATCTGACACTATTCATAGAAAAATAAAATTTTCTTCTTTTGTCCAAGATGTCTATTATGGTTACTATCTTTGATTGTATCCATGTTTTGATCTTTATTCTTGAATTTTACTTCAAAATTAGTTATTATGGAGTATTATTGATCTTGGATAAAGCTAATATCTGAATCCCTAATATTTGATCTTTTATTTCTTTGGATTCGATTTTTCTTTAATATATTTTTCATCATCATCGGTCCTAAATGATGATATTCTTTGAATATCTTTGGCCTATAGTGCAAAGATGAATGATTAAGCGATGAATATCTTTGGCACGTAGTCAGTGAAGATGAATGATTACCTAATGAATATCTTTGGCCGTAGTGCAGATGAGCAGTGTTGAGATGAACATGACCCATTTGGTGATACAAATGAATATCTTTGGCACATAGTGCAAAGATGAATATTTGATTCAAGATGTATATTGATTGATGTTAAAGGGATAAAATATTGATGATGAACTTTTAAATCTTAGAAGATAGTAGAATTCTTTCTCTCTTGACTCTTCTAATGGATTGCTTATTCATTGCGGTTGTTGATCTAAAACTTGTTGTCTATTATATTTTATCAGATCTTTTTTTTCCTGTTGAAGACTAATGATAATTTGTTGTATATTATCTTAGTCATAATATTTTCTTCTTGGGCTAGTTGAGCTCACCCTTTCTTTCTTTATTCTCTTGAAATGAGAATATAGTTGGGACTAGTCGGGGAATGGATTTAATGGTCAGGATGGTTGCATTAGTAGTCCTCACTATTTTGTGAAATAGCGTATCAATAATTGTAATGAGGACCCCTTTTGAGTTTTTATATCTATTCATTAGACAATAGTTGTATTTAAACTCACGATTATATGTGTTGTCGTATTTTGCGACAATTGTATTCTTGAAGTTGTATTTGTTTTTTACCATGTATTTGGCGACTCGAGAATGGGTTGGATGGAATGGACCTATTTTGGGGTTCGTCACGGTTAATATCAAAGCTTAGGGATATGATCCTGGCTAAGATGTGAGACTAGAACTAGGAGGGGAGAGATGGGAAATTCCTTCGCTAGTATGACCTACCTAAGTTTGTTTGGTATTTATTTGGTTAGTCAGAGTATAGGGATAATATGTGACATGTCAATTAACCCTTGTTTTGTTGCAGTGTTTGAAAATGACATCTAAAAAAGTTGTGATAAGCAATGAAGTATATGAGACCGTTGAGTCACCAATGATCAATACCCAGGATAATGTGCATCAGGATGGAAATAATCCTCAGGTGAACAACGACACCGACCAAATGACAAACGGCGGTACGTTTAAGAGCTTTTTAGAATTCATACAACACCAAACGAGAGAGACTCCTGTTCATAATGTAGGTGGAAACAATGGCAACCCATGGTTGGTCACGCATTCATGATTCAAGGCTGGGACCACCAGAGTTTTTGGGAAAGCCAGAACCACTTACGGTAGAGACGTGGATAAAGCAAATCACCAAGATATTTGATGTCTTGTGATGTTCCGAGGAGCAAAAGGTTCCCTTTTCCACCTATATGTTGCGAGGAGAGGCTGATTACTGGTGGGAATCGGTAAAGCATACTCAACCTGCCGCACTGAAGATGTCTTGGGAGAAGTTTTAAGAATTGTTCAATGACAAGTACTTTCCCGAAAGTATTCGTCACATGAAGGAGGTTGAGTTCATCAAGCTGGAGCAAAACAATATGAACGTGTCGCAGTACGAAGCTAAGTTTGTGGAGTTATCCCGATTTGCATCCCATTTGGTTGATAATGAGGAATGAATGATACGAATGTTTCTGCGAGGTTTGAAACCCGAAATACGTCAATACCTCATTTCTCACAAACTTTGTTTATATTCAAATGTTGTGAATAGGGCTCAGTTAGTGGAGCACAATAATAAGCCAGCCCAACCGAAGGATAACGAGCAACAACACGATAATAATCATACTGGGTGAAAGCGGTCATGAACAATGATAACCATCGTGGAGGAAATTATCATACCGAAATGGTAACCACTTGGTGGTAATCATGGCAAGATAATAGAAGAAATGATTCAAGTGGAAATTTCAAGAAAGAAGATTCTGGAGATGGCGGGAAGGCGTCGACCTGACCAAAGAATAAATTCTAGGGAGGAGAACGAAAATCGGTTAGATGCTACTGAGATGCGGAGAGGAGGGACATATAAGTCCAAACTATTCACAGCTTTTCAAGATATGTTTTAGTTGTGGAAAAGACGGTTACATAGCTCGATTTTGTCCTGTAGCGAAATCAAGTCCAGTTGGGACGATGGCACCAAAGGTGGATACAGACAAAACAAAGTCGGTGATTTCAGGAAAAGCATTTTTTGTGACTTCTCAAAGAGCGAGTAACCCAAACGAAGTTAGCACGGGTTAGTTAATTATAAATTCTTGTGAAGTCTATACCTTATTAGATATCGGTTCTACCCATTATTCTATCTCTCTTGCTTACGCTCAATGTTTAAATTTAACTCTAGAGAAGTTAGACTTTGACTTATCGATTGAAACTTCGTTAGTAGAAACCTTCATTTCATGTGTTATCCAAGTCTTGGATGAGAGTCACAGTTTTTAAATGATATTTCATGTGTTGTCGTATTTTGCACGATAATTGTATTACTGAAGTTGTATTTGTTTTTGTACCATATATTTGGCGACTCAGAATGGGTTGGATGGAATGGACCTATTTTGGGGTCGTCACATCAAGTCGGTGTTACAGTCTCATGACGTGTTCGTGTTAGCAAGTCAAGCGACTCAAGTGTATTACACTCCAAATGTCGTAAATATTCGTAGCCCCTGGTACACAGTAGTCACTACTAAAACACGTTCATTTAATGCTGATAACATGTTTGGTATGGATGAGGCGTTGCAAGAAGATGTTACAAACCTTTTGTCGTAATGTTCCATGCTGAAGATGTGGCGAGTACTGATGTCATTGACGTACCTGACGACTAGGATGTCGAGGAAAACATACACATGAACGATTATGTTGTCGTTAAAGATGATAACGATGACGAAACTCAAGTCGAAACTGAGGATGAGGAAGATACCAAATCCGAGAATGATATACACGTTGATTCTGATGGGTTTAATGACGTGCGTAATTGAAAATGAGCATTCATATTAATACATACCACATATTGTTAAACCTTAATATTCATAATCTACCAATATTTTGTTATTACAGTAGGATATTCATGGCTAGACATAGCGGTGGAGGTAAATCGAGGTGGGCGATCTCAGATCTTTGGAGCGGTAGCTTACGATGGAGCTCTTCTTGAGCACGAGTAAGTACTTATCGAGTCTAGGATTTAAATATATCTCAAGTTGCATTAGTTACAATGTTTATTGATTGATTAAATTCAATTATTACAGATGCACTCGTCGTCGACGATAGGGGGACCGAACCTCGGTATCTTTGGTCGTCCGTGGCGGTGCTGCTACTTGAGACGGTGGATGTCGATTTCCAGCAATAAGTGTTAATATTTTGGTAATATTAATTTTAGATATTGCAAAACACGATTCACATATTGTTATACTTTTTCTGTAGTATACTAGGCCCGGTGGCTAAGCACACCCTTCACGCGATCTGTTTGATGCATCTCCCGAGAGGGTGCATGCGGTTCAATCAGTATACGCGGTACGATGCCACTTTTATGCAGACCGTCTTGCGGGAGTTCCACGTAAGTTAAGCATATTATATTAATTACTACATAGTTGTATTAGGATGCCTTCTTCAATTGTTCCTAATTTTAAATTAACTTTTATTATAGGTTTATTATCGATTTGAACCGAGCATCTCTTAGTCAGCTGGCGACGATGTGATTGAGCATCATCGCCGTCATTGCCAATTTACTGGTGGCCGGGTCAGATGAGAGATGTGTGAGAAGCGCACAGACGATTAAAGACCGGCCGGGACCACCATCGAGATCATCACCCGCGTAGTCTCCGATTTAGCTTTGGAGGAGGCTATGTAATGACTTTGGGAGGTGATGACTTCAAGAAAAAATTTGAGCAGATGAAGAAGAATCGTGGTCAGCTCCGAATAGTACACACCACTGGTTCTCAGTTGTTCGAGGAGGCGAAGACAGTAAGTGTGTTGTATTTAGTTATTTAGGTATCAAGTTCTCACACAAATATGTAATACCTATTTTATGAATGTTTTTATTAGGCATTGGGGAGGACCTTGGGCCGAGATCCTACCATTCTAGAGTTTTGGGATCAAGCCCACACGCCTAAGGACGAGCGTGCTTTATCTCAGGCAGCTTTAGCTATACGGGTAACACTCATTTTACTACTTAGCTTTTAAAAATATTCAATCGTAAATAAAATGATATAATTAACATACGATATCTGAATACATTCTGGGACCAATTTGGAGGCTTGGGGATGGCGTATAGCCATTTGGTGGAGGCTATTAGAAGGGTTACGAGTGTTAGATTACGCCACCCTCTTCCCGATATAGTATTAGATCGGGATGAGGAGCTGAGACTATGGGTCGCGTCTCAGAATCCCCCTACTAGCCGTACCGACAGATATCGAGTGTTGGGTCTGCCGAGGATACCCACATATACACTTCTTGGAGGTAATATTTTTTTATGTTTCACAAAATTATCCGAATTTATCACATTATATAAATTATCCGACAGATATCGACTGTTGAATTTGTATCGCTTTATAGGCTCCAGCCAGCGCCAGAGCCCGAGAGCACATGTTGGACCATCTCATTCGGTATTTGGCTTGGATAGCGATATCTTCAATGGTGATAGGGGCCGATCGGATGAGTTCGTCTGATTTCGGTCTTTCGGCGTCAGCAGTTGCCTTCCAATACGCGTCTTCACCAGATTGCTCAGGATATTATAGCAGGGGCCTCTGCAGAGAGTACATGATTAACACGGGAGCAGTTCAATGCTTGGAGCGCCGAGATGCTCCGGATGGTGATTACCCTCTTGAAGGAGGCTTTTTGTCCGCCCCCACCTACTCAGGTATTCTTATTGTTTATGTTTTTTTAATTAAGTCTAGCTAGCTTGTTAATTCTCTCTCTCTCTCACACACACACACACATATATATATATATATACGGACTAATGGTTTATATTTTTGATTCTATCAACAGGGTGGCGATGGCGAGCAGACTGGCGATGACGAGCGGCGTCGTTCACCTCCGCCCGATGATGATACTTTTACTAGTTTATAGTTCATTTGTATTCATGTTATTGTAGAACATTTATATATATTATAGTGTTTAATTGCGCCTGTACAAGTATTGTCAATTATATTGTTTATCATTTATGGAACATTAGCCTATATTTGTAATTGGTTAGCTCAGTAATGTTGATGATAATAAGTTGAAGATTACGTTTTGGTAGATATTTGAATGTGAATGTATGTGAATAATAATGAGTTGGATATTACGTTTTGGTGGATATTACGTTTTAGCGTTACGTTGAATATTTGAATGTGAGATACAGGTTTATATTACTGTGTATTGGGTTGTGATAGGTTACAGGTACATAAATGAGTTTAAACACCTAGAAACTGAACTTTTCAAATCTGTATTTAAAAAAAACAGTTACTTCTGACGGAATAAGGTAATTCCGACGAACATTTCGTCGTATTTCATAAGCACTCATTTTTTACTAAATATTGTTATATTTTAATTTTCAGTCGGGGATGAGTTACTTCCGAGGGAATATATCCGTTGGACCTACGTTATCTCCGACGCAACGTTCATCGGAATTACTAAATAGCCATTTTATATAAATACCAGTTTATTTTAATATTCAGTCGAAAATACCTTATTTCCAAGGGAATAAATCCGTCGAAAATAAGAAATATTATACTCGATGAAAATTTCCGTCCTATTTTTTCAGTCATAAATAGGTTATTTTCGACGCATTTTCGTCGGCGATAAGTTCGTCGAAGATATGACAGTCCTGACGGAGTTTTTGATGGATCTTATCTTCAACGCGTATATATACGACCGAATATCCGACAGAACTTTCCGTCGGACATAGTCTAGTTCCGACAGAATAGGATCATGTTCGGACATAAGCTTTTTTCTTGTAGTGTAGTCTCGACTATGTTCTCATTTCCTGAAGAGAACAATGAAAGTAAAAGGGTGAGCTCGACTAGCCCAGTAAGAAATATTATGACTAAGATAATGCAGAATAAATTATCGTTAGCAAGTATGTAGGTGCTTATTAGAGAATAAGTACACTGAACGTGGCTCGCTAAGGAATACCTAATGGAGTTTTACTTGCATGTCAATAGGAATTCCTGTAGTGATAGTAGTACAAGTGATCCTTGGACTTGAGATCATCATAGTATCTTGTGTATGATGAGTTATTCTTTGACTTATTCCTTAAGACCCTTAGGGTATATCAAAGGGTATGCTTGGGTATAATAAATTTTACATGGAGATAATGTACGATCAATAAAGAATCTACCGCTTCTAGTAAAAGAAGAAAAATGTCATATGTGATTCGATAAATGACAACCCAGTAGTCCTTGGCCAAGACAGAATAAAATTAGAAAGGAGTTTCTAATTTGCATTATTTGGAGTTGTGCATTTAAGAGTCGAAATACATATATTAAATAAATTAAGACTTGATAGTAATTTCATGTCTTATATTTAATTGGGACATTGTATGGTGGAAGGATTGAATTGTACTGTAACCATTTGCTCAAAGGTTCTTTTATGATTAATGTTGAAATCTATATTATCTGGAAAGTCATTAATCGCTAGGGAGGCTTATCCCTATAGTATAATAAATATTATTTATTTAAATAAATTAATATCTTAATTTATTTATTTAAATAAGATTAGAATTGTTCTAATTGATTTATTCACAACCGGTTTAATATGGAGAACCTAAAGGGTCACACCATAAAAGGAAGAATAATTATTTAAGAAGTAAATGGCATAATCGTAATAATAAGTTAAGTATATTTAATTTAATCTGTGGTGATGGAATAAATTAAATAGCTTAATATTTATTATTTAATATTTTGGAAATATTAAATATAAATTAATAAGAGGAGTCTTATTATTATTATTACTATTATTATTATTATTTAATTCCTAAAGGAGTTTGGGAATTAATTAATAAAAGTACTCTCATATATCCTAATGAGATTAGGAGGCTAATTAATTAAAAGAGTTTAATTAATTATTCCTAATAAGATTAGGAGCCTGATTAATTAAATGAGTTTAATTAATTAAAATAAAACACAATTCCTTAATTGTTAAGGAGGGTTGCCCACATTTATAAATATGAGGAGTACTATTATTATGAGTTAGGGTTGACACTTTCACAACACACGTGAATACGTAATTCTAATAGTTGGGAGAGTATACCCCTTTCTATGGGAGATAAAAAAATTAGGGTTTTGCCAAATACCCATCTTCTTCAATCTTTCTTCTTCTTTGGTGGATCACCTCTAAAGGCCAAACAATTGGGTGACTAACGTTGATCAAAGGAAGGAACCCAACCCGGTGGATTCAAGTTGAACACGAAAAGGATTTGGAGGTGAACTTGTACCTGAGGAAGCTCAGATCTTCAAAGGTATGATTCTCGTCCTTTATTTTTCGTTTAATTAATAATTGTGCATAAAGGATGATCCAGGGTATATGGTTTGTAAAAATTTTAAACTCTTATTTTCATGCTTCCGCTTATTTTGTGCAATTTGATTGCGTTCATGAATCTTACAAACCTAACAGTGGTATCAGAGTCAAACCTTTATGCGAATTATTAATTATTTTAATTTGATATGTATGTTGATATGTGTTTAGAACAATTTAATTGGGCATAATTTTGTTGTATAAAATTAATATAAAAAAAAAAAAAAAGATAAAAGTCGTAAACTTTTCGCGAAGCATGTTTTCATAAAAAGTCGTGGCCCATGATTCACGTGTGATATATGATTACAGGAGATTCAGGATGTCCATAATTAACTATATATATTATCATATATATAACTGTTATAACAGGTGATTATATATATATTATTATTACTTCCGTGTATATGATATATATATATATGTTAGTAATATATAATAGTTAACATGATTCCATGATTAGATATATATATATATATATATATATATATATATATATATAATACTCTTAATTATTTTATAATTAAAATAAAAGTTTATTTTAGTCTTAAAATAAAAAGTTTATTTTATTTTTAAAATAAAAAGTTTATTTTAATTTTAAAATTAGATTTCATACTAACTAATTAGAGTTGGAATTGGATTCCATGATAACTAATTGGAGTTGAAATTGGATTCCATGTTTTTTTAAATAAAGGAGTTTATTTAGATATGAAATAAGATTTCATATTATTCAAAATAAAAGACTTTATTTGTGAATAGGAAAGAGAATCCGTATTTCCTTAAATAAATGAGTTTATTTAGATATGGAATAAAATTTCATATTTTTCAAAATAAAAGAGTTTATTTGTGGATAGGAAAGAGAATTTATATTTCCTTAAATAAAGGAGTTTATTTATATAAGGAATAAGATTTCATATTATTCAAAATAAAGGAGTTTATTTGTGAATAGAAAGGAGAATTCGTGTGTGCTTTAATAAATGAGTTTTTTTTTTGGAATTGGATTCCATAATTAATTAAAATAAATGAGTTTTTTTTTATTAAAGATTTTGATTAAAATAAAATTATTTATTTTATTCAAAATTGGATAAATTAAAATAAAAAAGTTTATTTTGATTTAAATTTGGATTAAAATAAAAGAGTTTATTTTGATTCAAAATTAGATTTTATACTAACTAAATTTGCCCATTAAATGATATCAATATATATATTGAATGTTTATTATTCATGAGATGAATGTTATTTATTGATGCATATGGTGATGTGTATGATAATAAATGAGATTGATTATGGACTATTGACCAATGTGATTGAATTTTATTTTAATTGGATGCGTGAATGTATGGGTTTTATTAAATGGAGTTTGCGTACCTCGTCTTCTCTAATTTGTTTCTTAATGTAAATTCTAACTCCCTCCTATGTACTTCCCTTTGACTGCTGATAAAGGTTTCTATTTATTTTAAAATAGTTTTGTAATATGAAAGTTAAAATTAATTTTGAAGAATTGGAGATCAAGGAGCAAGGAGCGTTTGAAGACCCGTTTGTAATGGAGCCCGAGTTTAAATGTAATAGTTATATTTAAATTTAATTCTTGCACCCTAGATTTGACCTCTTGGTTCACTTGGTGGCTCTAGTGAACCAAACTAGAATATAGTGCATAATCAATTCGGGTAGAATATAGTATTCTATATGTGCATGCTTATACTATATATATTATATATTATGCAAACATGCTTCACATGTTAATTAATATGACGCGTATTTTATATATATATGTGCATGTGCGCTAAACAAGATGAGACTAATTAATAACAAAACCCTCAAATAAATTATATTAAGTTGTAACGTTCAAAGATATTTGGAATATCGAACGTCGCCTTCTAGCATGGTAAAACAATAGAGTATTAAATATTTAATATGAGTTTGTTGTGCACACACAAGGCAAATATTAAATATTTAAGATTTTGTTTTATCACATTTAATGCTTATAAATAGACTGAACAATGTTGTTTTGTTGTGCACACACAAGGACAATGTTTTTCTTTTTGAATATATGGAGTGCTAGGTATGACTTAACTTAGATCATTTTAGTTCGGATGTGCACACACTTGACAATTATGATCTAAGAGGCAAAATACAAGGAGTTGCATAGTTGATGTAATTGACAAGAGTTGTCTACCTATTTATTTATATATAGTTTGTTATGCACACACAAGGCTATATACATTTGAAATGGGATCCTTATTCTCACTAGCATATCTTTAATTAGATATCGCCGAACTATATAAATTAAGGGTAATATAGTTTGATAAAAATAGTGGGAGATACTAATTTAAAACAAGACCTAAATTATTTTGGTAATTAATAAAAGAATGTATGCTAAAATATTGTTAAGAACAAATTCATTTACATAATTTTACAATGTCTAAATTACTATCATTGCGAAACATATTTGATGTTAATTAACCAGACCGAATTACTCGGATTGGTTAAAGAATTTGAGAACAGTTCTCATGGCTGAAAAGTTATCTTATGTCCTTAATACGCCGATCCCTGTAATAGTTGCAGAAAATGCCTCTGAGGAAGAGATTTCTACTTTTAGAAAGTGGCAAGATGATGCACAATCGGCTAAATGCATCATGCTCGCATCCATTAGTAACGAGCTTCAGTGTCAGCATGAAACTATGGACACTCCTACTATACTCCTGCATATCAAGTAGTTGATGGTGAGGAAACTAGGACTAATAGATATCAGATATCTAAGGAGCTCTTCCGATCTAGAATGACTAATGACACTACAGTACAGACATATGTCCTAAACATGATCAATTTAATTGAACAATTAGGACAACAGGTTTTGTCATGGATGGAGAGTTGAGATAAGATTTGATCTTGCAGTTACTCCCGGACTCCTTCTCATAGTTGTTGTGAATTTTTCATATGAATAAGCTAGATATCAGCTTCGCTGATTTGCTTAACATGTTGAAAAATGTTGAGAGTCACTTTCTTACCAAGAAAGACCAAGTCTTACTAATAGGGGCCAAAAGATCTTCTAAAATGAAGAACGATTCTAAGAAGGTAAATAGAAAAGGCATAAACAAAGGATAATAAGAACAAAACTGATACGGATAGCAAATGAGTTTGCTTCCACTGCAATAAGCTTGGACACTGGAAAAGAAACTACGAGAAGTATCTTGCAGAGCTAACCAGAAGAAGCTTAGTGAAGTTTTGGTTACAAATACAATTTTGTTCATGATTTAAAATAAATTTTTCTTTAAGTCAAGGTTCTACTTGAGTATTGGATACCGACTTTGGTTATCATAAATATATAATTATGAAGGGACCAAGCAGAAGTAGAAAGCTAAACAAAGATAAGTAATATTATGTCTGGTAAATGAAGCAACGGTTGCTGCATTAGC
The DNA here is from genome assembly GCA_020205615.1 of Panax quinquefolius. Taxonomy (NCBI): domain Eukaryota; kingdom Viridiplantae; phylum Streptophyta; class Magnoliopsida; order Apiales; family Araliaceae; genus Panax; species Panax quinquefolius. Next base: position 35,898,557 of record CM035151.1, read on the forward strand.
CATAGGAACTTATAGTTTAGCAATGCCTACAGGCAAATCTATTAAGTCAATAAATTGTTATTGTATTCCAGTACTTGTTAAAAACATATTTCTATTTTGTTGTTGGACAATGAAATCTTTGGTATTATATTTAAGAACAATTGTTATTCTATTTATAATAATAATGTTTTGTATAGAACTGGAATATTACTTAATGGATTTAGTATACTTGACTTATGTGAAAATAATTTTGCATATTAAACAAATTAGTATAAGAAAAGGAGATGATCATTCAAAGAGTTGAATGTGTGTATTTGCTGAAATACAAGTATGAATTATTTGAATGGTTCAAAGAATTCAGAAATGAAACAATTTGGCAAAGTATTAAGATTCTTTGATTAGATCAAGGAATAAATACTTGTGCAATAAGTTTCTAGATCATCTCAAATGGTTTTCTCACAATGGACGCCTCTTGATACGTAATAATTGATTGATGTATATGAAAGAAAAAATCATACCTTGTTGGACATGGTGCGGTCCATAATGATTTTACTGACATTCCAGTATCCCTCTAGGGTCATATCCTAGAAATGGCTGCATATCTACAAAAAGGTAACCTCAAAATCCGGGCCCAAGACTCTATAAGAGTTATGGACAAAGAGGATTCCTAATCTTAAGTATGTTAAGATAAGGGGTTGTCCAACTTATGTGAAAAAGGTTTCAAAGGATAAGCTTGGAACAAGATTTGACAAGTAAAGATTTGTGGGACATCCTAAAGTGAGCTTAGGGTATATGTTTTATAATCCTACTTAGCAAAAGGTGTTTGTTTCGAAACACGCTACCTTCTAAGATAAATGTGTTTATCATTAAAGGAGCTAGTGGGAGGATAATAGAATCTTGAAGAGTTTAAGAACCACAAAAAACTCTAAGTCAAATAAAAGGAACTTGTAGATAGACCTATTGTACCACAATCGAATCGTAAATTTGGAATAGTACCGAAGATACCTTGGAGGTATGGATTCATCATATATGATGATGATGAGGTACGCATCATAGAAGATGATGATCCAGTTACATACGATGAGGTAAGAGTTGTAGACACTCAGAGAAATAGATTGAAGCAAGCTTCTCAAAAATGGAACATTCATTTTCATGAAACAAATCAAAAGAGTTTGATTTTATCACAAATAAGAATGAATCTAGTGTGTACAAAAGGGTCAGTGGGAGCGTCGTGAAATTCCTAGTATTATATATTGATATACTACGGATAAGGAATAACATACCAATGCTAAAATCAGTAATGATAAAGTTGTCTAAACATTCCTCCATGAATGATTTGGGAAGAGTATCTAAATTGGTGATACAAATCTATATAGATAGATTTAAGAGGATGCTCTATATAACCCAAGGAACGTATATTCATTTGATGCTAAAGTCATTTAGTATGGCAAACTCCAAGAGTTGTCTCATGTTGATGAGTCATGGAGTGTGTAAGACCCCAACTTATTATTAATGAAATTTAATTTTCTCTATTTATTATTTTGAAATAGTAAGGGTTGATTTGATTAATGTGGATAATTAGGGGTAAAATCATAAATATTTCAAAATAAAGTGGTTATAAAATATTCATTGTTGTTGGAAAATATTCGTTTGGTCGTGGAATATTACGTACTTATCGGGGAATATTAAATAATGCCAAGGTATGACCGTGTGTGGGCCCATGTGAAAGCGATTGGATGAAGAAAGCGACAAATATAAGTGGTTTAAAAATAGCGGCGTAGTTATTCTGAATTATCTTGTTAAAATACAAATTGGTTAAAACACACGTAGCATCGGTATTGCACCAATGATTGATTCTTACGTGAAGAAGGCACTACTCAATAATGGTTACGATAATTCTTATTCGATTATTTTATTGAGTTAATAATTATTGCGTTGATATTTTATATTCTTTGTTGTTTGATAATTGTCATTTACGATATTTTCATTATCGAAGCAATAATTCATATTATCTGAATAATATTATTAGATAACATTATTGGCAATGTCTAGAAAGTTACATCTAAGGAGAGGTTTGGTCACCTAATTGCGGCATGATGGAGAAATTCTTATTGGAAAGCCCCTCTTTCTGAGGGCGCACTGGTTGTCGATATTGTGATTACGTAATATTATTTGTGAATAATTAATTATTGATTCATATGATGAGGAAAATATTGATTTTATGTGGATATAGATGGAGAAAATTTTTAATGTGACAATTGTTGAAAATTGAAATTTTATCTTTTACGATAAAATAATTCATTTAAATATATTATTATATTTTAATAATATAATAATGGTGATATTTTTACAACGAATGTGGGATATATGAGTATCTGAGGAGGAAGAGTATTTTTGTTGCAATAAATGTTTAAAACATGTTAAACATGTCGGTGGACCCCATTTATTGGTGAAATTTGATTATAGCTTTTGTAAAATCGCTTGGTTTATGGATTTCGGTCAATTTCTATTTGGAATTTGGAAAAACTTTCTTACGCAAAGTTGTAGAGAATTGAATTTCCTATAAAAACTCGCGAGATTCGAATTTTCTAATGAAAGGGCTATTTATTATGAATTATTGAAGTTAGAAAGCTCAAAATAATTGATTTTGGAAGTTTAAAATATTTAAAATTAGAAAAACGTTTTTCTTACTTTTTCTAGAAGGTGGCATGTGTTTGATGGCTGAAATCAGATTCTAGGCATGTGAAGGAAATTTATAATATATATTAATATTTTATTAAATTTTACTGCTTTTGGTATTCTAGCATTTTCTATAAATAGGGTCTTGGGTTAGAATTGAAAATCACACGAAACTAAGTTTTCTCTCTCTATATTATCGGCGTATTCTTGTGAGTATTTTGAGTATACTTTGAGTATTGTTAGGCGGTGCAAGTTCCTTGACCTATATATCCAAATTATCAAATTAGAAGTCTTAATCTTTCGAGGTAAGGGATGTTATTTTCTTCTCGAATGATATTATTTCTTTGATATCATTATCTTTGAAATATTGGTTGGAACTTTTATCAAATTTGGAACTTTTTCATGTCGGGGTTACTTATTCACGAGTTACTTATTCATGAGTTACTATTCACGAGTTACTATTCACGATTCTTATTCAAGTCTTATTAAATGAAGCGTGAAGATGTTTTTGTGGAATTTCTATCTTTTGGTGTGGAGTTATTATTCACGTATCGGCACTATTCACGTATCTGGCATTATTCATAGAAAAATAAAATTTCTTCTTTTTGTCCAAAATATCTATTACGGATACTAGCTTTGATTGTATCCATGTTTTGATCATTCTTAAATTTTACACCACTATGATTATTTATGAGGTATTTTTGGAGATGAAATGGATAAAATCTGAATCTTTAATCCTTAATCCTTAATCCTTGTCATTTTGTTTCCTTTGGATTCGTTTCTTTAAAAATATTTTTCATCATCTTGGTCTTAAATGATGATATTATGGAATATCTTTGGCTTTGTAGTGCTGAAGATGAATGATTCTGAAGAATATCTTTGGCTGTAGTAATGAAGATGAGCAGTGTTTAGATAGAACATGACGGTGATGATATATCTTTGGCTGTAGTGCAAAGATGAATATGTGATTCGGATATATATTGATTGATGTTCTGGGGATAAAAGATGAGCGATGAACTTTTAAATTCATACATGGAAGATAGTAGTTTGCATTCTCTACTTAACTCTTCTAATGAATTATTATTTCATTGCGAATATTGATTTAAAATTTTGTTGTCTATTGTATTCTATTAGATTTTTCCTGTTGAAGACTAACGGTAATTTGTTGTATATTATCTTAGTCGTAATATTCTTTCTTGAGCTAGTTGAGCTCACCCTTTTCCTTTTGTTCCATTTTTTTCTCGGGAGGCGAGAATATAAGCGAGATGCAAGTCGGGGTATGGAATGAAGGTTCTAGAGAGTTGTTTAGTAGTCCTCACCATTTTGTAAAATAATGTATCGATAAATGTGATGAGGATTTCTTTGAGTATAGATATTATGCAGAAGATAATATTTGTATTTAAACTCACAGTTTTTCTGGTTGTAATAATAAAGTTGTAGTTGTTTACGTACCATGTATTGACAACTCAGAATGGGTGATGTATACCTATTTTGGGGGCGTCACGGTTGGTATCGAGCTTAGGGATATGATCTCTGGCGGAGATCGGGGAATAGAACTAGGAGGAGGGCGAGTAAATCCTTGGCTAGTGTGTCCTACCTAAGCTTATTTTTTTAGTTGGTCGGTATATAAGGATATTATGTGATATATTGATTTCCTTAATTAACCCTTATTTTATGGCGGTATTTGAGAATGTCATTTGAGAATATTAACAATGGAAATGAGGCCAGTGGAGGCGCTTTGTACTCACCAGCGAGGAGAAGCGTGCTGTGGTGGCAATGTTCCTCCTGTGAACAACACCATTGAGCAGATGATGAGCGAGGGGATGTTTAGAAGCTTTTTTGCGATTCATGCAAAATCGAGACGAGGAGACTTCGTGTTCAAAATCTGAGGAGAAATGATAGCAATTCACGGGTTGTCACGGCCAAGCGATTCGAAGAGTTGGGACCACGAAATTTAAGGAAAGCGAGATCCGATCATGGCGGAAACATGGGTCAAACAAATTACCAAGATATTCGATGTCTTGGGATGCGGAAAAACGAAGGTTCCATTCGCCACCTTTATGTTAAAAGTGGCGGCGGACTCTTGGTGAGAATGCGTGAAGCGTACCCATCGGCCCGCGCTTTCGGCATGTCTTGGGAGACATTTGAAATTATTTAATGACAAATACTTTCACGAAAGTGTTACGTCGTATGAAGGAAGTGGAGTTCATCGATTGGAACAAAACAACATGGCGGGTGTGTCTCGATCACGAGGCAAAGTTTTTGCGAGTTATCGAGTTTGCACCTCATTTGGTGGAGAATGAGGCATTATATGCGCGGATGTTTACGAGAGGTTTGAAACCCGGCATCGACAATATCTCATTTCTCATAAATTTTCTCTCTATTCGGATGTTGTTAACGGGGCTCAATTATTAGGCGAGATAACGAGATACGGTCGTTGAGGACCACAACCGAGGATCGTACAGAGATAGCGGTCAGCAGAATAATGATAACCGGCGGAGAAAAAAGCAGACGGACAAAAATGGTAACCACTCGGTGGTAATCATAGCCGTGAAAATAGAAGAAAGCGAGTCGGGAGGAGATTTTAAAAGGAGATTTAACAACGACCGTGTGAAGGCAGCGGTCTTGCGCAGCAAGCTGGTTCTAAGGGAGGAGAAACGACCACCGGTCGTATCTTCAAATCACGGAAAAGAGGACATATCGGTCAAGCGCCCACAATGAGTTCAAGGTATGCTATAATTGTGGAAAGGAAGGACATATCGCTCGAGATTATGCAGTAGCGAAACCTAGTTCAGTGAGGACGGTGACTCAAAAACATCGAGAAAAGTCAAAGTCAGCGATTAGGGAAGAGCGTTTGTTGTATTTGGTCATAATCGAGGAACAAGCGAGGTGATCACGGGTAAGCTATTTATAAATTCTTGCGAAGTTTATACCTTACTTGATACCGGTGCTACCCATTCATTTATCTCTCTGCTTGTGCTCAGCGTTTAAACTTGACTCAGGAGAAATTAAACTTTGACCTATCTGTGGAAACTCAGTTAGGAGAAACTTTCATCACATCCACTTGTTTATAAATCTTGTTTGATTCAAGTTGGCACCATTACCTTTACATTGATCTTATCTCTTTAAAGATACTTGCTTTTGATGTGATTTTAGGGATTGATTGGTTAACTACTCATCATGCCAAAATTGATTGTTTTCGTAAGGTTGTTAGTTTTCATATTCTAACCTTGACTTTGTTATGCGAATTCAAGCAACTAAACCATTAAAATCAATCTTTGTCATATCTAATCATAAAGCTATTCGTTTATTGAAAAGCGGATGTCAAGCTTTCTTAGCCCATGTTATGGATTTGAATAAAGACCGTCAAATTTGAATAATATTCTGTTGTTATTGACTTTCTGACGTATTTCTGAAGAACTTCCGGTTTACCCCGAGCGTGAAGTTGAATTCTTTATTGATCTTGAACACAGTACAAAGCCCATTTCTAAAACCCCATATCGAATGGCTCTATTGAACTTGAGGAGTTAAAGGTCCAACTACGAGGAATTGTTGGACATCGGTTTCATTAAATCTAGTACATCTCCTTGGGGTGCTCTGTTTTATTTGTAAAGAAGAAAAAGCGGGAGTATGCGACTTTGTATTGACTATCGGAATTGAACCATGTCACCATCAAGAAAGGTATCCTCTACCTCGTATTGATGACTTGTTTGACCCGATTCTGAAGGGCACAATTCTTTTCAAAAATCGATCTTAGATTACGGATATCATCATTTGAAGATTAGGCGAGGATATTCAAGCGCCTTGAGAACTTCGGTATGGGCATTATGAATTCTTAGTCATGTCTTTCGGATGACTAATGCTCCTCTTGACTTTCATGGATATGATGAGCCCGAGTATTTAAGGAATATTTGGATCGGTTTGTTGTTGTCTTTATTGATGACATCCTCATATATTCCAAAAGTCGTGAAGATCATGAGCACCATTTATTTGGTACTCGAAGGCCCCGTGAAAATAAACTATATGCCAAATTGAAGAAATCGAGTTTTGGCTTGAGGAAGTAGCATTTCTTGGGCGCGTGGTGTCGAAACATGGAGTATCTGTTGATCCGTGAAGATTAAAGCAATCAAAGTTAGAACAGCGAAGTCGGTGATTAATAGAAATCACGTAGCTTTTTGGGCTTAATTTGGTTATTATCGGAGATTCGTGGAAGGGTTTTCTCGAATCGCTACTCCATTAACTTCATTAACTTCGAAGGATCTGAAATTCGTTTGGAAGCGAAGAATGCGAGAAGAGTTTCAAGAGCTTAAGAGGAGACTTATTTTATTTTTGTTCTAACAATACCATCTGGTTCGGATGGATTTGTTATCTCTAGCGATGCTTGAGCAAAAAGGGTTAGGATGTGTTCTCATGCAGCGTGGGAAAGTCATAGCCTATGCCTCGCGACAACTTAAAGAGTATGAGAGGAATTATCCTACTCATGATCTAGAGTTAGCGGCCCGATCGTTTCGCGCTTAAAGATATGGGAGCACTTATCTATATGGGGAGAAAGTGGAGATATATTGAGACCATAAAAGCCTTAAATATTTCTTCACTCAAAAAAAGAACTCAACATGCGGCGTGACGTTGGATCGAGCTATTGAAAGACTACGACCACACTATTTAATACCATCACGAAAAGCGAGCGTGGTAGGTGGCGTTGAGTAGAAGATCATATGCGAGGAGCGAGTGCGATGATGTCAAGTATATCGCATAGAGCCGACTTTAATAGAAAAAGTTAAGGTTGCTCGAGCCCCAGGCCGGGGCGATGCGTATGAAGAAGAAAGTACAAGAAGGAGCTATTAGGAGCGAGAATTGATGAAGAAGGAATACTTGAGTCCACTCTAGACTTTGTGTTCTAACGACTACGATTTGAAGTACAAGATTATGATGGAGGCACACAATACACCATTTGCAATCCATCACGGAAGTACTAAAATGTATCGTGATCTTGACATACATTTTGGTGGAACAATATGAAGAGAGAGATTGCAAAGTTTATCTCGATGTGTTTAACTTGTCGGCGTGTAAAGGCGGAGCATCTTGTACCTAAGGGTCCGTTGCAACCACTTGAGATTCCGAAATGGAAGTGGGAACACATTACCATGGATTTCGTCACGGGTCTTCTACGGTTTCTCGGGGCATCAATCTATTTGGGTTATTGTTGATAGATTAACCAAGTCTGCTCATTTCTTGCCGTCGGGAGACTTATTCACTTGAGCGTCTTGCTAGTATATGCGTGAATGAGATTGTGAGGTTGCATGGCATGCTGTATCCATAGTTTTGGATCGTGACCCAAGATTCACTTCAAAATTTTGGGTTAGCTTACAAAAAGCTATGAGCGCAGTTTACGATTTAGTTTGGCATACCATCCCCAAGCAGACGGACAATCGAGAGGACTATTCAAACTCTTGAAGATCTATTAAGACTACGTGTCCTAGACTTGAGGCGGTTAGGATAAGTATTTACCATTGGTAGAATTCTCCTACAACAAGCGAGTTATCGAGGCAAGTATAGGTGTGGCTCCATTTGAAGCATTATATGGGCCGAAAGTGTCGGCTCCCGGTATGTTGGGGACGAGGTGGGTGAAGCAACATTGTTAGGACCCAGAGTTAATGCGTATGACTACGGAAAAGATCCAAATGATTGACAAGCGTATACAAAGCGGCACAAGATCGACAAAAGAGTTATGCGGATCTTCATCGAAAGGGCGTGGAATTTAGTGTAGGGGATCGTGTATTGTTGCGAGTTCTCCATGGAAGGAGTTACAAGATTTGGGAAAAGAGGAAAGCTCGATCCACGATTTATTGGTCCATTTCAAATTCTTGGCCGAGTAGGAAATGTAGCCTATAGACTCGCGTTACCTCAAAGTATGTCTCGTGTTCATAATGTGTTTCACATATCTCGTACTTCGTAAATATGTGAAAGACCCGAACCACGTTATAGAATTAGACCCAGGACGAAATATAGAAGACTTAACGTATGAGGAGGTACTGTCAAGATCTTGGATAGGAAGGAGCATGTCCTACTGTATGAAAGGTCATACCACAAGTTAAAGTTTTGTGGAGGAATCATCTTTATAGAGAGAAATGACACAGGGAATTGGAAGCGGAAATGAAAGCGAGGTATCCTCACCTTTTGAAAACACCAGTACGTCGTCGATTTCGAGGATGAAATTTCATAAGGAGGGAGGTTGTAAGACCCCAACTTATTATTAATGAAATTTAATTTTCTCTATTTATTATTTTGAAATAGTAAGGGTTGATTTGATTAATGTGGATAATTAGGGGTAAAATCGTAAATATTTCAAAATAAGCAAGTGGTTATAAAATATTCATTGTTGTTGTGGGAGAATATTCGTTTGGTCGTGGAATATTCGTCTTATCGAGGGAATATTAAATGCGGCCGGTAGCGACATGATGTATGTGGCCCCATGTGAAAGCGATTGGATGAAGAAAGCGACAAATATAAGTGGTTTAAAAATACTTGGCGTAGTTATTCACAGATTATCTTTGTTAAAATACAAATTGGTTAAAACACGATGGCATACGGTATTGCACCAATTATTGATTCTTACGTGAAAGACCTTTACTCGATAATGGTTACGATAATTCTTATTCGATATTTTATTGAGTTAATAATTGTTGCGTTGATATTTTATATTCTTTGTTGTTTGATAATTGTCATTACGGTATATTTTTCATTATCGAAGCAATAATTCATATTATCTGAATAATATTATTAGATAACATTATTGGCAATGTCTAGAAAGTTACATCTAAGGAGAGGTTTGGTCACCTAATTGCGCGCGATGAGGAGAAATTCTTATTGGAAGCCCCCCTCTTTCGTAGGAGGCGCACGGTTGTCGATATTGTGATTACGTAATATTATTTGTGAATAATTAATTATTGATTCATATGATGAGGAAAATATTGATTTTATGTGGATATAGATGGAGAAAATTTTAATGTGACAATTGTTGAAAATTGAAATTTTATCTTTTACGATAAAATAATTCATTTAAATATATTATTATATTTTAATAATATAATAATGGTGATATTTTACAACGAATGTGGGATATATGAGTATCTGAGGAGGAAGAGTATTTTTGTTGCAATAAATGTTTAAAACATGTTAAACATGTCGGTGGACCCCATTTATTGGTGAAATTTGATTATAGCTTTTGTAAAATCTCTTGGTTTGTGGATTTGGTCAATTTCTATTTGGAATTTGGAAAAACTTTCTTACGCAAAGTTGTAGAAATTGAATTTCCTATAAAAACGCGAGATTGAATTTTCGATGAAAGGGCTATTTATTATGAATTATTGAAGTTTGAAGCTCAAAATAATTGATTTTGGAAGTTTAAAATATTTAAAATTAGAAAAACGTTTTTCTTACTTTTTCTAGAAGGTGGCATGTGTTTGATGGCTGAAATCAGATTCTAGGCATGTGAAGGAAATTTATAATATATATTAATATTTTATTAAATTTTCTATTTTGGTGTTCTAAGCATTTTCTATAAATAGGGTCTTGGGTTAGAATTGAAAATCACACGAAGCTGAAGTTTTCTCTCTCTATATTATCGAAGCGTATTCTTGTGAGTATTTTGAGTATACTTTGAGTATTGTTAGGCGGTGCAAGTTCCTTGACACTATATCAGGTATTCAATTAGAAGTCTTAATCTTTCGAGGTAAGGGATGTTATTTTCTTCTCGAATGATATTATTTCTTCAATATCATTATCTTTGAAATATTGGTTGGAACTTTTTATCAAATTTGGAACTTTTTCATGTCGGGGTTACTATTTGAGTTCTTATTCACGAGTTCTTATTCATGAGTTTCTTATTCACGAGTTCTTATTCACGAGTACTTATACTATTAAGCGTGAAGATGTTTTTTGTGGAATTTCTATCTTTTGGTGTAGAGTTACTATTCACGTATCTGACCTTTATTCACATATCTGACACTATTCATAGAAAAATAAAATTTCTTCTTTTTGTCAAAATATCTATTACGGATACTAGCTTTGATTGTATCCATGTTTTGATCATTCTTGAATTTTACACCACTATGATTATTTATGAGGTATTTTTGGAGATGAAATAAGTGAAATCTGAATCCTTAATCCTTAATCCTTGTCATTTTGTTTCCTTTGGATTCGTTTCTTTAAAAATATTTTTCATCATCTTGGTCTTAAATGATGATATTATGGAATATCTTTGGCACGTAGTGCAAAAGATGAATGAATTCGAAGAATATCTTTGGCTGTAGTGCAAAGATGAGCAGTGTTTAGATGAATGACCAAGTGATGAATATCTTTGGCACTGTAGTGCAAAGATGAATATGTGATTCGGATATATATTGATTGATGTTCTGAGGATAAAAGATGAGCGATGAACTTTTAAATTCATACATGGAAGATAGTAGTTTGCATTCTCTACTTAACTCTTCTAATGAATTATTATTTCATTGCGAATATTGATTTAAAATTTGTTGTTGTGGCGCCCCCAAAATAGGTATTCATCACCCATTACGAGTTGTCAATACATGGATACGAAACAACTACAACTTTATTATTACAACAAGAAAGCGTGAGTTTGAATACAAATATTAACCTCTAGACAATATCTATACTCAAATAAATCCTCATCACATTTATTGATACATTATTTTACAAAATGGTGAGGACTACTAAACAATTCTTTCTAAAACCTTCATTCCATACCCAGACTCGTATTCGCTTATATTCTCGCCTCCGAGAAAAATGGAATAAAAAGGAAAAGGGTGAGCTCAACTAGCTCGATAAAGAATATTATGACTAAGATAATATACAACAAATTATCGTTAGTCTTCACGAGAGAAAAATCTAATAGAATACTGATAGACAACAAATTTTAAATCAATATTCGCAATGAAATAATAATTCATTAGAAGAGTTAAGTAGAGAATGCAAACTACTATCTTCTATGTATGAATTTAAAAGTTCATAAATCTATCTTTTATCCTTGTAACATCAATCAATATACATACGGAATCAAATATTCATTTTTTTTTGCACTCACAGCCAAAGATATTCATCGAGTTGGTCATGTTCATTTAAACACTGTTCATCTTTGCACTCTGAGCCAAAGATATTAATCGATCGATCGTATGTTCATCTCAAAACACATTCATCTTTGCACTACTGAGGCCAAAGATATTCTTCAGAAATCATTCATCTTTCACTTCTGGGCCAAAGATATTCAATAATATCATCATTTAAGGACCGAGGATGATGAAAAATATTTTTAAAAAAGCGAATCCGGTGAAACAAAATGACAAGGATTAAGGATTAAGGATTCGTACTTTGTTTTATCCATGTTCAAAAATACCTCAAAAAATAATCATAGTGGTGTAAAATTCAAGAATGATCAAAACATGGATACAATCAAAGCTAGTATCCGAATAGATATTATGGACAAAAAGAAGAAATTTTATTTTTCTATTGAATAGTCTTGAGTATCGTGAATAGTCCGTAGTATCGTGAATAGTAACTCACACACCAAAAGATAGAAATTCCACAAAAAAACATCTTCACGCTTCATGAATAGTACTTCGTGAATAAGTAACTCGTGAATAGTAACTCATGAATAGTAACTCGTGAATAGTAACTCATGAATAGTAACCCCAATATGAAAAAGTTCCAAATTTGATAAAAGTTTCAACCAATATTTCAAAGATAATGATATTGAAGAAATAATATCATTTGAGAAGAAAATAACATCCCTTACCTCGAAAGATCAAGACTTTTTAGATTTGAAACACAGGATATAGTCTTAGAAGGAACTTACAATCTAACAATACTCAAAGTATACTCAAAATACTCACAAGAATAAACCGATAATATAGAGAAAACTTGAGTTTACGGTGTGATTTTCAATTCTAACCTAAGCACCCTATTTATAGGAAATTGCTTAAAACACCAAAAGCGAAAATTTAATAAAATATTAATATATAATTATTAAATTCTACGCACCCAAAATCTGATTCAAACCATCACCACCAAGAGTGACTCACCTTGCCTAACTCTCAAAAAAAACGTTTTCTTATTAAAATATTTAAAACTTCAAAATTAATTATTTTGAACTTGTAACTTCAATAATTCACAATAAATAGCCCTTTTGTCAGGAAAAATTGAATCTCGCGAATTTTATAGGAAATTCAATTCTCTACAACTTTGCAGAAGAAAGTTTTTCCAAATTCCAAATAGAAATTGACCAAAATCCATAAGCATTCGATTTTACTGTTTATAATCAAATTTCGATGAATAAATGGGGTCCACCGACATGTTTAACATGTTTTAAACATTTATTGCAACAAAAATACTCTTCCTCCTCGTATACTCATATATCCCACATTCGTTGTAAAAATATCACCATTATTATATTATTAAAATATAATAATATATTTAAATGAATTATTTTATCAGAAAAAGATAAAATTTCAATTTTCAACAATTGTCACATTAAACTTTTTCTCCATCTATATCCACATAAAATCAATATTTTCCTCATCATATGAATCAATAATTAATTATTCATAAATAATATTCTGAGAATCATAATATTGACAACCGAGGCGGTTCCGGGAAGAGGGCTTTCCAATAAGAATTTCTCTTCTTGGCAGCGCAATTGTGACCAAACCTCTCCTTAGGCATGAACTTTCTAGACATTGCCAATAATGTTATCTAATAATATTATTCAGATAATATGAATTATTGCTTCGATAATGAAAAATACTGTGTAATGACAATTATTGAAACAACAGCAATATAAAATATCAACGCAGCAATTATTAACTCAATAAAATAAAATACTGAACAGTAATTACTGTAACCATTATTGAGTAGTGCCTTTAATAATTGGTGCAATACTGGTATTCAGTTCTTGCAATAATACAGCGTATTACTATGTTTTAAACCACGGGTATTCCAATAGTGTTAATCTGTGAATAACTACGCCTATTATTTTTAAACAACTTATATTTGTCGTTTTTTTCATCCAATCGCTTCAAGTTATGGGCCCACACATGGTCGTGGCGTCGTCATACGAATATTCCTAACTGCATTTAATATTCTACGACCAAACGAATATTCCCAAACAACAATGAATATTTTATAACCACTTGCTTATTTTGAAATATTTGCGTATTTAACCCTTAACTATCCACATTAATCAAATCAACCCTTACTATTTCAAAATAATAAATAAAGGAAATTCCTTTTTATTTAAAAAATTTTGAGGTCTTCTGGTTGTCTATTGTATTCTATTAGATTTTTCCTGTTGAAGACTAACGGTAATTTGTTGTATATTATCTTAGTCATAATATTCTTTCTTGAGCTAGTTGAGCTCACCCTTTTCCTTTTGTTCCATTTTTTTCTCGGGAGGCGAGAATATAGCGAAAATTAGTGGGGTATGGAATGAAGGTTCTAGATAGAGTTGTTTAGTAGTCCTCACCATTTTGTAAAATAATGTATCAATAAATGTGATGAGGATTTCTTTGAGTATAGATATTATACAGAAGATAATATTTGTATTTAAACTCACAGTTTTACGGTTGTAATAATAAAGTTGTAGTTGTTTCTGTACCATGTATTGACAACTCAGAATGGGTGATGTATACCTATTTTGGGGGCGTCACAGAGTGTATCTCTCTTAATAATCCCCATAGACTCCTAAAAGGGAGATCACATGAGTGACAATCATGTATACAATGAAATATACGAGACCTAATGTTGATCGGTCATATTCTGGAGAAGATCACTGTAAGACAGTGAAAAACATCTTACAGTACTTAACCGGTACTAAGGATGTGATCATATTCATGGCGGGTCTAAATTAAAACTAGAGGGCTTAACACACTCAAGTTTTTTAGACTGGCCAAGACAACAACAAATCCATTTTAGGGTAAGGTGTTACCTTGAACGGTGGTGCAGTGAATTGGAAAAGTTCCAAACAGCAAAGAGTTTCTCGTTTAGTGATAAAGACAGAGTATATAGCTGTAAATGAAGCTGCAAGTTGATTGTTTGGATGTAAAGTTCATTACTGAACTAGGAATAGTTCCTAAGTCTCATCTTGGATCTAAACATGTGTTGCAACACTTTCATTTGATTAAAGGAATCATTGAAAGATGGGAAATCACTATAGAGATAGTGGATTCTGAACAACAACATTACATATCCATTAACTAAAGATTATCCAACAGCAGGATAATCGTCACTTAGAGAAGAAGGGTATGAGATACCATGGCGATTGGCTTTAGTGCAAGTGGGAGATTGAAAGTAGTATGTATACAAGCCAATAATGTTTGATGATAAAGCATATACTTTGTAACGATCTTGTTTATTTATTAATAAAAAGTTTTAATTTATTAAAGGTTTTTAATTATCTACATTGTGTTGTTTTATAATATGTGATAAACCCATAGTTTTTAAGCAATACTTTTAGAATAATGATGATGATCATTCTAATGAGATCTATATTCTTAGAAAGCTTAAAACTAAAATAGTTCTCAATCGTTCGATTACTAAATTGGGGATTAGTGAATCCGGATAGATTGGTACATACGTTGGTTGCTCATTGGATGAGGATGATTGATCTCATGATCATTTGTGTGGAGACACTAAAGCAAGTATGTAGGTGCTTATTAGAGAATAAGTACACTGAACGTGACTCGCTAAGGAATACCTAATGGAGTTTTACTTGCATGTCAATAGGAATTCCTATAGTGATAGTATTACAAGTGATCCTTGGACTTGAGATCATCATAGTAACTTATGTATGATGAGTTATACTTTAACTTATTCCTTAAGACCCTTAGGGTATATCAAATGTAAAAACCCGAATTTTATGAAATAAAAGTATTCAATTTTTCTTATAATATTTTCTCTAATCCTGTCTACATTTCTCTAATCCTGATGCTCCAAAGATTGTCGAAACTGATGCTTCAGACAAAGGATATGGGGGCATTCTAAAACAAATTATAAACTCAAACGAAGTTTTAGTTTGTTTTGTTTCTAGAAAATGGAATGATGCACAGAAAAACTATTCCACTATAAAAAAGGAAATTTGTTCCATAGTTCTGTGTATTGATAAATTCTAAGGAGATCTCATAAACCAGAGATTCCTTCTTAGAGTTGATTGTAAATCAGCCAAAGAAGTCATAGAGAAGGACGTTAAAAACGTTGCTTCTAAACAGATTTTTGCTTTCGGTGGCAAGCCTTGCTATCGACCTTTGATTTTGACATAGAGTTTATTAAAGGAGACTCTAACTCTTTGCCGGACATCTTAACGAGGAGAGAGTTTTTGCGGGATACTCCTAATATTTGTGTGTTAAATCTTTGACAGGTCTCTAGGACGCTTCAAACCAAACCAAAGAATGGAGAGACCCTCTAATGACTTCCTCAAAGGACAATCTTGAGATCTCAAAAGCGAGGCAACAAAGGCAAGACTCACGAGCTTTAAGTTGATTGATTCTAACTACACGGACACCATGATCAGAGAAGTAGTTGATATTGAAGATATGGATGCAGTCAGATCTCCAGAACAAGTAGCTGATCTCTATCTATCTTACTCTCATGATCTACCAGTTTTTCTCCCTAAAACTAGAGAGTTTTTTGAAAAAATTCTGGTTGAAACAAGCTCAATTAAAGTCTCTCATAAACCTAGAGATCGTTATATCTGGCATTCTCAACGGTTAAGATCTTAAAGGTCTTACGTCCTTGTGACTGGGTGGGTGACCTAAGGACTCATAAATATTTTGAAACAAAATCTATGGTTCCTAAATACTTTAATTATTTTGATTACACCCTAGCATGGGAAAAGTTTTTATATTATCAAAATGAGCACTATACCCATAGCTGGTTTCTTCACCCTAAGTTTCCCAAAACCATCAATGTTCTGGATTTTCTGCATGGTTTTCGATCTTGGTTCTATTATCGGGGACCGGTCCACGCTTTTTCCCCTAAGGTTGAAGATATGTTTGATAGATATTTTCAAACCTCAAATGGCCTTTATGAGAATCAAGCCTTATTATCTTTCTGTTGTGCCAATGAAATTCTTTGGATTTTTAAATCGTCATATACTATTACTCAAAGATGCGAGAACAAGGGTTCACTTGAAACTTTGCAGACAACCGGCCATTAAATGGTGGTCCTAATTTGATGAGGACAAAATTGAAAATATTCCTCCTCGTATTTGTCGATGGTGATATGGGCAAATATGATGCCCTCGCCAGGTTAAAATCCATCCTCAAAGGAATTCCAAAAAATGAAATCCTTGATTTTCTCAGGAATCATGATGACACGGTCACTATGATAGACAGTGATGATGAGAAATATGACCCATTTGGTGGCCCGTGCTCTCAGCCTAAATAATGGAGGCATGCTAATGCTTAAAGCATTTTGTTGGGTTTGTCGTTTGCCTTAATAATTCAAGCTTTTGGTGATAAGATTCTCATCTTATCTTTTGTGGTCCATTCTGATCATCTTTTTAGGCATTGTTGTCCTCTCGACTCCATCTTATCTAGGACACGCGTCAGCAGTGTTATGGAATGCTTTTCTTGCTTTTTCTTTTGCTTTTGTAAAAGTAGATTCCTTTTAAAAGTTGTTTGTTTTTTGTAATCATTTTGTTTCTCCTCGTTCCTATAAGAGGATAGGTTTGCCCTTTTGTGAAGGCATCCGAAAAATTTGTACTCAGTTTATTTCTTAAGTTTTCTAGTGTGAATTATCAAGTTCGAAGTTCTCAAGCTTCCAACTCTATGTAAGTTTGTATGTTATTCAATAATATTCCGCTTTTGTTAATCTTTATATTCATATAAAATCTCTATATATGATCTGGACAAGTTGGTATCAAAGCCAAGATAGAGTTTGATCTTGTTTGAAGATATTTTGACTTCTTTCTTCTGAATCGCTCATTTTGTTATAAACATCATCTAAATCTTGTTATAGATTAAGCTTATAGTTTTGCTGCTATGGGTAAGTTGGTTGTCGTTTAATTTGTTGTGTGTTTAGCCGTGTTGACATAAATCGTAGTAGACTTCCGGATCATCAAAAACTCGCTTATCTTGTTAAGTTTTAGGTTCCGTTTATACGTCTAATGGCAAACCTATTCAGGAATCTTTCTAAGTCAAGAAGCTCTTGTATGGGCAGGTTTTTATTATTCAATTTTATTATGATTGGGTAGTTAGTAATGAATGTTTTGATTATGTGAACACCAAATCTTGAGGAAATGAAGTACCAGGATTTGGGGGTGTCACAAGTGCAAAGTTGAATTGTTAATTAGTATGATCATGACCATTGAATTTATTATTGAATATCTTTAGCTTAAGTGCAAATGTGAATTGATCAACATGGTTATAATTATTATTTATATAAATTCTGAAATTATTATATATTTCTTTGAAATATTAATATCTTTGGCATGTAGTGCAAAGATGACATGTTATTGAATATCTTTGGCCTGTAGTGCAAAGATGATATGTTGTTGAATATCTTTGGTCTGTAGTGCAAAGATGAACTATTGATGAATATCTTTGGCTCGTAGTGCAAAGATGAATTTATTAGTATGATTATGAACAGGAACTGTGATTTGGTATAACCATAATCTTTGATGTTTCTGGTGAAGACATATGATGAAAATTATTTTTGTCATGGGTGCGAAGAGGAATTTAGAACCACAATTATGATTATAAGTTATTCACATGATTGTGGACATGAATTGTTGATTGATGTTACAAGGATAAAACATTATTGGTGGACTTTTAACATGGAAAAGATAATAGACTTTATGGTCTATTTGACTCTTTTAATGGATTGCTCGTTCCGCTGCAATTATGGTTGAATTTTTTATCATCTACCATATGTTCTAAATCTCCGATTTATTACTGACGAAGGCTATTGATAATTTAATTATCTTCAGTCATGATATTCTTTACTGGGCTATTTGTGCTCACTCTTTTGCTTCAAAATTCCTTTCAGGTAATAAGAGTGTAGTTGGATTGAGTAAAAATGTGAGGGGAATAGAGCGGTGGTCTCTAGCTGTGGAGGTTCTCCCTAAACAGTATGGAAATAATTTTATTGAGAACTTTAGAATAGTGTGTTGTGACGCCCCCAAAATAGGTCCAATCCATCCAACCTATTCTGAGTCGCCAAATACATTGTACAGAAAATAACTACAACTTTATTACTACAATTGTCGTGCAAAATACAACAACACATATACTGTGAGTTTTAATACCAACTATGACTCATGTCCCAACTATGGACAGCACCTCACAGTGATACCTTACATAAAGGTACAATCTAGAACTGTTTTAGAAATTAAAATCTTTGGGAAGTGCTCAAGGAAACCTTCGTACATGGGAGGCCATGCGTCTAGGTTATGATAGATATCATATGCCCACAGAATTATCCTTGGTTGATTAATTGACCCTTAAAGAAAAACGAGAAGATTACTATCATCTTCTTTCCAATGGTGAGTCTTCTCTTGACATATAACTATCTCCACCGTCTGCAATTGAACATTATGTTTCAAATAAACTCCAAGATCATATAGGTAGTGCTCGTAGATATACTCAGCGAGTGGATTTGCACAACCCTGTCTTATGATAACGCGAGGTTGTATGTCATTAGACATCTTGTATGATAGTGATAAAACACCCTTCCAAAGTTGGGTTCGCCTCACCCTATGGTTGTTCGCCAAAATCAATTATTAAGTGACGTATAATATACGACACACACATCTTAGGTCCTCAATACAATTATATATTGTATGTTATGCCATTTTATAATGTGTTGAGAAACTTTGACAGACCCGAACCATCACATTATTCCCCTGTTATTCTCGCTCGACCCAGCTACACTCTTATTACCTGAAAGGAATTGTGAAGCAAAAGGGTGAGCACAACTAGCTCAGTAAAGAATATTATGACTAAAGATAATTATATTATCAATAGACTTCATCCGTAATAAATCAGAGATTTAGAACATATGGTAGATAATAAAACTTTTCAACCATAGTTGCAGCGGAACGAGCAATCCATTAGAAGAGTCAAATAGACTATAAAGTCTATTATCTTCTCCACGTTAAAAGTCTACCAACAATATTTTATCCATGTAACATCAATCAACAGTTCCTTTCCACAATCATATGAATAACTCATAATCATAATTATGATTCTAAATTTCTCTTCGCATCCAAGACGAAGATAATTTTCATCACCTGTCTTTACCTGAAACATCAAAGATCATGGTTATACCAAATCACAGTTCCTGTTCATAATCATACTAATAAATTCATCTTTGCACTACGGGCCAAAGATATTCATCAACAGTTCATCTTTGCACTACATGCTAAAGATATTTAACAACAAGTCATCTTTGCACTACATGCCAAAGATATTCAACAACAGGTCATCTATACACTACGGACCAAAGATATTCATCAATAATTGATCTTTGCACTACAGGCCAAAGATATTCATATCTCAAAGAAATACATAATCATTTCAGAATTTATATAAACCATAATTATAACCATATATGTTGATCAATTCACCTTTGCACTTAAGCTAAAGATATTCAATTATAAATTCAATGGTCATGATCATACCAGTCAACAATTTAACTTTGCACTACTGGCCAAAGAAAACCTATAGTCACGATCATACCAATAATCTACCAATCTTTACACTCAAGTCAAAGAGAAATATCATCATTAGGGTTATAAAAATGTTATATATGATAATAAAAATAATATATTCAACATATAGATTTAATATCAAGAGTAAGATTCATAAATCAATGATTTCATAACACCTTAATCCAAATATTATAAATCACTTAATAATATCAAAATCTTAATATTATTAATATTACAATAATATTTTAATCATTTCTTAAACTTATAAACAATTAATTCAGATTGTTTACACTTTACTTATTAATGCATTTAATCATCTTAAAATGCCAAACTCATAAAATTTCATTACCAATAACCAAAATCCTCATCAAAAATCTGATATACCTCATATATGATTCTCAAGCCATAAAATCATATTTTCCAATTTTTCTTACTTCACATAACATATTTAATTCATTTACTCATAACTAGAACATTTTCATAAAAATACCAAATCGGTTCAAAAATATTTCTTTTCCGAGATTTAGCATAATATAGTCCCATATTGCTATTTTTCTAAAATTTTAAAATTCATTTACTATTTTTTTTCATATGGCCAAAACCACTTAGAATATTCGGACATTTATCATAAATTGTACTTTTATCCCAAAATTTGAAATTCACGAGGGTATACTTGATATTATATAGATGTACTCCCAATAAAAATTTCATCAATTTTGGAGTTAACCACAAGGAGTTATAAGAGTTTACTTTTAAAATAGTCTTTTCTCATAAAATCCATAACTCCTAATCTATACATTCAAAAATCACCATTTTTTGACACAATCTACAAAACTCATCAAATTATCATTTCAAATTTTTCCAAAATTTTTGAAGGTTCAAAAAAAAATCGAAATTGAAAAACATAATAACCCTTACATACTAACGACAATATCCCTTACCTCAAAAGAGCAGTACTTCTGATTGGAATAATGCTGAACGAACTTGCACCGTATAGAAACACTCAAGATATCAAAATACTCACAAGAATACACTCGATAATATAGAGAAAGAAGTAGAGAGAAAACTTCAGTTTCTGGTGTGATTTTCAATTCTAACCTAAGCACCTATTTATAGGAAATTGTTTAGAACACCAAAGCAGAAAATTTACTAAAATAATATTATTTATAATAAAATTTCCTTAGCACACCTTTGAATCTGAATTCAGCAATTTAACACATGCAAGTGGGGCCCACCAAAGTGTAAAAAATGTTTTTTTTAAATAAAACAATTAAAACTTCCAAAAATCAATTATTCTAGAACTTCAGAACTTCAATAATTCATAATAAATAGCCTTTTTATCAGAAAAATTTCAACCACATGTCTTTTCCATAGGAAATTCCATTCTTTACAACTTTACAGATGAAAGTTTTTCCAAATTCCAAACAAAAATTGACCGAAATCCACAAACGGACGATTTTACATGTTATAATCAGATTTCAGTCAAAATTTGTGTACACCATCATGTTTAACATGTGTTAAACATTTTTTTTGTAACACACAAAACATGTGTTTAGCATTTAATGCAACAAAACTACTCTTCCTCCTCATTTATTCATATATCACACATTCATTGTAAAAATATCACCATTATTATATTACTGTAATATAATAATATATTTTATCAGAAAAGATAAAATATCAATTTTCAACAATTGTCACATTAAAAATTTTCTACATCTATAACCACATAAAATGAATATTTTCCTTATCATATAAATCAATAATTAATTATTCACAAATAATATTACAAAATCACAATACTGACAACCAGGCAGTTCCCAAGAAAGAGGGAGCTTTCCAATAAGGATTTCTCCTTACTGGCGCGCAATTAGATGACCAAACCTCTCCTTGACAGAACTTTCTAGACATTGCCAATAATGCTATCTAATAATATTATCCAAATAATATGAATTATTGATACGATAATGGGAAATACTGTGCCGTGACAATTATTGAAACAACAATAATATAAAATATCAACATAGCAATTATTGAATCAATAAAATAAAATATTGAGCGATAATTACTCTGTAACAATTATTGAGTAATGCCTTCTACTAAAAAAAAATTTATCATGCTTCATGAATAGTACTCGTGAATAGTAACTCGTGAATAGTAACTCATGAATAGTAACTCGTGAATAGTAACTCATGAATAGTAACTCATGAATAGTAATTATAAAAAATTGAATACTTTTATTTCATAAAATTCGGGATCTTACAGTGTTGTATTTTATACATCATTTAGTAGTTATATTTGGTGAATCAAATTGGGTGAGGCGAACCCAACGTTGGAAGGGTGTTTTGCCACTATAATACAAGGTGTCTAATGACATGCGACTTCGTGTTATCATAAGACAGGGTTGTGCACATCCACTTGCTGAGTATATCTACGAGCACTACCTAAATAATCTTGGAGTTTAGTTGAAATATAATTCTCAATTGGAGACAACAGAGATAATTATATGTCAATAGAAGACTCACCATTGGAAAGAACATGATAGTAATCTTCTTATATATTTAAGAGTCGAAATACATATATTAAATAAATTAAGACTTGACAGTAATTCCATGTCTTATATTTAATTAGAACATTGTATGGTGGAAGGATTGAATTGTACTGTAACTATTTACTCAAAGGTTCTTTTATGATTAATGTTAAAATCTATATTATCTGGAAAGTCGTTAATCGCTGGGGAGCCTTATCCCTATTGTAGAATAAATATTATTTATGTAAATAAATTAATATTTTAATTTATTTATTTAAATAAGATTAGAATTATTCTAATTGATTTATTCACAACCGGTTTAATATGGAGAACATAAAGGGTCACACCATAAAAGGAAGAATAATTATTTAAGAAGCAAATGGCATAATCGTAATAATAAGTTAAGTATATTTTATTTAATCTATGGTGATGGAATAAATTTAATAGCTTAATATTTATTATTTAATATTTTGGAAATATTAAATATAAATGAATAAGATGAGTCTTATTATTATTATTACTATTATTATTATTTAATTCCTAATGGAGTTTGAGAATTAATTAATAAAAGTACTCTCATATATCATAATGAGATTAGAAGGCTAATTAATTAAAAGAGTTTAATTAATTATTCCTAATAAGTTTAGGAGCCTAATTAATTAAAGGAATTTAATTAATTAAAATAAAACTCAATTCCTTAATTGTTAAGGAGGGTTGCCCACATTTATAAATAAGAGGAGTCTTATTATGAGTTAGGGTTGACACTTTCACAACACACGTGAATACGTAATTCTAATAGTTGGGAGAGTACACCCCTTTCTATGGGAGATAGAAAAACTAGAGTTTTGCCAAATACCCATCTTCTTCAATCTTTCTTCTTCCTTGGTGGATCACCTCTAGAGTCCAAACACTTGGGTGGCTAACGTTAATCAAAGGAAGGAACCCAACACGGTGGATTCAAGTTGAACACGAAAAGGATTTGGAGGTGAACTTGTACCTGAGGAAGCTCGGATCTTCAAGGGTATGATTCTCGTCCTTTATTTTTCGTTTAATTAATAATTATGCATAAAGGATGATTCGGGTATATGGTTTGTAAAAATTTTAAACTCTGATTTTCATGCTTCCGCTTATTTTGTGAAATTTAATTGCGTTCATGAATCTTACAAACCTAAAAGATATCTACTATCTTCTATGATTTAAAAAATTTATCATCAACTTTATAGCTGAGACTCAGCTTAAAAAAATAATCCACATCACTGAATTATCCATGCACTACGGGCCAAGGATATTCATTAGTATCACGTCCACGAATTATCCATGCACTACGGGCCAAGGATATTCGTGTAATCACCAATGGTCATAATCATACCAACAACTGTCCATCAATGCACTATGGGCCAATGATGACTTTTACCACATCATTTGTAACATTACGGGTCATGATTATATCGAATGATCCCTGGTCATAATCAAACCAATCAACAGTCCATCTATGCACTACGGCCAAAGATGACTTTTATCACAATATAAGCATGAGGATGATGACAATGATAAAAGAATTTAATTGAAAGAAAGCAAAAGATAAATTTTTAAAGATTTATAATTTAATTTATCCAGAACTCAATAATGTTCAAATTGTCAACATGATACTATTTTTTGGAAAAAAATTCAAAAATAATATTGTATCAAATATAATTTGGACAGAAAAGAAATCAATTTTTATCATGAATATTACCCCAGGTGAATAGTACCCGAGTGAATAGTATCCCGTGAATAGTACTTTAGGAATAGTACTTTGTGAATAGTACCTCGTGAATAGTACTTTATGAATAGTATACCATGAATAGTACTTTGTGAATAGTACCCCGTGAATAGTATTTTGTGAATAGTACCCTTTGAATAGTACTCCGACATGAAAAGCTTAAAATTTAACAAGAATATTTAGAAAAATATCATTGTGAAACGATACTAGATGAAGCGCAAATCTCAAAGATAATCTACTAATTTTACATAGTATAGAAGTAATACTTTAACAAAATGAGTGTAAAATTAGGAATACGAAACGAAATAATATTACTTACATACTACAGAGTATGGAAGAAAATATTATTTCATACGAATATTGAACAAAAATAATATCTCTTACCTTAGAAGAAGACTGGATACTGAAATAGTGAAGTAGCAGAATACTCTTCTTCTTTCTCTCTATAGCTTCTCTCTCTATAATTGAGCTTGTGAGTCTTAGTGAATTGGTGAGAATGAAAGAAAAATGAGCTTCTATTTATAGGAAAATATAGTTTCGATAATTGCACATTTAAGAGCTCGAATTATTACAGTATAGTATCTTCATCAATACTTCTATTTTTAATTTAGTCCTGTAAGTATTATCAATCTTGCACCACCTCCCCTAATAGTACATATATATGAATCAATAGTTCCATACATGTGAACCAACAGTAATTTGCATATGAGCAAATAGCAATTAATTGCTCATTTATCCGATTAATTGCATGTTTGGTCAATTTAACATCCCAGAAATCAATTATTATCAAAATAAATGTCGATTTTCACTAACACTAATAATCTTAACACAATGGAAATATTTTTATCAACAATTTTATCTTTAATCAACACAAACTTATTCATCATTAATATTATAACTCACAATATTTAACAACCAGATCATTCCCAAGAAAGAGGGGGGTTTTCGATAAGGATTTCTCCCTATTGGCGCGTAATTAGGTAACCAAACCCCTTTTCTCGACAAAACTTTCTAAACATCGTTAATAATGCAAATAATAATATGAATAACTTTTTCGTCTTAATTATTGATTTAATAATATAAAATATTATGCAGATGATACTATGACAATAATTGAATCAATAATATGAGAGATATTATGCAGCAATTACTGTAGCAATAATTGAGTATAACTGAGTGACTTCTCACGTAAGCATCAATAATCAAAGATACTGTACAATATACCGTGTGCTACTATGCAACCACGCGTATTACTGTACTTTTACCACCGGGTATTTCAACAGTTTAACAGTAACACTTTCGCCGTTATGTTTATAAAAAGATATTTCTGTTGTTTTCTAACTAGCTATAACAATACTTCCGTTGTGGGGTCCACCAATGATTGTGTCGTCGTACGAATATTCCCTATTAAAACAAATATTCCCCGACCAATCGAATATTTTATAACAACTTGCTTACTTTGCAAAATTTATAAATATTACCCACAACTATAACATTATATCAAATCCACACCATAATATTCAAAAAAAATATTTTGAGAAAATATAATCTTTATTTATAAAAGTTGGGGTCTTTTAGATATATAGGTCAGTCTTTGATAAACCAAATGTGAAGTGGAATCTTTTCATGCCTTTCCCTTTCAATTCCATGTAAATTTTGATTCAATATAAATTACGATTCCTTGTAAATGTACAGACAAAGAAAAGAAAAGAAAAGAAAAGAAAACATGAATATCATTTTCATTCCCTATCAATGTTATTATTGTACAGATATTAAATCATGTCATGATATCTTGTCAGTAAAACAACTAACATCTGTTTTGCAAGAAAACATTAAAACCCTAAAACTAACACATTGTATAACATGCTACTGTTAATGCTAAACTACCCACTCTTCTTGTAGGCTGCAAGATTAGTCCCATTACCAAATCGAAATCTAAGAAGGCACAAAGTCTATTCACCGACATGGTTGAAAGTACCCAACACGAATCAGGTTCCGTATCTCGAAAGGAGTTTGAGGGACTTAAGAATCAAATAGCAGAATTGGCTATCCTCCTAAAAGAACAAAGTAAAAATACTCAAGGCTAGACAATACCCAATAAACCAGAGTTCTCCTCAAAGGGTGGCAATAAAAGTGCTGACAAAAAGGGGGAAGTACAGATGCCTGAACCTCATTCCAATAAATGAACCAACAAAACCCCTGGAATTATAAACCTCAGGGATGATTGAGAAACTGGGGATATAAGAAAGAAAGTCCAACAAATGGAGGAAACCACCTGGTCTATCAAAGGGACTAGAAACCTTGGAAGTGTCACCTATTCAGATCTCTACATATTCCTAGGGGATCGATATCCTGACAAATTTCAAGTCCCAGAGTTTGAAAGGTACAATGGGGCAGGCCATCCATATATATATGCACCTGAAAGTATACATTGGCGAGCTGGGGTCTTATGCTAAGTATGGGTCATTCAACGTATAATATTTATCATCACTCTTAAGCTTATCTTTTTGAGATTTAGAAAGATTATCAGGAAAATGTTTATGCACTAAATAATTTGCAATATGCGTGTGATAACCCAAATTTTGGGTAATATTAAAATAAGAATTAAATAAATAAAATTCTTATTAGATAATATGTTGTACGATATTATATTGCATAAGTGGGTATGAACTATGCAATATGTGATGCTTATGCTTAATAAATATATTGGTATTATATATTTATAAATTGTAGAGGCAATTTATTAAAGGAAGAAAAGAATAGTATATATTAATATAATGTTATATAAATATCAAGAATGAAAAGGAAAGCCAACATGGCTTAGTTAGGAAATATTCTTGACATAAATCTACCTACGAGATCAATAAAATAATTATATTATAATATAGTTAATTTCATCAAAAAGTATTATTTAGTAACAAATACGGAAATTGGTGTGCTACCATTGGTATTTATAAAGCCATCTTGATGTATGTGCTAATTATTTTTGTCAAGCCTAAATATATATAGTAGATAAAATTCATATATATGGATATGTAATGAGAGTCCATATTAAGTTATTGGGCCATATTAATGCCACTACGTATGCTTACAAGCCTTCTCTATTATTTTCTAGAGTATGAGTTATTGCTTATGCGATAAGTGCCTTGAGCCCAAACCAAAATCAATGCCTAACCTTTTTGGATGTCCATATCCGAAAGCCACATGAAATGAAAAAGAGAGATGTTTTAGCCAAATAAAATTGAGCAGTTAGTTGGCTTTAATAGTCAGTAAGTTAGCATTGGCTATTAGGTAGTTAGAGGCATAGGGTGGCTATGATGATATGGCTACTCTTAGGTGATGGTTATCAGCTGAGCTGTGAGGAGGCTGCTAGGAGGCTGATTAGGGGCCATGGTAGAGGCCAATGTAGGGGT
Organism: Panax quinquefolius; assembly: GCA_020205615.1. Lineage (NCBI taxonomy): Eukaryota > Viridiplantae > Streptophyta > Magnoliopsida > Apiales > Araliaceae > Panax > Panax quinquefolius. The sequence continues at coordinate 35,926,639 of CM035151.1, forward strand.
CGGGTAGAGGTTTCAGAAAGTATCCATGTAGAGGTGATGATGATTGAGCAACAATAGATCAAGTAGGCTTATTAAGAGAGAGAAGCTCAACAATATATGGCCAAACTTTGCAACCAATCTCAGTCACTATCCCAAAATACTAAGCAAGAACCGTAGCAGCTATATAGAGTACGAGTGGAAGAGCTTCGACAAAAAGGGGAGAAAAGGTTCAACAACCTGTACCATTAGATCTCAGCAAGGTAAGCTAATTCTGGCCCTTTCCAATCCTTTTCCATTCCATTTTTTTTCTACTAGTGATCTGTAATAGCCGATTGGCCTGAAAAGAAAATGAAGGGGCTACTATATTGTGTTAGTATTGTTAATGTTTTGAGGTGGCTGTGTGAGTGGATTAAATTGTTGGTTAAATTAAATTAATTGATGAGGAAATTAGTGAATTAAGCTTTCATCACCACTGTTTATTCATGGGTAATTGTAACCATTTATAAGAGTTGTGATATCAAACTTTTAATAATAAACTATCTTGTTTAAAACTAATATATGCAAGTTGTGATGAAATGGACTGTTGTGAATTGAAATTAGGCACAAGGAGATAGGTTGGGTTGTGAAGTAATAAGGATGTTATTATGGATTTTTGATGTAGATAAATGGCTGTGAAATTTGTAACACAAAACTATGCATTCATGGTGTTTGTTAAAATACCCAAATGAAATAAATATGTTAAAACATGAGAAGTTGCTAGCACTACAAGCAAGATAGCATACCTACATGAATCGGAAGACAACTTATGTTGGTAGATTATGTTAAAACAGATTCACAATGATTTTTGAAGATGTTATTACAAGTTGAGTTCTATGAAATCTATGGAGAACAGTAACTTTTGAGCCTCTATTAGTATGCCTTAAAGAATCCTTTTTGGCTATATTATAATTTCCTAAAATACTATGTAGTATAGTTTAGAACATATCAAAATTTGGGAACAACAGGATAAAAGGATTGCAAGATACAAAATCGCGAAGTAGCTAAGAAATCATCAAAAGTGCTGGAAATTCGAGCAGTCCCCTTGCACGGATTTTCTGGAATTTTGTGCTAATAATTTGAAAATGGTCAAAGAATAAAAGTTGTAGTCCCGGAAGTAAGCTTCGCGTGGGCGCAAGAATCGCTCAAAAATGTTTTGAAACGAAGAAGTTATGACTGTTTTAGAGAGAAAAGGTAAAGCTGAAACGAAATTGAAAATTTTAATGAACGTCCACTTTTGATCGCTGTGTTGGGCTGTTTGTAAGGTCTGAATTGGACGTCTATTATCTTAATAATATAGCTTGATATGGCATGTTTATCATAATCAACAATGGATGTGAACCAAAATAGGAGCTAGAACTTTAAGATATCTGAAAGTGGCAAAAAGGGGAAGCTTGTTGCTGCGTTTCTGCAACAATGGGTTGTAGCAGCGTGCTAGAGGGCAGTAGTGGGATCTCCCTTGCTCTCTCAAATGTTGTGTTATTTACCTAAGATATTTGGCTAATATTTTCTTAAATAAGTGGGTATAACACCTATACAATATTCAAACTTTCAACATCAACGGATCAAAATTATGGGGAACGAAGTACTATCAAAATAAAAGATGAGAAGTTGGGGCTGCTGCCCATTGGCAGCAGCAGTTGGCAGTGAGCAGCTATAATAGCAGCGTTAGCGGCCTATTCTTGGCTTTGTGGTGTAATTTGATAAATTACCCATAAAGTTTGGGTTATTATTTCTATATAAGTACGGAGGGTATAAAAAATGTGTATATGAATTATGTATTATGTAATATGATGCAGTAAGTTTTAAGTATGAGAGTTATGGGTTAAAGTATGTATGATATATACATAAGTGCTGAGTCAAATGCTTTTAAGCATGATGTGTTAAGTTGTGAGCTAATTAAGAGACACGATGCATTCTTTAGCTGATAAATGAAAATGCTTGTGCTCAAGAGTTTGGGACTGTTATGAGGATTTAACATCTAAGCATGCCTAAAGTGTCCTATATGGACTGTTTTTGTATTCTAAAGATGGCTGACTTTTGCAAACATAAATAGAGAAATGATTCTATGTTATAAGCATGTTTTAAGGATTGCTTGAATGCCTAAAGTTCTCTTTTTCCTACTTGTGGACTGTTTTGGGAGTTATAGCCAAAACTGTGTCTAAATGTATTTGGATAAAGTTCAGTAACTGAACTCCTGAGTCATGTAGAAAAGCCATAAGAAGCATCTAAAAGTTGTTCCTTAAGATAGTTAAGGTCTACAAGGTGTGTCGTGCAATTTCATGCATAAAAATCAATGAAAATAAGCTTTAAAGAGCAACTAGCACCTAAATGATGAACTACCATATCTGGACTATATAGACAAGTTCCAATAGCTAAAATATGACCCAAGTAAGCTACATAAGCTAAGGGAACCAAGTCTAAACTGTTTTGATCCTTAGACTTGTTAAAAATCACATTTTTAGAGACATAGTGGACTGTTTTGGGAAATTGTTAGCACCTGAAGTTAAGGGGCTGTAATAAACTCAAATAAAGTCCCTAATACCTGCTATAACAGTTCCAAATCATGACCATTACAAAAGCTAGCAAGAAAACCAATATAAGCTCTCTTTTCAAGCCTAAAGTGAGCTTTGATAAGTCAAAATGAGTTAGATGATTAAATAAAGTGTGGTAATGCTAAAAGTAACCTTAATTAACTTAAATATACATGCCTAGACTATCCTAGTGGCCAGAACTGGAAAAAATTGGAAAAAGTACAAAATCAGTTTTTGTAAAAAAAGTAAGAAAATGGCTAATTTTGAGCTCTGTTTTGAGGAGCTTAATGGGCATGAACAAGAAACCTAAACCTGGATTAACATACCTTGTAGTATGGTCTAGAAGTAGGGTCAAGTGGTTAAGCTCTTGTCTTAACCGAGGAGTCTAAACAAATCACCAAACTAGCATGGAAAATTACTAAAACTATAGTTTAGCAAATTTGTCTAAGTATGAAATCTTGAGATTTTTCTATTCTACTTAGAACTCAATTTGGACACCTTAGACAAGTAAGTTTGAGGTATGCTAGGCTATTCCAAGTGTTGGAATGCTAATATATACAAGAACTTGTGAAGTTAGTGTGTAAAAGCTTGAAAAAGCTAGGTTTACAGGTTAAAACCCAATCTATGCTTGGTAAACCTAAAGGAATGCTAGAACTACTCTTAACTAGATAAAATTCAAGTGTTGGAATGAACTAAAGTGGCTAGAAATGAAATTGGCAAGAATTGACCAAAACTAGTGAACTCAAGAACACATGAACCCTTTATGTTCTAAATCCTGAATAAAATGTAAATGATAACTTTAAAGTCATCTCTATTGCATGATATAAGCATGTCAAACCCCATCAAAGTGAGAAATTACTAATGAGAAAACATGGATGAGGTATTTGAAAAATGTATACAATATCTCAGATATAGAAATCTAAACTACCACCATGATAACTGAAATTACATGTTTTGTTATCAATCCAACATATAATGTAGGTTGTGCAAGGAACGCAAAAGTTGGTGTAATGGTAAAACCGCGGTACAGGCAAGTTTCTCAGTTTATTTATGTGGACTTATAAATTACTATAGATAACTGTTAGCATGATTTATGTTTATAAGTATGTAATACCTATGAACTGCATTATTTGCTTTGTGAATGATGAATGTCAAATTATGACTAATTATTGAATTGAGTCGGGGAACTCAATATATATGTGCAATGAATGACATGTGCATGACATGTGTAGTATGCTATATATGATATTTATGTTGCTACTAGCAGGATATAAATGTGATGATGCATTTGTAATATGCTTGAACCCCGAGAATATAAATGCATGAATTGAATGTGAACATATGTGCTATGTGATGCATGATAGACTGTTAGACTTGATGGGCCGTCGTGCTCAATCTTGCTTAATTTGCAGGTTAAAGCTATGATGCGATCTATCGTGATTAGGAGCGCATGAAAAGAAGACTAGTGATTTAATTGAGATTGTGTTGAATCATTTGATGGTATTTACATGTGTAAACCACAGAGAAGTAAATCTTTGAATAATTCAATAGATGAAGATCATTTGTTCTGAATTAGGAATATGTTTGAAATAATGAATTGTACATATATTCATATCTATTCAGATTAAATAAATCATGTAATGAATATGATTCTAGTATAAAGAAGAATCGTAAAGGTTGCGATTCAGGGAATGAATGAATGAAAAGAACGAATTTTTTTATTATTATTCCGCATTTTTAGCTATTTTAACATTAAATAATGTTTTAAAGCTAGAACATGTTAATATTAACGCACAAGATCGGGGAGAGAAATTGTACCGATTTTGGAGTCGTTACAATGCGCATACCAGAGTAATGCCTTATCAACACAAAATAATTGCTCATTTGAAAAAGATTCTTGCAATGGCATCTCATCTTTATCATGTATCAGCCTGCTCAAATGGTCTGCTACCAAGTTTTCCCCTACTTTCTTGTCTTAAATCTCCAAGTTAAATTCTTGTAACAGCAAAATCCACCTAATAATCTGCGGTTGGGATTCCTTCTTGGAAAGTAGATACTTGAGAACAACATGATTATAATAAACCACAACTTTAGTACCAAGATAAAAGTTTTTTTTTCCAGTCTTAGTGTAATTAATCTGAGTTACATTTAAAGTCTTGAAGGAATAATAAATAGCATGAATAACTTTGTTAACTCTTTGTCCTAAAATAGCTCCTACTGCATAATTATTTGCATCACACATAATCTCAAATGGCAACTCCCAATTTTGTGCTTATATTGCTGGTGTTGAAGTTAATAACTTCTTCAAATTTTCAAATGCATCCTTACACTCCTCATCAAAATAAAACTACACATCCTTTTGCAATAACATACATAAAGGCAGCGATATTTTTGAAAAATCCTTCATAAATCTACGATAAAAACCTGCATGAACAGGAAAAGAACGAATCTCCCTCATATTTGTAGGGTAAGGCAAAGTAGAAATAACATATATCTTTGAATAGTTAATTCTTTTATCATGATAAAGATAGTACAATGGTGGTAGCAAAAAAGATCTTGGTCTCTTACAATATCATCAAGTGATACATGTTTGCTCTTCCACAATAGTGAAATCAAACTATATTACAGATGATATATATATATATATATATATATATATATATATATATATATATATATATATAATATATAGGGCAATGATGTTTATGTATTTGTCATGGATCAAAATGAACAAATAACATCTATACCATCCGTTCCACAAATCATGGTGAAGATTAAAAAGGGAAAATCCGCGTCCGCTAGAATTACTAACGGACGTACTAAAACTAGAAATTGGACCATTATACCCAACGAAAGTCAACACGCCAAAACAACAGTTTTTAAAACATTCCGCTAATAGTACCCGCGGATGAGTTAGTAATACCAGCGGATGAGTTGATCAACAGTTAAACAGTCCGCTAGTTTAATTATTGATTGATAAGTAATTAATACATTTTAATATTCTCATATTTATTATTTTATATGCTTATTTTATTTAACTAATACTCCCTCCATCCCAGGATAAGTCCTGGTGGACTTTTCACTAGGGCTGAGCAAGTAACCAAATTAGAACCGAAACCGCACCAAAAACCGCATAAATCAAGATTCAATTAAAACCGCACCTTGGTTCCACAGCGTATGTTGCGGTTTCAGGTTGGTTGAATAACCAAATTTATGGTTCGATTTGGTTACTAGTCAAAACCGCAACCATAAAATCAAAACCGCACCATATGTGTGTATGTGTGTATGTATGTATTCACTATTCACCGCGCATGCTGCAGAATTTGGGAGAAGTGAGTTTGACACTATCTTGTGTAGCTTAATTAGTATCTCTCGTCCAACCGTAGTAGTACTTGGTGGTTTAATTTTACATAACAGTATGCACTTCTTAATGATGAAGGTGGGCATTGTGCAATGAAATCAACTCAAAATTACTATACTAGTTTTTATTTATTTATTATACGTACTTGTTTTCCTCTCATTGATGGCATTTTCCCCCTATTTTATTTATGTATGTATGGGTGTGCAAACATTATGGATGGAACATGGAACATAACTTTTGGCATTCATATAAGTCTTGATAAGATGAGAAAAGTCCCCGCACCTACTCTCGCATTCAAGAAATTAAAAGACATGCACAGAGGTTAATTGCTCATTTTGTATTTTGATTTAGAAAATATTCCACAGTTTCCATGTAATGAAGAAGTTGTTGCAAAAAAAATTTACATTTTAGATAGTTATTTGTTTTCATTGTTGTATTTGTCTACATTAATGAACTTATATCAATTTTGAAAACAGAGAGCTTATTTTATATCAATTGTTGTTTCAATTGGTTTTGGGCAAAACCGCACCAAATGAAACCGCATAGCACTTTTAAAACCTTGACTGCACCAATCACAAGCGGTTTCATGTGTAGTTTTGGATTTATCAAACCGCACCTAAGCGGTTTCGGGTGCGGTTTCGACTTCAAACCGCACCATGCTCACCCCTACTTTTCACGCATATTAAGAAGAGGAATAAAATGACAAAATTGCCCATAATAATATGTCATTAAATATGGAGAGAGAATTAGAATAAGAAAAGTATGAGATATTTAATGATACGGGCATAATAGGAAAAAATGTGTAAAAATTTGGTTATTAAAGAAAAGTGGACATTTAACATGGGACTACCCAAAATAGTAATAAGGACTTTTATCCTGGGACGGAGGGAGTACAATTATTTTATTTTATAGGAAATAACATTTATTTTTCTTGAGGAGCAAATAAAGGATTTATATCTAACTTTTTAATATGAAAAAAGGATTCTTAGAGGATTACCATATAGAGATGGAAGTCAAGAAGAAAAGAAGAGAAAAAGGAGAACAAAACTATCCGAGTTCAATGAACCTAAATTAGGACACAAATGTATTCTCCCTATAAATATGTCTCTTGTTTTAGAGAGAAGGGGACCACTTGTTATTTTCTTTTTCTTAGTTTTTCACTAGTGTAGAAGGGAGTAAGATATTTAGAATTTGTCTTTTCTCTTATTCCAATCATGTGTGGAACTACTGTCAAGGAGTATTTGTATCTTATTTTCTTTTATTGATATAATAAAAATTCTCTTTTAATTATTGTTCTTATTTCATGTAAATAGTAGTACTAATATTATTTATTTTTGTTTTTAATTACATGGCTAGCTAAATTTTTAATACCTAGGATGATGATGAAATTAGGTATTTCATAATAATATTCTCTTTCCGTTTTGAAATTAATGTCTAATTGTTTTCGCCTTCATGTTTTCCTCCGCATAAATTGCATATGATTCTTATATTGATTGAGCGGTTTTGATAAATTATAGTTAATCTGTGAATTTTTCATTGTTAATCGTGAATTTTTCATTACTTACGCTTGCCCGTATTAATTATATGAATCAATATTTTTAAAGGGAAGGAAAAATAATTTGGGAATTAATTTAGGAAATAAGAAATTATTTATTATTTTAATATTTGGTGGATTCTGATTCCTAGGTATCTTTTCTCATTAATAGTTTCCGTTATTAATTAAGTTTGCATAGTTAATAAATTTTCTTCACCATTTTTGTTTCTAATTTGCCTAAAATATTAATTAAGGATATATTAAAGAATTAATCTAGTATGTGTGGTTCGACCTGCACTTCCCAAATCTATAATAGACGTGCACTTGCAGTACATAATTTTATCACACCAATTACTAATCTCACTCAAACTTGCAAATCCGAGTCAACAAAAGGAAATCCATAATTTCAAATCCCAGTCAACGTTAGTTTTGTTCATCATAATTCCACCCAATATCAGAATTATATTATGCAAACAAACCTTGTAATTCTTCAACTCCGTATATATAAATAGTTTTTGTTATATATACTATACAATTATAATAACTGTATCAATTAAAATTAAATAAATTCACATCAATTTAAAATTTAATACGCCGTCGTTTGACTTCATAAGTGAAAGAACATCTCTAATTTTGGAGCGGAGTGAGTAATTGTTATCTATAAAATAAATGAAATGTTATCGTAACATATTGGATTATATATTCAAGTGACTTGACTCTCAATTTAAGATTCAAATGACATTCACTTTCAAGGACAGCAATGAATTGGTTGTAATTGTTATATATCCATGAAATAAATTAAATGTTATTACAACATATTGGACTACCTTGTACAAAGTAAAGAATGTATCATATTACACACTCAAATTTTAAGATTCAAAGCACTTTTTTGTCAATGATTGCATTAGAAAACAATTATGCAAAACTTAATTAAGTTGTTAATATTAGGTGCCGTATTTTAAACAGCAAAATTTGGAGATGGAAGAGATGTTATTATGTAGACTAAAGTGCAAAACTCTCCTTTTATATTTGGGCTTGTTTGACATTTTGCCTTTGCATTTGATCAATTTGCTGGAGATGGAGGAGATGTTATTATGTGGACTAAAGTGCAAAACTCTCCTTTTATATTTGGGCTTGTGTGACATTTTGCCTTTGCATTTGATTAATTAGCAAATTGCTCCCACGAAGTACAATTATTACTACAAAAGCGTACATTTTGTCATAAACGCATTTGAATGATGTTATGAGCAACTATATATATTCCGTAATATTATTTATCATAATACTATTTTCGGCTATTCAACATGTTTGGCCACCTTATTTTGTAATATTATTTATCAAAATTAATCAAATACATTCCTCGATCAACCAGATCAACATAAAATTTGATTCTATAGAACCAAGAGATCATTTACAAAGGAAGTAGTAACACGAGTAAGCACATTCCTCAACCAGAGTGAACCACCTTCTTCGCCAATAAGGATTTATATAAAGAATAGTAGCAGCTCCCAACAAGAACACAAAGTATGTCGCAACAAAACTTGAATAGAAGAAAACAAGATCAATTTCATACCATTTCTCTTCGCCTTCATCTGAAGATGCATTCAGCAAGGATGAAGTAACAAGGGTTGTGCAGTTCTTCTCAACCTGTGGTCCACAAAGAAATGGATTCCCCTCAAAGCTTTCTTTTGGGAAAGTGCCAAATTGTGCTTTTATTTCAGGAACTCTACCGGATAAATTGTTGTGAGCCACAATAAAAACCGCCAGAAAATTTAAATCAACCAGTTCTAATGGAATTTCTCCACTCAAATTATTGAAAGAAAGATCCAAGTTCTCTATTTGTGCCAGGTGTGAGAAAAGTTTTGGAATGGATCCAGTTAACTCATTGTGGGACAAATTTAAGGCATGAATCCAAACCAGCATGCCCATTTGGATTGGGATTTCGCCAGTCAGGTTGTTACATGATTAATCCAATCCCGTCATTAAATCAAGAATTCTACCTTTATAGGAGACGGGCCTTCCTTTAGTTCGAAAATCCACTTCGTCAAGAATTTCAGAGAAAACCACAATGCTTAATTCATACCTATCTTCATAGTTATCTATTAATGTACTAAGATTTCTTTCATAGGTATATATTGTTTGTTGCCCAAAAACGAAACCAACAGAATTTCCTCGACTGAAGGCAGGATTGCTAGGCCCAGTTATATTAGGTAAGCATTTAGGTATAGAACCAGAAAGAGAGTTGTAAGAGAGATCCATCAAGCTTATGTTTCTCAAATAACACAATTGATTTGGAATAAAACCACGAAAGCAATTATCTCTTAGTAGAAGGATTCTTAAGTTTGAGATTGAACCAATAAACTTGGGAATGCTTCCGGACAAGTTGTTATCACTGAGGTCCAACGTCAATAGACTTGATAGATTAACATAAGATTCTGGTATTGATCCGGTGAATTTGTTTCCCTGCAAATGAAGATGCTCGACATTCGTATTTTTTGTAAAAGGAGGTAAAGATCCATACAGAGAGTTACGGGAGAAGTCAATGAAGATTGCATCTTGATGAAAAGGGAGTTGGGCAATCTTTCCTTGAAACGAATTATTTCGCAATACCAGAACTCTCGATATATCAAAAATCCACTTTGGAATCTCTCCTGATAAAAAATTATTGCTGATATCCAACGCTTGTAGGTCATTAAATCCAGTAAAATCATTTGAGAGTTTACCTGTGAATTGATTGTTGTCCAGCTTTAGGACCGAAAACATCTGAGTTTCGTTGAATTGTGTTAAAGGTAATTTGCCTTGAAACATGTTATGTGATAATACTAAATGACTCAAAGATGTGCAACCTGTTGCCACTTGATTTGGAAATTCTCCTGAGAAATGATTAACCGACAAGTCCAAACACCTCAACTCACTGATGTTACCGATCGAGGATGGGATACCATTGTGAAAATTATTTGAAGATAAGTTGAGATAATAAACATATGGAAGCATTTTTCCTATATTTGCATGAATTTCACCATCGAAGTGATTGTTTGAGATATCCATCCATTGAACACTGAGATTCCTAAATGGTGGAAGATGAAACAGACCACTAAAAGAATTATTTCTCAAACTTAAAAGCTCTAGTTTTGTATTATTTTCAAGTAGCCAAGAGGGAAACTTTCCATCCAACAGATTCCCAGAGAGGTCAAGGACCCTTAATCTTTCCTGGAGAAAGAGAAATTTGGGAACTTCTCCAAAAACCTTGTTAAGGTTACAATTTGACAACACAACGCTCTTTAACTGAAACAAGGGAATCCAATCTATAGATTCCGTGTCTACCTCAAATTTGGCATTATCATTTCTAATTTCAACCACCTCAAGCTTAGAATGATTGGCAAATGAGTTGAATGAGAATAAACCTTCGAAATGATTATGACTTAGATCAATGTACTCGAGAGATGTGAGACTAGCTATTAGAGATGGTGAAATGTTACCGGTGAATCGGTTTTTAGAAAGATCTAACAGCCTAAGAGAGGTCAAATTGTTTAGACATGGAGGAAAGGTTCCTTCAAGATTGTTGTAACTGAAATCTAGTTCTTGAAGATTCTTCAGTTCACAAACACCTGAAACGAAAACCAGCAATTGTAATGTTCACCATAATTTTACATACTGATACTCTTCTGTCACGTACTCTTATTCTAATTAATATAAAAGAAAAAGATCTCAAAGGTCTTGAGAAGAAGTTAAAAAAAGAAGTAATAATGATTGATTTCTTTCACATAATAAAATTGAATAAGAATCAAAGTATGTGTATCAATACTTTTATGCAAAATATATTCTCGATCATCCACCATTTAGTTTGTTATAAATATGTTAAAATTTACCTTGCATGGGTAAAGATCCATTAAGTTCGTTTCGAGCAAGAGAGAGAACTTTTAGAGAAGATAATGACCATATGGATGGAGGGATAGTCCCAGAAAATTGATTGTCACTCAAATCTAAGATCTCCAAATGATGGAGAGATGCGAAACCTTCCAAAAATAAAAAAAAATAAATTAGATGGCACTAATTGAGAGGATATGCAACTTTGGTGAGTATACCTTGATTGTGTAAAGTTCTATTAGGACGACTTCCAATCGAATAATAAGAAAGAGAGAGAACTTACCTTGCATGGGTAAAGATCCATCAAGTTCGCTCCAACTCAAATATAGAGCTTTTAGAGTAGATAATTCCCATATGAATGAAGGAGTACTCCCACCAAAATGATTCCAACTCAAATCTAATATTTCTAAATGAGGGAAAGATGTCAACCCTACCAAAAAGAAATCAGAATTGTAAAGATTGAGAGAACATACAATATCTATCAGATTAATGTAATAATAAATGAGTTGTTGTGTATATAGACATACAATGAAAAGAGGTTTAATTAGAAAGATAGCCATGGCTGAGAAGACTTTCAACATTGGTGAGTTTAATATAATTCAAAATTCTATCTAGTCAAATTGTCCACTTACCTTCAACGTGTAAAGATCCATTAAAATTAGTTCCTGTCAAATATAGAACTTTTAGCGTAGATAATTCCCATATGAATGAAGGAATACTCCCACTAAAACTATTTCAAGTCAAATCTAATATCTCTAGACGAGGGAAAGGTGTCAAACCAACCAAAAAGAAAATAAGATATCAAAGATTGGTTAGCTCAATCTAAAAGAATAGTAATTATTATTTACTAGCATTTACACCCCATGTAAAGCAGGAGTCTTATATTTGAGTTATAATATTGTTGAATTTTTATTATAAATATAGTATTAAATAAAGTAATTTTTTTTTCTAATTTAATAATTAAATTATATCGTTGATTAATAGTAAAAATTCAATATTAGGTAAGATAATTCTTAAGAAAATAGTTTCCTTCTAAAATTATTGCTTAAGTAATAATAAAATTTTACTTATAATTGAAATATACTTATACTTTCATTTTAATAATACTAACAAATTTAAATGAGGTAAGATGATTTTTGTGAATTTTTTTTTCTCAAGCTATATTATCCAAGTACTAATAAAATCTTTTTAATAATGCTAACCAACTAATATTAGGTAAATGTTCTTATAAATGTTACTCGTAAAATATACATTAATTATTAATCCTTGTTTTTGACTCAGTTGAACAGAACAAATTGTATTATTGTAAAATTAAGACATTATTGATGTTTTTAATTTTATTTTAGAAATTCTTATTAAACAGAATAACTTGTTTTCATTTTACAATTTAATAATTGAATTATATAGTTGGTTAATATATTATATCTACACTTTTTATTTTAGTAATAGTAACAGAAATTATTATTTTAGTAATAGTTGGTTAATATATGATTTTAATTTTTTCGTAGGATTGATCTTAGTACCATCAACTATCCATTAACATATTTTGATTATTATTAAAAAAATTATTAAGATCAAATAATTAATGTATTGGATGAAATTAGAAAAAATGTGTAATGGAGGGGAGCTAAATCCGTTTTTATCTTTTTGGAAAAAAAATTCCTTTGTAATAATAAATTTTACAAAGGAAATGATAATCTTTTTTTTAGGTTACAAAGGTAATTGTATATTTTTTCCAACAAAATTAATACGGAGGTAGTTAAAACTTACTCTTATAGTCTCTATTATATATAGTGGCTGAACTAGAATATTTATAAATGAGTTTTCTTGCGCCGCCTTAAATACGTATGAAAAAAAAGTTAAAAAGATGGTCTTTTAAAACCTTCCGCATGTGAGTATGTCATCATTTTATTGGTCAATTGACCAACATATCAAAAAATAAACTTCATACTAACCGGATCCGTTCATCTCGAGCTCGACTCGTTTAGGCCCGACTCGAAACCGGCTCGAGCTTGGGTTGTTTAAACTCAACTCGTTTAACAATTATTTAATTAAAATTTTATATTACATATATAAAATATATAATAATAAATAAAATAATTCAAATAAAATTCTTAGTTATGTTTGTGTATGATATTAAATTCCTAAATGGTTTAATTTGAATTTATATATTTTTTTCAAAAAAATTTTGAAAATAAATAATAAAAATAAAATAAACAGGTTAAGCTCAAGCTTGACTCGGCTCGACTTAGCTCACTTAACCCGAATGACTAGTTTATAAACGATCCGAAGTTCGTACACAGAATTCCAGGCTCTTTTAAAGTCCGACTTGATTCGTTTAACTTTTAGATGAGCTGGAGTACGGCAAGTCAAAACTCGAATCGACTCGTTTACAGCCCTAATTAAACTCATGTTTATTTAACTCCTAATAGATTGAAAGGATTTTTAAAATTTTCTCAACGATGCGGTTAACTCTCAAGTGATTGATAGGATTTTTTAAGAGAATTAATATTTTCACAACATTTCTCACATAAGTGTAAGATCCATTTACTATTCATATGAAAGAGACAATGTAGAACTATCAGTGACGGATCCACCTTAGGGCAGAGGGGTCAACCGACCCCACTGAATTTTCAGAGTGGTCAATTTGTCCTTCTCTCCCCACCCTCTATATAATGTTTATCTAAAAAAATTAATGAATGTCTCAAATTTGTACACACTTTACTTTTATTTTGTTAGTCATCTAGTTACAACGTTAACTATTCTTTAAAACATATTATAATTTTTCTTTTTTATAATTTCATAAATTTAGTAATTATTTGTTAATTTTTGCAATTGTTTAAAATAAGATTATCGTGATATTTTTGCAACAAGCAAAAAATTGGACTTAATTAAAAAGAAAGACTAGTAATATGCGTCAAAATAATTGCCAATTAAAAACCAACTCAATAAAAACTATAAATAACTGAATAAGGTTTAAACCAAACAAAAAGAAAAGAAATGGCCCCAACTACTTGTTAAACTGCGTACCTTTGGTCTGAGTCCAACCATAAATATTACTTGCAGATAAAGTCAAATTTCGAAGCTCTTTGAATGGAAGAAAAAGAGAGATATTTAGTGACCATAACCATAAGTTTGGGTCCAATGCTAGGTACATTCTTTCGAGAGATAACTCTATCACGTGTCCAGTAGTGTAGTTGTACGTTACTCGTGACCATTCACAACACTCGTTTTTTTCTTTATCATCGATCCAGTCCTCAAAAAGAAACTCGTTATTTATAGTTGAAGACTGACCGAATCCGATAAACTCCTTCAATTCCAATAGGCCCTTCCTTTCCTCTTCAAAACAACCTTCGAATCCACTGAGATAACTGACCAAAATAATACAAATTTTCTCTTCAAAGACTGTTCATTTTTTTTTTTCAATTTCAATTTATTTCCTTAGTGTAGCCTCCTCCTCCTACTACCACTTCTTAAATAGAAGCAAAGGAACCAACCCATAGGGGCTCAAATTAATGCAGAAAATAAAATAAAATAAAATGAAAATATTTAGCTTGGTCCACCATGTTCCAAAATTCCTCTCTAAGTATGTCGATGGGCCACATTTAATTAGTCGATGTGATGGACTGACATGCAAGGTAATAGGATAATTATAAACTGATCTTTCTTCCCTTCCAAAATTATAGAGATATTTTGATTTTTTGTAAAATAATTTTTTTAATTTTAAAATAAAAAATGATATACATTTCGATAAATATTTGACGAAATTGAATTGCAACTAATATGTAAGTTTATACGATAAGATATAATAAATTAATTTGGGACCCTTCTTAATTCCAATCTATCCATGTATGCATATCTGTCGCAATCATAATTCGGCTGAAAACTTTCGTAATGTATTGTAGAACTCTTTTAAAATTTAAAGCTGATAAGAATTTATTCATGTTTTGAAAGTAACTATGTAATCCTATAATATTTTTGTTAGTTTATAACAGTTATAATTATTTTTACTACGGTAATATTAAAGGTTTCGTATTTTCTGTCTTAAATAATGTGTTTTTTTGTTTTTTGATTTTTTTTTTCCAAAACCTACACCATATCTTATGAATCTAGGGGGAGCCTAAGGAAGTTGCTAGGAAATGAATTATGGGAAACTTAAAAGAGTCTCTTACATATTAATCTTTTAAAGCGCCTACTAAAAAAAATTAACTTTTATCACAATACTATCTCTTTGATGGTTAATAACATTGAGGGAAGAATCAGTGAAAAAAATTAATCCAAATGGTCTCCGACGTTCTATAAAAAATATTTAAATACTATTCAAATACAACTCATCTACTGCTCAAATGACAACAATTTGATGACTAAATTGGATTACTATTTAGTGTCTATCATACTTACTTAAATATTCTTTAGGGAGCAAATTAAGTTTTAATTCTGTGGCCCAATTATAGCTCAGTGTATATTCAAACGCTTCGTACTAAAATCAAAAAGTTTGTGCCCATTCTAAACTTCAAAATTTCGCAATGATTCCAGAAATTTAATATATATATATATATATATATATATATATATATATATATATATATATATATAATCGGATCAAAAGTGCGGACTCATATACTTAAAACGTTGTATTATGGAAAATTTTGCCCATAAAATATTAAATTTTTTTTTAGTTGTTTTAAAAAAAAAGCAAAAATAAAAAATAAAACATTACGCACTTTAAGAAAATCAAAGAATCTGGATAGGATCGTGTGTGTGTGTGTGTGTGTGTATATATATATATATATCGATCAAGCTTTCTCAAAGAATTTGGAAGGAATGAACTAAGAAACAACCAAGCTATAGCGACGGTTTTTACCGTCGTTATAATAGGTTCGATTCTTAGTTCGCTTCTCTCCATTCATTTGGAAGCAATGATCCAAACGAAAGTTCAATTAGGTCAAATTGAATTTTTTTCTTAAGAATAAAAATTTAATAAAATAAATTACAAAATTAAATAATTCTTAAATATTGTTTATAATAACATTTTTCGAAGTTTCGTTGCTTGAAATTGTTGCATGATAGCCTTATTTTTAATAATTATAAAAATATCACGCTAAAAAATATCACATTTTTTAGAGCATTTACAACAGTTTCCTTATCTCTATCCTTACTCTGCAGTGCTATTGAGTCATTCTATAAAATAGAGATTCAATTTTTTTCACAATGTACCCAACAAGTTCCTTATATTGATTACTTAAATAATGAAATTTAAAAATTAAAAGTTAAAATTTGAAAGTTCCAACAGTCAAAATATCAAATTAATAATAATCTTATAATTTATAAGAGAGAGTATAATTTATCAATTGAATTCCACTGTAAATTAATTTTTATTTTATTTTAAATTTTAAGTAATTTATGAAGTGAGTATTGAATGAATTATAAACCGCAAATGTACATAAGATCAATATTAACTTTTAAAAAGTTAATTTGTAATATTTTAAATTTAAAATTAATATGATTCATTTAAATTTTGAAAATAATAAATTTTATAATTAATAATACTTTTATAATATTTATAATTATATTGGCATAAATTAAATAAATTTATATCAATTTTAAATTTGAATACGTTTGAAATTAATTTTTAAAAAATAAGTCAATATTAATTTTATAATTTAAAAATAAAGTAGTAAAAAAATGTCAAGATGTGTATGATTGATGAGTTGCCCACTTAAATGAGGGGGTGAAATGTCATTTTGCATATATAAGGAAAGATTTTTTGACTCCCTCACACTGGGGAGTAAAATCATATATAAGGATTAAAATAGAGAGTCAAATAAAGATAACGAAACTGTTGGATAATAATTTATTGATATATTCTTTAATATTGGGGATAAAGAGTTAATTGAGGAAACTGTCGTAAATGCTCTTAGTAATTGTAACTCCTCTGTTTTTTATCTTCTTAGTATTTAGGAGAAGTAAATTGATCAAGACAATAAAATACTTAAATTCTTATAGTAGTATTTTATTTTAACAAGATAGTAACATATTTTTTTTCAGTAATATAATAGTAATGTACTAATATAACTGTAGTACTTTACATATCTTGTTCCACTAAACTTTAAAATTTGAGAATATATTAATGATTATAGTGTATATATATATAGGGCCCGGTTCCTATCCGGACTCCCGCATTTTCTTAAGTTACAGACTTTTTTTTTGTTGCTTTTTTTTAAAACAACTAATTTTTTTTTAATATTTTATGGAACTGAAATTTTTACATACTACAGTGTTTTGGGTCAGTTCCATAAAATATTAAACTTTTTTTTAGTTATTTTAAAAAAAAGCAAAAAGAAGAAGAAATAAATAGGTGCATCATATATTTTAATCGGTCCGGAGTTAGGATGATCCTTTCTATATATATATATATATATATATATATATATATATATATATAGAATGAGGATCAGGTCCGGACTCCCGGACATGGTTAAAATACGGACCTTTAAATTTTATTTTATTTTGCTTTTTTTTAAAACAACTAATTTTTTTTAAAATATTTTATAAAACTTGAATTTTTACATAATACAGTGTTTTGGGTGTGATTTGGATACATATAACATAACATCCCTTAGATATTTTTAGTTGTTTTAAAAAAAAAGGTCCGTATGTTATAAAATCCAGGATCCCGGACTGGATTCGGACCATATATATATATCGTCCAATGGAAGATCTAAGGGTTTGGTTGGGACCGGCCGCTACTCTCTCTCTCTCACGGCCAACAAAATTCATTTATGTTGACAGCTACTCTCTCTAGCGGCCAAAACGAAAAAGAATTTGGTTGTCGTAGAAATTAATCATGGGACTAAGTAATTATAATTTAAATTAAAAAAATTGGAGAGTATTAATACTTCACTCGCTAATTGGTTCACAAATATAAGAATTATAAAATGAGTAGTAGACTAATATAAAGAATAGTACTTGACAAAGTAATTTGGGAGTAGTAGTTGACTACGTAATTTGTTTATGGGTAGCAATGTAATATAAACTCAATCACTTACGTACTATTTATAATAATATAATTATAAGGTGATAATTAGAAATCAGGGGTGGATCTATGCCTGGGGCAGGGGGGCACCTGCCCCCTCTAAATTTTCTAGCTTCAAAATAGAGTAGTCAATACTCTCCTCTCCTTTCTGCATGCTATTCAAACTTGAAGAAGCTCTTGAGTTGAGTTTTGGGAATGAGTGGGTAATATACCCATGAATTAGATATTTTTAGACTTAGCGTATTATTGTTTTCAAGAATTTTAGGACATTTTTATTGGTTTATTTGTTATTTTGCAGGTTAGGACAAAGTAGGGCAAAAAAGGCATTTTGATAGCTTTAATGGCAAATTGGTAATTTCTGAGAGTAGTCGAGTGCTGAGGCGCTCAATTGTGAAGGAATCCCAGCGCCGGGGCACTTGGAGGCAGTATATGTTGCTCGATTTTGGTGCAAGGAAAGGAAAGGCAAGAAAAGGAAAGTTAATTTCTATTAAGAAAAGAATTCTAATTGAAGGCTGACTTGAAAGGACCAAAGGCTATAAAAGGAAGAAGGGTTTTTGACACAAAACACACATAATTTGAGACATAAACTGGAGATTGGATTTGGAGATTGCAAGGGAACACACAAGGAATTCAAATTTCTTCCAGAGATTTTTAATTTTAATTTTTAGTATGAACTAACTTTTTAATTAAGGTTACAATTGAACCTTTTATGCATATGAATGATTACTTTAATTAATCCAATTACTATTTAAGTTGAGTTGTCTATCATATTTTGTGCTTATTGCTTAGTTGTTTGATCAACAAATACCATGTTATACTAGATGAATTCGAGAGATAAAATCTAGGGTTAGAACTGAATGTGATAGTATGTATTCTTAGTTATTTGCATGGGATGAATAATTAGTGTTGTGAATTGATTAGGAAATGTTTTTTCACTGCATGTAACAATTGGGGATTTATGCTTAATGAATTTGATTCTTTTGTTTTGCATAGGAATATCGCAGAATTAATTAAATTGAATAATTTTATTTGATCACTTGGAAAAGGGCTTATATACTTTGAATTCCTGTTAACAACTCGAGTGGATTTAATAATTGGAGAAATTGCGTAATTGAATTATATTTCATAATTGGGGATATTGTAGTTTTAAGCCTTTGTCATCTGAATCAAATCTTTGTGTTAAAATTAGTTTTAGTTAATTTAATTTAATTTTAATTGAAATATTTCAAAATTCGGTTGTTTAAATAAAATTGGATTGATATAAAACTAGTAATTGAGATTTGTTAAATAGGATTCCTCGCGGGTACGACACTTTTTCTTATCACTCTATTACTTGTTGATGGTGTATACTTACACGTTATTGTTGATTGTGAAATAAGACAACAAGTTTTTGGCGTCGTTGTAGGGGAATATGAATTTAATATTAATTCCATATTAATTACAATCAATTTGGTTTTAATTTAAACATTTTTATATTTTTAATTATTTGTTTCTTCTTGCAGGTTTTCTATCCGTCTATGCACCCTAGATCCAAGGGTAATTAAAGAGAAACTTTTGCCATACGCCGACGATATCGAAAGGAAGTTCCGAAAACTGAGGTTATCTAGTGAGGAGGTAAATTCAAAAAGAGAACTGGCAGAGGAAACATACAATCAATTGAATATGGTAGCGGAAGAACAAAAATCACTTAGGGATTACGCCATGCCGACATTAACAGACATTCAATCTAGCATTAGGAGACCTACGATCAATGCTAATAGTTTTGAGATCAAACCAGGTACCATTCAAATGTTACAGAATCCAGTTCAGTTTTGGGGGTGTTCCGAATTATGATCCTAATGAACACATACTGAGCTTCTTGGAGATCTGCAATACGTTTAAGTTTAATAATGTTACGGAAGAAGAAGTAAGGTTAAGACTTTTCCCGTTCACACTGCGAGATAAAGCGAAAAGTTGGTTGCACTCTTTGCCACTGGGATCAATCATAACCTCGGACGATTTAGCTCAAAAATTCCTTGCTAAATTTTTCCCACCCGCAAAGACGCCAATACTAAAGAATGACATCCACACTTTCACCTAGTTTGACTCGGAGACATTGAATGAGACATGGGAAATGTTTAAGGATTTGCTCCGTAAGTGTCTAGATCATGGGATCTCGAGATAGTTGCAGGTTCAGACATTTTGTGATGGTTTGCATGGTCCTACAAGAGCTAATATTGATGCAGCAGTGGGAGGTGCCATTATGGGAAAGAATTTTGATGACTTTTACCAGTTGTTAGAGACAACAACCAACAACATCTATTAGCTACGGCTTTAGCAGCACATGTATCAGCATTAGGTGCCATTATGGTAACGACTAATCCATCAAAAATAGCAGGGAACTTGGAATTAGATGCAGTTACGGCTTTAGCAGCACATATATCATCGTTAACTAAGAAAATCGACTCATGGGCACTACAATCAGTCTCACAGGTGGCGATGATTTGTGAGTTATATGCCAGAAATCATTCTACAGATTAGTGTTCCATCAGCGCATAGTCAGCTTAGTTTGTGGGTAGTTATAACAGGCCACCGCATCCATATTAAAATTCTTACAATCTAGGGTAGAGGAATCATCCGGTTTCTCTTGGAGTAATAATCAAGCTCAAACTCAAGCTCCATGGCCGTAAAATCCACTCAATTTTCAGAATCAAGTTTCGCAGCAGGCAGAGAGGAAACTGAACTTGGAAGAGGCATTGGGAAAATTCATTGTAGCTATCGATAAGAGGATGAATGAGCAGGATAAACTGTTGAGTTAGATATATTTGAATATAAAAGGCCAAGTAGTGTCGATCAAAAACTTGGAGAATCAGATGGGTCAGTTAGCTCATGCATTGAATAGTCGTCTATAGGGAGCATTGCAGAGTGATACTGAGATTAATCTGGGAAGAGATGAACACTACAAAGATGTGACTCTAAGAAGAGGAAAAGAGCTTCTTGATACAGTTAGAATGAATTCAAAGTCAAATAATGTAGTTGTGGAAGAAGAGAAAATCACTGGAACAGATGAGGCTGAGGATGACGTGAAGATAAAAGATACGAATTTTGAGGAGAATTCAAATGAGAACAAACAAAGAAATGTATTACTACCTGTACCATATTCGCAGAGATTTCAAAAATCAAAATTAGACAAACAGTTCTCCTGATTCCTAGATGTTTTCAAGAAGCTTTATATCAACACACCGTTTATAAAAGCTTTGGAACAAATGTCAAACTATGCTAAATTTACGAAGGATGTATTGTCTAAGAAGAGGAAATTGGGTGAATTTGAGATAGTGACACTAACCGAAGAATGCAATGTTATCCTATAAATAAATTTACTGCTGAATTTGAAGGACCAGTAGAGTTTCACTATTCCATGTGTGATTGGTAATCAATTTTTCTGGAATAACATTGTGTGATTTGGGGGCTAGTATCAATTTAATGCCACTATTAGTCTACATTTAGCTGGGATTAAAGTCACGAAAATTGATAAATATCGACTTAGGTTGGGGTTGTGCATGTGTCGATTCGTGATCGAGGGGTATTGTAGAAGTTATTTTGGTAAAGGTCGATAAATTCATCTTTCCAACGGATTTCATCATTCTCGATTATGAGGAAGATAAAGAAATCCAAATCATTCTTGGTCATCCGTTCTTAGCCACAGGGAGAACTCTGATAGACGTGCAAAAAGGTGTTGACAATGTGAGTTCAAGATCAGGAAGTCACCTTCAATGTGTTCAAATCAATGAGGTTCCCAAAAGAAGACGAGGAATGTTTCTGGATAGACATAATTGATGGAGTTGTGAATGAGAGAATCAATGGAAGTTACTTTGAGGATCCATTAGTAGTAGCCTTGGTGGGTATAGAGACAGTTGATGACTTGGAAGATATAGATTACGTGAAATGGTTAGATGCATTACCAGTATCTCAAAAATTCAGCAAACATTTTGATATTCTTGATTGATCCAAAGGAGAAGACAAAAAGTCCAAAACATTAATAGAAGAGCCACTAGTGTTTGAGCTCAAACCTCTTTCTTCTCTCTTACAGTATGCTTACTTGGGAAGTTCCAACACATTGCCAGTGATTGTTTCTGTGGATCAGGATAAGACAAAAAAAAAGTTGTTAAGGGTGTTACGGGAGTACAAAACAGAAATTGGGTGGAAGATCGCAGATATTAATCAGTCCACCATTTTGCTACAAAAAATTCTACTTGAGGAAGGAGCAAAGCCAAGCATTGAGCAACAAAGAAGGTTGAACCCGATCATGAAAGAAGTTATAAAGAAAGAGATCATCAAGTGGTTGGATGCCAGTATCATCTATCTGATTTCAGACAGTTAGTGGGTAAGTCCTGTACAGTTCGTGCCAAAAATAGGGGGAATGACTGTGGTTAAAAACGAGAATAACGAACTCATTTTACTAGAACAGTTACCTATTCGAGAGTGTGCATGGATTACCGCAAATTGAACAAGGTTACTCGTAAGGATCACTTTCCATTGCCATTTATTGATTAAATATTGGATAGATTGGTTGGTCATCAGTTCTACTGCCTCCTTGATGGTTATTCGGGATACAACCAAATCACAATAGCACCGGAAGATCAAGAGAAAATGACATTCACATGTCCTTATGGAACTTTTGCATTTCGACGGATGTCTTTTTGGTCTTTGCAATGCACCGACCACTTTTCAGTGATGTATGATGGTAATGTTTTTGGATATGGTAGAGCAAAATTTGGAAGTCTTTATGGACGATTTCTCTATTTTTGGGGACAGTTATGATCTTTGCCTCCACAATTTGATTTTGGTTTTAAAACACTATGTGGAGACAAATTTGGTGCTCAATTAGGAGAAGTGCCACTTCATGCTGTAGGAAGGCATAATTTTGGGTCATAAGGTCTCTACAGCCAGCTTAGAGGTAGATAAGGCAAAATTGAAACTATCAAAAAACTACCTCCGCCAACGTCTGTGAAGGGAATAAAAAGTTTTCTCGGACAAACAGGTTTTTACAGACGCTTCATCAAGGATTTTTCTAAAATTTCAAAACCGTTGTGTTCGCTCCTTGAGAAAGATGTGCCGTTTAAGATGGATCAGTTGTGCATTAAGGCTTTTGAAGTGCTGAAAAAGAAGCTGGTTACAATACCAGTCATTGTTGCTCCAGATTGGACCTTGCCATTTAAGCTGATGTGTGATGCAAGTTATTACGCAGTTGGTACGGTATCGGGACAAAGTCGAGATAAGGTCTTCCACACCATCTACTAATCAAGCAAAACATTGACGGATGCTCAGTTGAATTACACCACCACTGAAATTCCAAGCATATCTGATTGGGACTAAGGTAATTGTCTACACTGATCACTTCGCCATAAAGTATTTGATTACAAAGAAGGATGCAAAGCCAAGGTTGATTTGATGGGTCCTTCTATTGTAAGAATTCAATTTGGAGATCCGAGATAGAAAGGGTAACAAAAATCAGGTGACAGATCATCTTTCCAGATTACAAAATTCAGAAACTCAGAAAAGGGATGAAGTGCTGATCAATGAGTCATTTTCAGATGGGCAACTTTTTAGAATAACGACGGAAGTGAAAGTAGTATGCACACAAGCCAATCATGTTGATGATAAAGTATATACTTTGTAACAATCTTATTCGTTAAATAATAAAAGTATTCATTTACTAAAGGCTTTAATTTATCTACATGATGCTATTTTTATAATATGTGATAAACCTATAGTTTTAAGCAATGCTTTTAGAATCATGATGAGATCATGCTAATGAGATCTAAATTCTTAGATAGCTTAAAAACTAAAATTGTTCCCAATTGTTGGATTACTAAAAAGAGGATTAATGAATCCGGATAGAGTACATACATTGCTTGCTCATTGGATGAGGATGATTGATCTCATGATCATTTATGTGGACACACTAAAACAAGTATGTAGGTGCTTATTGGAGAATAAGTTCACTGAATGTGGCTCATTAAGGAATACCTAATGGAGTTTTACTTGCCTATCAATAGGAATTCCTGAAGTGATAATAGTATAAGTGATCCTTAGACTTGAGATCATCATAGTATCTTGTGTATGATAAATTATACTTTGACATATTCCTTAAGACCCTTAGATTATATCAAAGTGTATGCTTGGGTGTAATAAGTTATATATGGAGATAATGAATGATCAATAAAGAATCTACCGCTTCTAGTAAAAGAAGAGAATGTCCTATGTGATTCGATAAATGACAATTCATTAGTCCTTGGCCAAAATAGGATGAAATTAGAAAGGAGTTTCTAATTTGCATTATTTGGAGTTGGGTATTTAAGAATCGAAATACATATATTTAAATAAAATAAGACTTGACAGTAATTCCATGTCTTATATTTAATTGAGACATTGTATGGTGGAAGGATTGAATTGTATAGTATCTATTTACACAAAGGTTCTTCTATGATTAATGTTAAAATCTATATTATCTGAAAAGTCGTTGATCGCTAAGGAGGCTTATCTTTATTGTAAAATAACATTAAATAAATAAATACATTTATTTATTTATTTATTTAAATAAGATTATAATTGTTACAATTGATTTATTCACAACCGTTTTAATATGGAGAACCTAAATGGTCACACCATAAAAGGAAGAATATTTATTTAAGAAGCAAATGACATAATCATAATAATAATTTAAGTGTATTTAATTTAATCTATGGTGATAGAATAAATTAAATAGCTTAATATTATTATTTAATATTTTGAAATATTAAATATAAATTAATAAGAGAGTCTTATTATTATTAATACTATTATTATTATTATTTAATTTCTAAAGGATTTTGGGAATTAATTAATAAAATTACTCTCATATATTCCTAATAAGATTAGGAGACTAATTAATTAAAAGAGTTTAATTAATTATTTGTCATAAGATTAGGAGCCTAATTAATTAAAGGAGTTTAATTAATTAAAATAAAACACAATTCCTTAATTGTTAAGGATTGTTGCCTACATCTATAAATAAGAAGAGTCTTATTATAGGTGAGGGTTGATGTTTTACAACACACTTAATTCTAAGAGTTGAGAGAGTACATATTTTCTATAGAGATAGAAAAACTAGGGTTTTGCCAAACACCCATCTTCTTAAATATTTGTTTTTCCTTGGTGGATCACCTCTAAAGGCCAAACACTTGGGTGGCTAACGTTGATCAAATGAAGGAATCAAACCCGGTGGATTCACGTTAAACGTGAAAAGGAATTGGAGGTGAACTCGTACATGAGGAAGCTAGTTTCTACAAGGGTATGAATCTGATCTCCATCTCTTTTCTATTGATAATTATGCACAAAGTATGATCATGGTGATGGGTTTGTATGAAAATTTTAAATTCCTATTTTATCGCGCGTCCACACGTTTTATGTAATTTGATTGCATGATCGCGCCATATATAAACCTAACAGGAAGTACCTTGGTATGTGGACTATGTGAATTACCTCGTAAGTAATGTACTCCCACCTGACTTTAATTCTCAACAACGAAAAAAGTTCATCCACGATGTCAAACAATATTTTTAGGATGAACCTTTTCTGTTCAAAACTTGTGCGGATCAGATGATAAGATGTTGTGTGCCACGGAAAGAGATGGAAAGCACTCTGAGTCATTTCCACTTGTCTGATTATGGGGGACATTATGGAGGAGATAAAAATGCGGCAAAAGTGTTACAATCAGGGTTTTTCTGGCATACATTGTTCAAAGATGCCCACTTCTTTGTTCTAAAGTGAAATCGTTGCCAAAGGTTTCACTACAAGGAAACTGACTAATCCCGACGGAACTAAGTTTGACTGACTGTATTCAGTCTAAATTAATATAATTTCGATGAAATATTAGGTCAAAAATAATTCCTTCCAAAATAGTTTATTTCCGAGGAAATTAGTCGAGAATATAAGACCTCATATGGCATGTAAATTTCCTTGTTGTGAAACTTAAATTGACGAAATTATGGTTATTTTCCAGGGGGTATCGTCGAAGATAAGGTAATTAGGGGCGTGGGTCTCGACGGATATTTCTTCAGAAATATCTTATAAAACCTATTTGACTGACTCAGGCCAGCGTCTCCCCGTATTCTCTCAGTTTTATATCTTTCCTCTCTCACTCTCTCACTCTCTCATCTCAGTCTCTCCTCTCTCACTCTCATCTCTCTCTCATCTCCGACGCCCACCTGCCACCAACACGTCCACCGCCGACCAGTAGTGTGCCCTCTTCTCGCGATTGATCAGTTCTCCCCCACCGCCAGGCGCCCCTCTAGCCGCCGACCACCACCACCACCACCACCATCTTAGTTCTCTGCCTTCTTCCTCCAGCCGCCGACCACCCCCACCACCACCACCAAGAGCCACCTCCAACTGTCACCCATTTTCGATTCCAGCCGACCACCACCACCACCATACGCCGGACAATTTATTAGCTCTAAAATCTATGAGTTCAAATATTGTTTCATTTTGATGATGATGTACAAAATCAGTAGATTGAATAATTTTAATATTGTATGTATATATTGATTTGAGTCTAAAAATTGGTAAATTCCTTAATTGGTTACTGTATGTGCATCAATTTGGCTTTGGCAATTGGATTTGAGGCTGAAATTGGTATAGGGTTAAAAATTTGTTATATATTTGACTGAAATTTGGATTTGAGGTTAAAATTTGGGGCTAAAATTTGGTATATATTTTGATTGAGAATGGATAATTATGCAGTATATATTGTTTGCATTGTTTATGTAATTTAATTAGTTTTCAATCTTGAATTTAACTGATTTTAGGACTATTTTTAATTTTGATATATTTGCAATTTTCAACTGAATTTGTGATAGAAATTCTGTCAGATGTATGCATTTGCAAGATTTTGTCAGAATTATTTTGATAATATTAGTAATTAGTCCCAATATTAAAAAATATAAACTAATTTGAAGTAAATAAAATAAAATAAAACAAATTTTATTTAATTTAATAAATAAATAAATTAAATTTAATAAAAAATATTTGCAAATATATAATATAATACAAATAGAATTCAATTCAATAAAGAATAAAATATAATATAATCAAATAATTTTAATTTAATTTAATTTAATTAAAATAAAATAAAATAAAATAAAATAAAATAAATTTAAATAAATATAATAAAATTAAATTAAATTAAATTAAATTAAATTAAATAAGTAGGAGTGAATGTCGAACAGTAGTCTTTATAGATTCCTAACAATTCTCATAAATTAAGTACCACCTACTTAGTTTATCATTGGCAAAATAAAATAAGTAGGAGTGAATGTCGAACAGTAGTCTTTATAGATTCCAAATAACAATTCTCATAAACTAAGTACCACTTACTTAGTTCACATTGGCAAAATAAACTAAGTAGGAGTTAATGTCGAACAGTAGTCTCTATAGATTCCAAATAACAATTTTCATAAACTAAGTACCACTTACTTAGTTTATTATCATTGACAAAATAAACTAAGTAGCATTTGCTTAGTTTGCCACAATTTTTAATATATAAATGCAATAACACTCTCCCTACATATATGTACTCTTTCTTGTATGCAGGTTTTGACATAGCAGTTGCAGCTAATAGTACTCCAACCGGTTCCTCAACAACAATTAAAAAAAGGGGTCATAGTTCCTGTTTGTATCCTATACTCGAATAATAAAAGTAATTAAATTACTGCATACATTCCTCAATGTTCCATCATAACAGATGGCAACATCCGGAAGGAGTGCTAGTAAGTTGTTGAACAAAGTTCTAGGTTAAGAAACCCTCTAGATGAGCGAACAATCACTTCTATGCTAGGAATGAATCATCTCCCCATATGAGTCCAATCCATGATATAAACAGCTTCTCACCACTCCGAATTCCTCAGATGGGTAGTTCTCACAGAACGTGTCACCTCTTGTATGAGAACTATCCATTTAAGGAATTCGAGTGGTGAGAAGTCGCCTATATCATGGATTGAATCCATATGGGAGATGATTCATTCAAATGAAGAAGTGATCGATTCGTTCATCTGAGGGTTACTACAAGTGAAACTTTGTTTGATAAGCTTAATGGAACTCATTGGGGATGTTATCATTTGTTATGATGGAGCGATGAGGAATGTTTTGGATTGTAAGACCCCAAATTATTAATAAATGAAATTTATTTTCCTCTATTTATTATTTTGAAATAGTAAGGGTTGATTTGATTAATGTGGATAGTTATGGGTAAAATCATAAATATTTTGAATAAGCAAGTGGTTATAAAATATTCATTATTAGCCGGGGAATATTCGTTTTGGTCGTGGAATATTAAATCTTATCGGGGAATATTAAATGCTGACGGTCTTTGTCTTTTGTGGGCCCCATGCTGAAAGCGATTGGATGAAGAAAATGACAAATATAAGTTGTTTATAAATAACTGGCGTAGTTATTCAGAAATATCTTGTTGGAATACCGGTGGTTAAAACACACTAATCGTGTTGTTGAGCGATAGCTGCGGTATTGCACCAATTATTGATTCTTACGTGAAGGCACTACTCGATAATTATTACGATAATTACGATTCGATATTTTATTTTATTGATTCAATAATTCTTTGCATTGATATTTTATATTCTTGTTGTTTGATAAATTGTCATTTACGGTATTTTCCATTATCGAAGCGATAATTCATATTATCTGAATAATATTATTAGATAACATTATTGGCGATGTCTAGAAAGTTACATCTAAGGAGTGGTTTGGTCACCTAATTGCTTGGCATGATGAGGAGAAATTCTTATTGGAAGCCCCTCTTTCACAGAGCGGCACTGGTTGCGATCTTGTGATTACGTAATATTATTTGTGAATAATTAATTATTGATTTATATGATGAGGAAAATATTGATTTTATGTGGATATAGATGGAGAAATTTTTAAAGTGACAATTGTTGAAAATTGAAATTTTATCTTTTACGATAAAATGATTCATTTAAATATATTATTATATTTTAATAATATAATAATGGTGATATTTTTACAATGAATGTGGGATATATGAGTATCTGAGGAAAAAGAGTATTTTTGTTGCAATAAATATTAAAAAGCATTTTGTGTGTCGGTAGA
This sequence comes from Panax quinquefolius, assembly GCA_020205615.1. NCBI lineage: Eukaryota > Viridiplantae > Streptophyta > Magnoliopsida > Apiales > Araliaceae > Panax > Panax quinquefolius. The sequence continues at coordinate 35,956,131 of CM035151.1, forward strand.
CCCATTTCTTGACTGAAATTTGATTATAGCTTGTAAAATCGTCCGTTTGTGGATTTCGGTTAATTTTTGTTTGGAATTTGGAAAAACTTTCTTTTACAAAGTTGTAGAGAATTGAATTTCCTATAAAAAGTTGCGAGATTGAATTTTACGATAAAAGGGCTATTTATTATGAATTATTGAAGTTAGAAGCTCAGAAATAATTGATTTTTGGAAGTTTAAAATAATTTAAATAAGAAAACGTTTTTTTGTGTTTGGTGGGCATCTTTAACACATGCTAAGTTCTTTGAATTCGAGATGATTCTAAGTGAAGGCGTGAGACAAATTAATATATATATTATTATTATATTAAATTTTCTACTTTGGTGTTCTAAGCATTTTTTACATAAATAGGGTCTTGGGTTAGAATTGAAAATCACACCGAGCTGAAGTTTTCTCTCTATATTATCGGCGTATTCTTGTGAGTATTTTGAGTATACTTTGAGTATTGCTATCGGTGCTGAGTTCAAGTCATAGCTTTATATCAGGTGTTTTGACTAGAAATCTTGTCTTTCGAGGTAAGGGATGTTATTTTATTCAAAAATGATATTATTTCTTCAATATCATTATCTTGAAATATTGGTTGGAAATTTTTATCAAATTTGGAACTTTTTTCATGTGGGGTTCTTATTCATGAGTTCTTATTCATGAGTTCTTATTCACGAGTTACTATTCATAAATTCTTATTCACGAGTACTATTCACGAAGCGTGATGATGTTTTTTTGGGAAATTTCTATCTTTTGTGTGTAGATTCTTATTCACGTATCGTCCTTTATTCACGTATATCGACACTTTATTCATAGAAAAATGAAATTTCTTCTTTTTGTCAAAATATCTATTACGGATACTAGCTTTGATTGGATCCATGTTTTGATCATTCTTGAATTTTACTCCACTCTAATTATTTATGAAGTATTTTTGAACTTGGATTATTTAAAATACGAATCCTTAATACTTGTTCTTTTGTTTCCTTTGGATTCGTTTTCTTTAAAATATTTTCATCATCCTCGGTCCTAAATGATGATATTCTTGAATATCTTTGGCTGTGGTGCAAAGATGAATGATTTCTTGATGAATATCTTTGGCGTAGTGCAAAGATGAATAGGTGTTGAGATGAACATGATGGTGATTAATATCTTTGGCCGTAGTGCGAAGATGAGCAGTGTTTAGATGAACATGACTAAGTGTGATGAATATCTTTGGCTGTAGTGCAAAGATGAATATTTGATTCGGATATATATTGATTGATGTTCTGGGGATAAAATATTGACGATGAACTTTTAAATTCATATATAGAAGATAGTAGTTTGCATTCTCTACTTAACTCTTCTAATGAATTGTTGTTCCATTGCGATTGTTGATTTAAAGCTGGTTGTCTATTGTATTCTATTAGATTTTTTTCTGTTGAAGACTAACGATAATTTGCTCTATGTTATCTTAGTCATAATGTTCTTTCTTGGGCTAGTTGAGCTCACCCTTTTCCTTGTTGTTCCATTTTTCTTCTTAGGAGGCGAGAATGTAGCAGTCTTAGTCGGGGTATGGAATGAAGGTTTAGAGAGAGTTGTTTAGTAGTGCTCACCATTTTGTAAAATAATGTATCAATAATTGTGATGGGGATTTATTTGCGTGTGGATATTATACAGAAGACAATAATTGTATTTAAACTCACGGTTTATATGTTGTAATAATAAAGTTGTAGTTATTTACGTACCATGTATTTGGCGACTCGAGAATGGGTTGGATGGAATGGACCTATTTTGGGGGCGTCGCGGTTGGTATCGAGCTTAGGGATATGATCTCTGGCGGAGATCGGGGAATAGAACTAGGAGGGAGGCGAGTAAATCCTTCGCTAGTGTGTCTACCTAAGCTTATTTGTTAGTTGGGTAGTATATAGGGATATTATGTGATATATTGATTTCCTTAATTAACCCTTGTTTTATGGCGATATTTGAGAATGTCGTGAGAATATTAATGATTGGAGTAAATGAGGCCAGTGGAGATGCTGTCTTTACCAGCGAGGGAGAGCGCAACAGTTTGGCAATGTACCTCTTGTGAACAACACCTTGAAAGCGAGATGATGAGCGAGGGGATGTTTAGAAGCTTTTTGCGGTTCATGCAAAATCGACGAGGAGACTCGTGTTCAAAATCTGAGAGAAATGATAGCAATTCACGGGTGGTCACGACCCAAGCGATTCGAAAAGTTGGGACCACGAGTGCAGGGAAAATTTGGATCCGATTAATTAAGGTGGAGGCGTGGGTCAAACAAATTACCAAGATATTCGATGTCTTGGGATGCGGAGGAGCGAGAAAGTTCCATTCGCTACTTTTATGTTCCATAATGAGGCGATTCTTGGTGGGAATCGTGAAGCGTACCCATCCATTTTTCGGCATATCGTGGAGAGCGTTTCAAAAAGCAGTTCGATGACAAGTACTTCCAAGAAAGTATTCGTTATATGAAGGAAGTGGAGTTTATTAGACTAGAAGCGAGAATAACATGGCGGTGTCCCGATGCGGCGAAGTTAGCGGAGTTATCGGTTGCACCTCATTTGGTGGAGAATGAGGAGCGTATACGCGGATGTTTACGAGAGGTTTGAAACACGGCATACGTCGATATCTCATTTCTCATAAATTTTCTCTCTATTCGGATGTTGTCAGCGAGGCTCGATTGTTAAGCGAGATAACGAGATACGTTCAATAGGGGACCATAACGAGAGATCATCTAGAAGATAGCGGTCATCAGAATAACGATAACCAGCGGAGAAAGAAGAATACGGACAAAGGCGATAACCACTCTGGTGGTAATCATGGCCATGAAAATAGAAGAAGCGAGTCGGGAGGAGATTTTAAAGAGGAGATTCAACAACGACCATGTGAAGGCGTCGGCGCCGGTAGTAAGCTTGGTTCCAAGGGAGGAGAAAGACCATCGGTCGTATGTTATAAATCACGGGGAGAAGAGGACATATCATCCCCAAAGCGTCCACAAAAGTTTAAGGTATGCTATAATTGTGGAAAAGAAGGACATATCATTCGAGATTATGCGGTATCGAAACCAGATCCAATGGGAATGGTGACTCAAAAGGATGTCGAGAAAAGTCAAAGTCAGCGATTCTGGAAGGCGTTTGTTGTAATGCCGGTCAAAATCGAGGAAACGACGAAGTTAGCAGGTTAGTTAATTATAAATTCTTGCGAAGTTTATACCTTACTGAATGGGGTTCTACCCATTCTTTATCTCTCTTGCTTGCGCTCAGCGTTTGAACTTGACTACGGAGAAATTAGACTTTGACCTATTTATGGAGACTCAGATTAGGAGAACTTTCATTACATCAGAGTTGTTTAAAAATCTTGCTTGATTCGGTTGGCACTATCACATTACTTGTTAACCTTATTTCTATAGAGATATTTGCTTTTGATGTGATTTTAAGGTTAACTACTCATCATGCGAAATTGATTACTTTCGTAAGGTTGTTAGTTTTCATATTCTAAGCAACTTTGTTATTGAATTCAACAATCAAACCATTGTAGTCAAAAATTTTCATATAAAGCCATGAAGTCATTCGTTTATTACGGATGCCAAGTTTTCTTAGTCCATGTTATGGATTTGAATAAAGACACGTCGATTTGAATAATATTCCTATTGTTATTGATTTTTCTGGCGTATTTCTGAAGAATTTCTTGGTTTACTCCCAAAGGCGATATTAAATTTTGTATCGACTTTGAACCCGGTACAAAACTCATTTCTAAAATCTCATATCGAATGGCTCTATTGAACTTGAGGAGTTAAAAATTCAACTATAAATTTGGTACTGAGCCTTTATCTGGTGACTTCCTTTGTGGAATGCTGCGAAGCCGAGACTCTCCGTGGGGACACCATATTCGATGCGATAGTAAAAGCGATAGGTGTCATTGTAACGTCTTATCAAGGTTGGGATATGAGTCACGATTGAGAACAACCTAAGTCGATGTAATCGAAATCGTAGCTTTACGAGGCTTAGTTGGTTATTATCGGAGATTCGTTGAAGGATATTCTCGAATCGCTATTCCATTAACTTGGTGACTCGTAGAGATATAAAATTGAATGGAGCGAGGAATGTGGGAAGAGCTTGAAGAACTCGAGAGGAGACTCATTTAAGACGTGTTCTTACAATGCCATCACGAAAAAGCGAGCGTGGTAGGCGGCGTGTTGAATAGAAGATCGTATCAGAAATCTGATCGATATTGTCAAAGACTCATTTCAGTATAATTTATAAATAATAGAGATGGAGATGAAAACTCTAGGTACCCACGTGATGATATCTGAGTATAATCGACTTTAATCGATAAAGTTAAAAAAACATTGAAGCTACACTGGAGGTGATGAATTTGAAGAAGGAGGTGCAAGAAGTTGTTATTTCAAAAGCGAGAATCGGTGAGGTGAGGAAAGTTCAAACCTTGATTTATTAATCCATTTGAAATTCTCGATCGAATAGGAGCGTGGCCTATAGACTAATTTTCTGCCAAGTATAATGGCGTGTTCATAACATTTTTCACGTATCGATGTTACGTAAATATGTGGACGACCGAACCACGCGTCATTGAGTTAGAAACCAGGACGAGATAGTAGAAGACTTAACGTCACGAGGGAGGTACTGTCAAGATATTGGATAGGAAAGAACATGTCCTATGTCTGGGGGTTATATCACAAGTTAAGGTTTTGTGGAGAAACCATGCTATTGAGGAAATGACACGGGAGTTGGAAGCGAAAATGAAAGCTAGGTATTCTCATCTTTTGAAACACACAGAATACGTCGTCAATTTCGAGGATGAAATTTCATAAGGAGGGAGGTTGTAAGACCCCAAATTATTAATAAATGAAATTTATTTTCCTCTATTTATTATTTTGAAATAGTAAGGGTTGATTTGATTAATGTGGATAGTTATGGGTAAAATCATGAAATATTTTGAATAAGCAAGTGGTTATAAAATATTCATTATTATTGGGAATATTCGTTTGGTCGTGGAATATTAAATGCTTGTAATGGGGAATATTAAATGCGACGGTGCTGCGTCTTTTATGGGCCCCATGTGAAAGCGATTGGATGAAGAAAGCGACAAATATAAGTTGTTTATAAATACTTGGCGTAGTTATTCAGATTATCTTGTTGGAATACCCGGTGGATTAAAACACACTAATACGTGTTGTTGAGCGATAGCACGGTATTGCACCAATTATTGATTCTTACGTGAAGGCCTACTCGATAATTATTCTGATAATTACTATTCGAGTATTTTATTTTATTGATTCAATAATTCTTTGCATTGATATTTTATATTCTTTGTTATTTTGATAAATTGTCATTTACAAGTATTTTCCATTATCGAAGCAATAATTCATATTATCTGAATAATATTATTAGATAACATTATTGGCGATGTCTAGAAAGTTACATCTAAGGAGAGGTTTGGTCACCTAATTGCGGCGCTTGATTAGAGAAATTCTTATTGGAAGCCCCCTCTTTCTACAGGAGCGGCTGGTTGCGATCTTTGTGATTACTGTAATATTATTTGTGAATAATTAATTATTGATTTATATGATGAGGAAAATATTGATTTTATGTGGATATAGATGGAGAAATTTTTAAAGTGACAATTGTTGAAAATTGAAATTTTATCTTTTACGATAAAATAATTCATTTAAATATATTATTATATTTTAATAATATAATAATGGTGATATTTTATAATGAATGTGGGATATATGAGTATCTGAGGAAAAAGAGTTTTTTTGTTGCAATAAATATTAAAAGCATGATTTTGTGTGTCGGTAGACCCATTTCTTATTTGAAATTTGATTATAGCTTATAAAATCGTGGTTTGTGGATTTGATCAATTTTTGTTTGGAATTTGGAAAAACTTTCTTACTGCAAAGTTGTAGAGAATTGAATTTCCTATAAAAAGTTGCGAGATTCGAATTTTACGATAAAAGGGCTATTTATTATGAATTATTGAAGTTTGAAGCTCAAAATAATTGATTTTTGGAAGTTTAAAATAATTTAAATAAGAAAAACGTTTTTTTGTGTTTGGTGGGCATCTTTAACACATGCTAAGTTCTTTGAATTCAGATGATTCTAAGTGGGCGTAGACAAATTAATATATATATTATTATTATATTAAATTTTCTACTTTGGTGTTCTAGCATTTTCTATAAATAGGGTCTTAGGTTAGAATTGAAAATCACACGAAGCTGAAGTTTTCTCTCTCTATATTATCGGCGTATTCTTGTGAGTATTTTGAGTATACTTTGAGTATTGCTATACGGTGCAAGTTCAAGTCATAGCTTTATATCAGGTGTTTTAACTAGAAATCTTGTCTTTCGAGGTAAGGGATGTTATTTTATTCGAAAATGATATTATTTCTTCAATATCATTATCTTAGAAATATTGGTTGGAAATTTTTATCAAATTTGGAACTTTTTCATATCGGGTTACTATATTCATGAGTTCTTATTCATGAGTTCTTATTCACGAGTTACTATTATAAATTCTTATTCACGAGTACTATTCACTGCGTGATGATGTTTTTTGGGAAATTTCTATCTTTTGGTGTCGGATTCTTATTCACGTATCGTCACTATTCACGTATCTGACACTATTCATTAGAAAAATGAAATTTCTTCTTTTTGTCCAAAATATCTATACGGATACTAGCTTTGATTGGATCCATGTTTTGATCATTCTTGAATTTTACTCCACTCTAATTATTTATGAAGTATTTTGAACTTGGATTATTTAAAGTCGAATCCTTAATACTTGTTCTTTTGTTTCCTTTGGATTCGTTTTCTTTAAAATATTTTCATCATCCTCGGTCCTAAATGATGATATTCTTGAATATCTTTGGCTTTTGTAGTGCAAAAGATGAATGATTTCTTGATGAATATCTTTGGCGTAGTGCAAAGATGAAGCAGTGTTGAGATGAACATGGCCGGTGATTAATATCTTTGGCCCGTAGTGCAAAGATGAGCAGTGTTTAGATGAACATGATTGGTGATGAATATCTTTGGCACTGTAGTGCAAAGATGAATATTTGATTCGGATATATATTGATTGATGTTCTGAGGATAAAATATTGACGATGAACTTTTAAATTCATATATAGAAGATAGTAGTTTGCATTCTCTACTTAACTCTTCTAATGAATTGTTGTTTCACTGCGAGTTGTTGATTTAAAAGCGGTTGTCTATTGTATTCTATTAGATTTTTTCTGTTGAAGACTAACGATAATTTGCTCTATGTTATCTTAGTCATAATGTTCTTTCTTGGGCTAGTTGAGCTCACCCTTTTCCTTGTTGTTCCATTTTTTTCTTCTCGGGGAGAGGCGAGAATGTAGCGAGTACTAGTGGGGTATGGAATGAAGGTTCTAGAGAGAGTTGTTTAGTAGTCCTCACCATTTTTGTAAAATAATGTATCAATAATTGTGATGGGGATTTATTTGCGTGTGGATATTATCTAGAAGACAATAATTGTATTTAAACTCACAGTTTATATGTTGTAATAATAAAGTTGTAGTTATTTCTGTACCATGTATTTGGCGACTCGAGAATGGGTTGGATGGATTGGACCTATTTTGGGGGCGTCGCGGTTGGTATCGAGCTTAGGGATATGATCTCTGGCGGAGATCGGGGAATAGAACTAGGAGGGAGAGGCGAGTAAATCCTTCGCTAGTGTGTCTACCTAAGCTTATTTGTTAGTTGGGTAGTATATAGGGATATTATGTGATATATTGATTTCCTTAATTAACCCTTGTTTTATAGTGATGTTGAGAATGTCATTGAGAATATTAATGATGGAGTAAATGAGGCCAGTGGAGATGCTGTACTTACCAGCGAGGAGAAGCGTGCAACAGTGGCAATGTACCTCTTGTGAACAACACCTTTGAGCGAGATGATGAGCGAGGGGATGTTTAGAAGCTTTTTGCGGTTCATGCAAAATCGAGACGAGGAGACTCGTGTTCAAAATACAAGAGGAAATGATAGCAATTCACGGGTGGTCACAATGCAAGCAGTTCAAAGAGTTGGGACCACGAGTGCAGGGGAAAAGCTGGATCCGATTAAAGGCGAGGCGTGGGTCAAACAAATTACCAAGATATTCGATGTCTTGGGATGCGCGAGGAACAGAAAGTTCCATTCGCTACTTTTATGTTCCATAACGAGGTGATTCTTGGTGGGAATCGTGAAGCGTACTCCATCCAATTGCTTTCGGCATGTCGTGGGAGGCGTTTCAAGCAGTTCAATGACAAGTACTTCCACGAAAGTATTCGTTATATGAAGGAAGTGGAGTTTATTAGACTAGAAGCGAGAATAACATGGCGGTGTGTCGGCGAGGCGAAGTTCAGCGGAGTTATCGAGGTTGCACCTCATTTGGTGGAGAATGAGAGAACGTATGACGCGGATGTTTCGAGAGGTTTGAAACACGGCATACGTCGATATCTCATTTCTCATAAATTTTCTCTCTATTCGGATGTTGTCAGCCAGGGGCTCGGTTGTTTAAGCGAGATAACGATACGTTCAATGAGGGACTATAACCGAGGATCATCATCAAGAAGATAGCGATCATCGAATAACGATAACCCGGCGGAGAAAGAAGAATACGGACAAAGGCGATAACCACTCTACGGTGGTAATCGTGGCCATGAAAATAGAAGAAGCGAGTCGGGAGGAGATTTTAAAAAGGAGATTCAACAACGACCATGTGAAGGCGTCGGCGCCGGTAATGCTTGGTTCGAGGGAGGAGAAAGACCATCGGTCGTATGTTATAAATCTGCGGGAAAGAGGGACATATCATCCCCAAGCGTCCACAAAAGTTTAAGGTATGCTATAATTGTGGAAAAAGAAGGACATATCATTCGAGATTATGCAGTATCGAAACCCGATCCAGCCGGGAATGGTGACTCAAAAGGATGTCCGGAAAAGTCAAAGTCAGCGATTCTGGAAGGCGTTTGTTGTGGCCCGGTCAAAATCGAGGAACCCGACGAAGTTAGCACGGGTTAGTTAATTATAAATTCTTGCGAAGTTTATACCTTACTAGATCTGGGTTCTACCCATTCTTTTATCTCTCTTGCTTGCGCTCAACGTTTGAACTTGACTACGGAGAAATTAGACTTTGACCTATTTATGGAGACTCCGTTAGGAGAACTTTCATTACATCCGTTGTTTAAAAATCTTGCTTGATTTAGGTTGGCACTATCACATTACTTGTTAACCTTATTTCTATAGAGATATTTGCTTTTGATGTGATTTTAAGGTTAACTACTCATCATGCCGAAATTGATTACTTTCGTAAGGTTGTTAGTTTTCATATTCCTAAGCAACCTGTTATTCGAATTCAAGCAATCAAACCATTGTAGTCAAAAATTTTCATATAAAGCCATGAAGTCATTCGTTTATTACGGATGCCAAGTTTTCTTAGTCCATGTTATGGATTTGAATAAAGACACGTCAGATTTGAATAATATTCCTATTGTTATTGATTTTCACGGCGTATTTCTGAAGAATTTCTTGGTTTACTCCCAAAGGCGATATTAAATTTTGTATCGACTTTGAACCCGGTACAAAACTCATTTCTAAAATCTCATATCGAATGGCTCTATTGAACTTGAGGAGTTAAAAATTCAACTATAAATTTGGTACCGAGCCTTTATCTGGTGACTTCCTTTGTGGAATGCTGCAGAAGCGAGACTCTCCGTAGGGGACACCATATTAGATGCGATAGTAAAGCGATAGGTGTCATTGTAACGTCTTATCAAGGTTGGGATATGAGTCACGAGTTGAGAACAACCTAAGTCGGTAATCGAAATACGTAGCTTTCTAGAGGCTTAGTTGGTTATTATCGGAGATTCATTGAAGGATATTCTCGAATCGCTATTCCATTAACGCTTGGTGACTCGTAGAGATATAAAATTCGAATGGAGCAAGGAATGTGGGAAGAGCTTGAAGAACTCAAGAGGAGACTCATTTCAAAGACATGTTCTTACAATGCCATCACGGAAAAGCGAGCGTGGTAGGCGGCGTGTTGAATAGAAGATCGTATACAATCTGAGTACGATATTGTCAAAGACTCATTTCAGTATAATTTATAAATAATAGAGATGGAGATGAAAACTCTAGGTACCCACGTGATGATATCTGAGTATAATCGACTTTAATCGATAAAGTTAAAGTCGCATTCAAGCTACACATCGGAAATGATGAATTTGAAGAAGGAGGTGCAAGAAGTTGTTATTTCAAAAGCAAGAATCGGTGAGGTGAGGAAAGTTCAAACCTCGATTTATTAATCCATTTGAAATTCTCGATCGAATAGGGCATGGCCTATAGACTAATTTTACCGCCAAGTATGGCGTGTTCATAACATTTTCACGTATCGATGTTACGTAAATATGTGGACGACCGAACCACGTCATTGAGTTAGAACCAGGACGAGATAGTAGAAGACTTAACGCATTTGAGGAGGTACTGTCAAGATATTGGATAGGAAAGAACATGTCCTATGTACCGAGGTTATATCACAAGTTAAGGTTTTGTGGAGAAACCATGCTATTGAGGAAATGACCTGGGAGTTGGAAACGAAAATGAAAGCTAGGTATTCTCATCTTTTCGAAACACCAGGTACGTACGTCAATTTCGAGGATGAAATTTCATAAGGAGGGAGGTTGTAAGACCCCAAATTATTAATAAATGAAATTTATTTTCCTCTATTTATTATTTTGAAATAGTAAGGGTTGATTTGATTAATGTGGATAGTTATGGGTAAAAATCATAAATATTTTGAATAAGCAAGTGGTTATAAAATATTCATTATTGTTAGGGAATATTCGTTTGGTGGTGGAATATTATCTCTTTATCGTTTGGAATATTAAAATGCAATGTCAGTGTCTTTTATCGGCCCCATATGACGATTGGATGAAGAAAGCGACAAACATAAGTTGTTTATAAATAGCGGCGTAGTTATTACTGAATTATCTTTGTTGGAATACCGGTGGTTAAAACACACTAATACGTGTTGTTGAGCAAGTAGCACTGCGGTATTGCACCAATTATTGATTCTTACGTGAAAGGCACTACTCAATAATTGTTACAATAATTACTATTCAATTATTTTATTTTATTGATTCAATAATTCTTTGCATTGATATTTTATATTCTTTGTTATTTCAATAAATTGTCATTACATTATTTTCCATTATCGAAGCAATAATTCATATTATCTGAATAATATTATTAGATAACATTATTGGCAATGTCTAGAAAGTTACATCTAAGGAGAGGTTTGGTCACCTAATTCTTGCGCCAGATTAAGAGAAATTCTTATTGGAAAGCCCCTCTTTCACAAGGCGGCTGGTTGCCGATCTTGTGATTACGTAATATTATTTGTGAATAATTAATTATTGATTTATATGATGAGGAAAATATTGATTTTATGTGGATATAGATGGAGAAATTTTTAAAGTGACAATTGTTGAAAATTGAAATTTTATCTTTTTACGATAAAATAATTCATTTAAATATATTATTATATTTTAATAATATAATAATGGTGATATTTTATAATGAATGTGGGATATATGAGTATCTGAGAAAAAGAGTATTTTGTTGCAATAAATATTAAAAACAGATTTTGTGTGTCGGTAGACCCATTTCTTGACTGAAATTTGATTATAGCTTATAAAATCGTCCGTTTGTGGATTTCGATCAATTTTTGTTTGGAATTTGGAAAAACATTCTTCTGCAAAGTTGTAGAGAATTGAATTTCCTATAAAAAGTTGCGAGATTCGAATTTTCTGATAAAAGGGCTATTTATTATGAATTATTGAAGTTTCGAAGCTCCGAATAATTGATTTTTGGAAGTTTAAAATAATTTAAATAAGAAAAACGTTTTTTGTGTTTGGTGGGCATCTTTAACACATGCTAAGTTGCTGAATTCAGATGATTCTAAGTGGGTGAGACAAATTAATATATATATTATTATTATATTAAATTTTCTACTTTTTGGTGTTCTAAGCATTTTCTATAAATAGGGTGCTTGGGTTAGAATTGAAAATCACACCGTAAGCTGAAGTTTTCTCTCTATATTATCGAGCGTATTCTTGTGAGTATTTTGAGTATACTTTGAGTATTGCTATACGGTGCAAGTTCAAGTCATAGCCTATATCAGGTGTTTTAACTAGAAATCTTGTCTTTTTCGAGGTAAGGGATGTTATTTTATTAGAAAATAATATTATTTCTTCAATATCATTATGCCGAAATATTGGTTGGAAATTTTTATCAAATTTGGAACTTTTTCATGTCGGGGTTACTATTCATGAGTTCTTATTCATGAGTTACTATTCACGAAAGTTACTATTCACAAGTTACTATTCATTCAGTACTATTCACGAAGCGTGATGATGTTTTTTGGGAAATTTCTATCTTTGGTGTTTGAGTTATTATTCACGATATCGTCACTATTCACGTATATCAAGACTATTCATAGAAAAATGAAATTTCTTCTTTTTGTCCAAAATATCTATTCTGGATACTAGCTTTGATTGGATCCATGTTTTGATCATTCTTGAATTTTACTCCACTCTAATTATTTATGAAGTATTTTTGAACTTGGATTATTTAAAGTACGAATCCTTAATACTTGTTCTTTTGTTTCTTTGGATTCGTTTTTCTTTAAAATATTTTTCATCATCCTCAGTCCTAAATGATGATATTACTGAATATCTTTGGCCTGTAGTGCAAAGATGAATGATTTCTTGATGAATATCTTTAGCCCGTAGTGCAAAGATGAATAGGTGTTGAGATGAACATGACCGGTGATTAATATCTTTGGCGAAAGTAGTGCAAAGATGAGCAGTGTTTAGATGAACATGACGGTGATGAATATCTTTGGCTTCTGTAGTGCAAAAGATGAATATTTGATTCGAGATATATATTGATTGATGTTACGGGGATAAAATATCGACGATGAACTTTTAAATTCATATATAGAAGATAGTAGTTTGCATTCTCTACTTAACTCTTCTAATGAATTGTTGTTTCATTGAAGTTGTTGATTTAAAACCGGTTGTCTATTGTATTCTATTAGATTTTTTCTGTTGAAGACTAACGATAATTTGCTCTATGTTATCTTAGTCATAATGTTCTTTTCTTGGGCTAGTTGAGCTCACCCTTTTCCTTGTTGTTCCATTTTTCTTCTTAGGAGGCGAGAATGTAGCGAGTACTAGTTGGGGTATGGAATGAAGGTTCTAGAGAGAGTTGTTTAGTAGTGCTCACCATTTTTGTAAAATAATGAGCACGACTTCAAGAATGAGCACGACTGTAGTGAGCGAGGTTTCAACGATTTGCTCGCTATAATTGGACAGTTCTTACCCAAGGATTATACTCTTCCTGCGAGTTATTACGAAGTGAAGAAGATGGTTAAGGGGTTAAATATGGGGTATCAGAAAATCGATGCTTGTGAGCAGGATTGCATGTTATACTATGGGGAGGACAGAGATAAGGGACAGTGTGATATATGCAGCTTATCGCGCTACAAGGTTACAAAACGTGGGGGAAGGAGAAACTTATTCCCAAGAAAATCTTACGGTACTTTCCACTTGCGTCGATACTTCAGCGGATATTCATGTCGTCTCATACGGCTCAACATATGAGTTGGCATCGAACAAGGGATGTCGTGCTTGGTCAGATGATTCACCCAGCGGATGGAGATGAATGGAAGATATTTGATGTAAATTATCCTGAGTTTGCAGAAGAAGTTAGGAATGTTAGGCTTGGCATGGCTACTGATGGCTTTTGCCCTTTTAATAATTTTAGCCAGCCGTACTCAGTTTGGCCAGTCATTATGGTCGCTTATAATCTTCCACCGGCAATGTGCATGAGGGATCCGTATTTGTTTTTGACTTTACTCATTTCGGGGGATAAAAGTCCTACAAAAGACCTTAATGTGTGCACAGGAGGCTATGTAGCAAGCCTTGGGGAGGCGATGACTTCAAGAAAAAGTCTGAAGCGAAGAAGAAGCGTGGGTCGACTCAGGATAGTACACACCACTAGTTCTCAGTCGTTCAAGGAGGCGAAGATGGTAAGTGCGTTGTATTTAGTTATTTATGTGTCAATTTCTCACACAAATACTTAAGACCTGTTTTATGATTGTTTGTATTAGGCATTAGGGGAGGACCTTGGGCCGAGATCCTACCATTCTAGAGTTTTGGGATCGAGCCCACATGCCTAAGGACGAGAGTGCTTTGTCTCAGGCAACTTTAGCTATACGGGTAAAACTCATCTTACTATTTAGCTTTTAATAATATTCAATCATAAATAAAATGATATAATTAACATACGTATACGGAATACATTACAAGACCGATATCAGAGGCTTCGGGACGAGCGTATATCTGAGCTGGAGACTATTAGGAGGGGTTCTGAGCCGTTAGATTCTGCCACCCCTTTTCCCGATATTGTATTAGATCGGGATGAGGAGCTGAGACTATGGGTCGCGTCTCGAGATCCCCTAATAGCGATGCAAGATCGAGATATTGAGTGTTGGGTATGCTGAGGATACCCGCATATACACTTCCTGGAGCTAATATTTTTTCATATTTCACAAAATTATCCGAATTTATCACATTATATAAATTATTATTAGTAATCGAATTTGTATCTCTTTATAGGCTCCGGTGGCCTTGTTGTCGGCGTCTGAAAAGCACATATCGGACCATCTCATACAGGCACTAGCTTGGATGACGATATCTTCGGTGGTGATAAAAAGGCCGTGTCGGATAGGTTTATATGAGATCCGGTCTTTCGGCGTCGTGATTGCCTTCAGTTCTCGTCTTCACCAGATTGCTCAGGATATTATAGCAGGGGCCTCTGCAGAGAGTACGAGATTACCACAGGAGCAGTTCGACGCTTGGAGTGCCGAGATGCTCCGGATGGTGATTACCCTCTTGGAGGAGGCTTTTCGTCCGCCCCCACCTACTCAGGTATTCTTATTGTTTATATTTTTCAATTAAGGCTAGTTTATTAATTATTACATATATATACGGACTAATGATTTATATTTTTGATTCTATCAACAGGGTGGCGATGGCGACCAGGCTGGCGATGATGAGCAGGAGCACGAGTCTGATTTCCATACACCAGAGCAGCGTCGTTCACCTCCGCCTGATGATGATACTTTTACTAGTTTATAGTTCATTTGTATATATTCATGTTATTGTAGAACTTTTGTATATATTATATTGTCTAATTGCGTCTATAAAACTATTGTAAATTATATTATTTAACATTTATGGAACATTAGCTTATATTTGTAATTGGTTAGCTTATAATACGTTTTGGTGGATATTTGAATGTGAATGTGAATGATAATGAGATAAAGATTAATTTTTAGTGCTACGTTGCATATTTGAATGTGAGATACAGGTTTATATTACTGTGTATTGGGTTGTGATAGGTTACAGGTACATTAATGGGTTTAAACACCTGGAAACTAAACTTTTAAAATCTGCAATTAAAAAAGGATAGTTAATTAAATGAGAATAGTGTATTTTTGCACGGAATTTCCCTCGGAGTTAACAAATAATCAATTTTTAATAAATACAGAAATATACTAATTTCAGTTGAACATACATTATCTTGATTTTAACGTATACGTCAGAACGCTTCTATCTCAAAAACGCAAATTCGTCGTGAAGTTAATAATTAGACAATTTTAATGAATAGTGGGTTATTTTAGTTTTCAATCGAAAATAATATAATTCAAGGAATACATCATCGAAAATAGTATCTTTGTTATATTCGACGAAAAGTTTTAAATCTATATATTACGTCGAAGATAGTTAATATTAAACAAACATCCATCGGAGATCGTTAAATCGAGGATAATGAATATCAAGATGAAATTTTTGACCGATCATATTTTCGATAGCGAATATTTACGACCGAATATCTGACGGATATTTCCGTCGGGAATAATATATTTTCGACTGAATAGGCTTATGTCCGACGAAATAATCCGTCGGACTTAATCTTTTTTCTTGTAGTGGTTGGTAATATCTTAAAACATAATGAAATACCTCTCAATACAATTCTCGAGGTTAAACTCTTTGATGTTTGGGGCATTAATTTTATGGGACCATTTCCATCATCATTCAGTAACCAATATATACTTTTGTCAGTTGATTATGTGTCAAAATGGGTTGAGGCCATTGCATTACCCACGAATGATGCCAAAGTAGTGCTGAGTGTAAGACCCCAACTTTTATGAATAAAGATTAATTTTTCTCGAAATATATTTTTGAATATTATGGTGTGGATTTGATATAATGTTATAGTTGTGGGTATTATTTACAAATTTTGCAAAGTAACAAGTGGTTATATAATATTCGATTGGTCGGGGAATATTCGTTTTAACAGAGAATATTCGTATGACGGTACAATCATTGGTGGACCCCACAACGAAAGTATTGTCGTAGTTAGAAAACGACAGAATTATCTTTTTATAAAAATAACGGCAAAAGTTTTACCGTTAAACCGTTGAACTACCCGGTGGTAAAAAATACGATGTCTGGCGTGGTTGCATAGTAGTTAACACGGTATTGATTATTGATGCTTACGTGAGAAGTCACTCAGTTATGCTCAATTATTGCTACAGTAATTGATGCATAATATCTCTCATATTATTGATTCAATTATTGTCACAATATCATCTGCATAATATTTATTATTATTAAATCAAAAATTTAGGCGACAAAGTTATTCATATTATTATTTGTAATATTGACAATGTCTAGAAAGTTACGTCGAGGAGAGGTTTGGTCACCTAATTTAAGGCTATGATAGGGAGAAATCCTTATCGAAAAGCCCCTCTTTCACAGGAATGATCGGTTGTTAAATATTATGAGTTATAATATTAATGATGAATAAGTTCAGTATTGATTAAAGATGAAATTGATATTTTCATTGTGTTGGGATTGTTAGTGTTAATGGAAATGGACATCTATTTCGATAATAATTGATGTCTGGAGGTTATATTGACCAATCGGGTAATTAATCGAATAAATGAGCAATTAATTGCTATTAATTCACATGCTTATAACTATTTGTTCACATGTATGTACTATTGATTCACATGCATGTATTATTAAGGGAGGTGGTGCAAGATTGATAATACTTGCATGACTAAATTAAAAATAGAGGTATAGATGAAGGTACTATACCGTAACTATTTTTTTCACATGTGTGTACTATTGATTCACATAAATGTACTATTGATTCACATGATGTACTATTAGGGGAGGTGGTACAAATTTGATAATACTTGCAGGACTATATTAAAAATGAAGGAAAAGATGAAGGTATTATACTGTAATATTTTGAGCCCCAAAATGTGTAATTATCGAAACTATATTTTCCCATAAAGAGAAGCTCATTCTTCTTTCATTCTCACCAATTCACTAAGACTCACAAGAGCAATTATAGAGAGAGAAGCTATAGAGAGAAAGAAGAAGAGAAGTCACTACCTCACTATTCCAAAGATATCGGTCTTCTTACGAGGTAAGGGATATTATTTTGTTCAGTATTCATAGGAACAATATTTTCTTCCATACTCTGTAGTATGTGAGTAATATTATTTCGTCTCGTATTCCTGATTATACCATCATTTTGTTAAAGTATCGCTTCTATACTCCGTGAAATTAGTTGAATATCCTTGAAATTTGCGCTTCATCTAGTATCGTTTCACAAGGATATTTTCTACACATTCTTGTTAAATTTTAAGTTTTTCATGCCAGAGTACTGTCCATGAGTAGTATTTATTTTTACGATACTATTCACAAAGTACTATTCACGGGGTACTATTCACAAAGTACTATTCATGGGGTACTATTCACAGGTACTATTCATGAGTATTATTCATAAAGTACTATTCACGGGATACTATTCCCGAAGTACTATTCACGGGGTACTATTCACTCGGGTACTATTCACCCGAGGAATTATTCATGACAAAAATTGATTTCCTTGCTGTCCAAATCATTTTTGATACAATATTATTCTTGAATTTTACATAAAGCAGTATCATGTTGACAATTTGGACATTATTGAATTCTGGATAAATTAAGTTATAAATCTTTAAAAATTTATCATTTGTTTTTTTTAATTGAATTCTTATATCATTGTCATCATCCTCGTGCTTATATTTTGATAAAAGTCATCTGTGGCTTATATGCATAGATGTACTATTGATTGGTATGATTATGACCAGGGATTATTCGGTATAATCATGACCATTGATGATTACATGAATATCCTTGGCCAGTAGAAGTGGGGATGATTCGATGATGTTGTTTATTTATTAAAGTCGAGTCTCAAATGATAAAATTGATGGTAAACTTTTTAAATCATAGAAGATAGTAAATATCATGCTCTACTTGACTCTTCTAATGGATTGCTTGTTCCGCTGCAGTTAAACTTGATGTTTATTATATTTTATCAGTTTAATACTGTTGAAGGCTAACGATAATTTATTCTACATTATCTTAGTCATAATATTTCTTACTGGGCTAGTTGAGCTCACCCTTTGTTTTCATTGTTCTCTTCAGGAAATGAGAATATAGCTGGGACTAGTCGGGGAACAAAGTGACGGTCCAGATGTTTGCATTAGTAGTCCTCACTATTCAGTGAAATAGTGTGATAATAAATGTAATAAGGACTCCATTTGAGTTTGAATACTGTCTATGAGATAATATTCATGAAATAGTGTGATAATAATTATAATGAGGACTTTATTTGAGTTTGGATACTCTCTATGAGACATTATCCGTGTTGAAACTCTCAGCTACATTTTGTCGTACTGTATAAAAGAAGTTTGTATTTAAATTTTGTACCATGTATTTGGCGACTCAAGATGGGTGATGTATACCTATTTTGGTGGCGTCACACTGAGATTCTCGAGGAAAAATATCTTCACGCGATTTGGTACACCAAAAGCTATATGACGCCCCAAAATCCAGGTACCTTCAAACCTAAGTCCGGTGCTACACGGTACTACAATATTCACACATTTCTAGCTATATAAGCTTAATGACACGAATGCAATTCAATATATTATTACATCGTATCCTTTTAAATCCCAAGTTTGAAACCATTACATGTTCATCATATCATAATACTAAATATTACATAATATTATTAATTTACTATCAGATCTTCTAGTTCTTTTTGCTTTAACCATCCTCTATCCTTTCTGAATTCTTCGATACATTCGTCCTTAGCTAAAATCATATATTTTAAGCAAGGATGAGCATTAAATTGCCCAAAAGTATAGCATTTCAACAAAAAAAAAATCAAGAATCATATGATTTCATTCAACAACTGAATAATAGTTGTGAACTAGTTTAAATAAACTGAAATAATGAACAGAATAAAACTTTTCATGACTCGAAAACTTTTTTGAAACAATCTAAGGGTTATTTGTAATAAGATGGTCATAGGACCAAGAACTTTCATTCATTTTCATTGAAAAGTATTACCTAGTTAATAAAACTGCTAATCTAATATCACTTACGAGTATATTTAGGTGATCAGCCTATAGTACCCTATGTTGTACAACACTACTCTATTAAACATATTTATGTTTAATTTTGACAACATGCGTGTCAGTCAAAAACTCAACTAAATACATTTGTTTGTTCATGTTCAGGCTTACCTTTGCATCAATACCAAAATAATTGGTGTTAGATAGCTTAACTTGTCATAAATAACATTTTAAAAGATTTAATAACAAATTAATAAAACATTTAAACAATGTTCTAGCCGAAATAGATGGCATCGAAACTTCCTTAAACAATTCACTTCATATCATCACTTGAATACTTATACAAATACTGAAATATTTACATAAGTATGGAATTCACACAATTATAAAAGAATTATGTTCATTTTATTTTAAAACATCACATAGGCTTCATAAGAATACATTCAAATGAAGGAAGAAACTTCCTCAAATAAATCAGAGTAAGTTCGGAAAACTTTCCTTAAGGTTCTTCTATGAGTTTATGCTAATTTCCCGTCAAATGGCCTACACATTTAAGTTTATATACACATACCAATTAGGCACATAATTGATGTCAAATATTGGCTTATATTAACTTTACTTTTTACTTTTCATGTCCATGTCATTAGACTCAGAGAACTTCTTAAATTTATTATTTCTTGTTATAGCGTCTTGATGTTCATTCACCCTACGCCCATTGCCAACTTCACAAACATTTAGGACATATGCCTTTGCATATGCCTAACATGAACTCGCAGTCTTTTATAACACTCGTTGATTTAAATAAGTATTTTACATTTGTCGTTACTTGCGATTTTATTATTAAAATCGAACTTCATTTAGTTCATTCCATTCGTTATAACTTTCTGACTTTCACACGTCATACTTACTATTATGCTACATTAACGTACCAGCTATACACTCACGTGTATGTTAAGCACGCCCATTTTACGCGTATACTAAATAGTTTACATTATTAAAGTATTTTACGTTTATTATCGCTCATCATTTCAATCAACGTTCAACCTTTAGATAAGGTTTGAATCACTTGTTATTGCGATACATTAGTTGAACATCTATGTTCTTAAT
This sequence comes from Panax quinquefolius, assembly GCA_020205615.1. NCBI lineage: Eukaryota > Viridiplantae > Streptophyta > Magnoliopsida > Apiales > Araliaceae > Panax > Panax quinquefolius. The sequence continues at coordinate 35,976,825 of CM035151.1, forward strand.
TGTTCTCTACAATCCCTTTCTTTTTGTATTTGTAAACAAAACTTTCTACGAGATGACCCGACCTGTCGTTGCGGCTCCCAGTTTTGCCTTGCAACCGGTGCTGCGACACTAGCCTGGTCTGGAGCTTCTTCTAGTTAGCGTTGCGGTGCCAGTTCTGGGAAAATGTTGCCCAAGTTAAATTTTTGTACAATTGATCCTGGAGCTCATTTCATAAACCCGTAACTTCATCACCCAACATCAGAATGAGTCCGTTCCTGAGCCTAATTCTAGCTTTCATTACACACTTCAAATCCCCCCTGGACATAATTGTTTTTTGAAATTTCTAAAAAGCCTTTCAACCGGCCCAAAAGTCCCTTGATGCTCACTTTCTTAACTTAGCGTTCTTGACACTTATTCATTCGTTCTTCGTAACTTACTCATCCGAACCCGGAATGAGTTTGTTCTTGAGCCCACGACTCATATTTTCTATATTCTACAACATTTTTATGAAACCTCAATCATTCAGATTCATTAACTCATATCATAACTTAGTTTGGAAGTCATAACAAACGATTATTTCAACATTTAACATCGTTTATTTAAATTTTCGCCATAACTTCATTATAACTTGAATTTTAATTCATTCCACATGGAAATTTCAAATCTAATTATGAATGATGACTTTAAACTTTTCCATCAACAACCTCCTATAGATGGTTTTCAATTTGTCAATCAACAACATCCTACGGATGGTTTTAAATTTATCCATCAACAATTTTTACTATGTTCTTCGTTTTCTATCGTTATTTTGATTACGATTCACTTTGCACATATAAATTAGTGTTTTGAATCCATTAATTCTTCCTTATTTTTCCGTAACATTCATACAATTCCAACAAATTGTCCGACCACCAACAAGCACTTCAGTACCATACTAGAAAGCAATTAATAGATGAAAAGTTTAAATTTTAGTTTCCTACATACCTTATGATTCTCTGCATTTCTTCATTAACGAATAACTTGATTTTACGTTTTCTTCCTCCGAGACTTGAAGATCCGAGTCTCTCACTTCCTCTCTTTAATTATCTAGAGTTTTCTCTCTTGGATTTGATGAATTGGCAAGGAAGAATTAAGAAATGAGCTTGTATATATAAAAGTCCAAGACTAGGGGAATTTTGGTCATTTGGCCGACTTTTTACCATTTTACCCTTGAATATTTTCTTTTTTTCAAAATATCTTCCAAGACTTAGCTACTAAGTCTCTTTATTTCGTCTATTAGAATCTGTCCGATAGTTGAAAAATTGAGGTTCTCCATTTCTAAAATTTGTTTAGATATTCCTTCTTTCCTCTACAGATTAACCTCTACGCATTCGCCAAAAATTGAAAAATGCAAAAAGCATTTTTAGTAAATAGTGTTTTTGGCGATGTTTACCCAGAAAATGGTTAAACGATTGAAAAACCGATAAACATATTTTTCGTCTTTTCCTTATTTCGTCTTATTACTGCACGCTTGTTGAGAAATTTTTTTATTAGATAATATGACTTTTCACGACATATTACCGATAGATCTTAAAAGGGAAAGTCATTACGACATACAGATCTCTCAAAAGAGCTTATGGTATAAACCTATCTCGCATAGTCCTTCGGGTGAATAGTGTTTTTACGGAAATTTTCTTAGAAATCTTTTATTTTCGTCTTCAAAATTCTTACTCATTTATTCTTGCACCCATACTAACATAATCATATGTCATAAAATGACCTTTAAACACATAATATAAATAATATTCATTAAGTATTATTTTGTTCTATTATAATCCACAAAAACTTAGTTATTAAGCTTAGTAAAATTTCTCGATCATTACAGGCTATAATCAGTGAGGAGGGCACTCACTTTTGGAACAAACACTTCAACAAATTATTTGCCAAGTATGGAGTCAAACACAAGACTACTACCGCCTATCATCCACAAACTAGTGGCCAAGTGGAAGTTTCGAATCTAGAGGTTATACAGATTTTGGAAAAAGTTGTGAATCCATCTCGGAAAAATTAGGCGATGAGATTAGATGATGCTTTATAAGCGTATCAAACATCCTACAAATATCCTATCGGATTGTCACCATACAGAATGGTCTACGGAAAAGCGTGTCTTTACCAGCGGAGCTTGAACATAATGTATATTGGGCCATCCAAAAGTTAAATTTTGATTTACAAGCATTAGGTGAAAAAATGTTGCTACAATTGAACGAGATGAAGGAATTTCGACATTATGCATTTGAGAATGCTAAGCTCTACTTGGAAAAGTCAAGAAGTGGAATGACAAACGGATCATTGATCACAAATTTTAACTGGGACAAACGGTATTGTTGTTTAACACAAGGTTGAGGTTATTTCCCAAAAATTAAAATCCAGATGGTCCGGACATTTCGTCATTACAGTTGTAGCTCCCCATGGAGCCGTTGAGGTGGAGAAGCCAAATGCAAAGCGAACATTCAAAGTTAATGGTCAACGTTTACAACATTACTGGGGGAGACATTGATAGACATCCGTCATCAATAATCCATCTCATTGATACATACGATACTTGAAGGAAGCAGGACAGTCGGGCAACCCTGAAGTTTTTTTTTTAATTTAGTTAATTTGTAGTTAGTTTCAATTTAGTAGAATAAAAGTAGAGTTTTTGTTTTTATTTTTAAATAATTTTTTTTTTATTCATGCCCTTGCAAGTATTTCAGGTGAAAAAGAATAATAGGCCATAATTAATCATATTAAGTTAGAAAATGGACTCACAAGCAAGGCACAAGTGCCCAAATGCTCATTCCCACTCAAACCAAAGCCCCAACACTGGTCATCTGAAAGCCAAATTACTTACATCTCCCTAGTGCCCAAATCATGAACAACAACTGTGACAACCCGAAAATTTATAAAATCTTGAATGATTAGAATAAAGGTTAAAGAATAAAACCTAGAAGAGAATTTGAGGATTTATTTAAATTTTTTAAGAAAAACCTATATGGTTTGCTATTCGAATGAGAATAGAGAAAATATGGGTTACAAAATTCCAAAACCCTAGAAATGAATTAATATGTACTTGAAGGAATATCAAGAATAAGGTATTACGATACCTGTAAATTCGATGTGAACTGAATAGTCTAAGAAATGTTATATAAATACATATAGAAATTTTATTAAGGAGATAAGATTTCACATGGAGAGATGTTATGAGGTTAAACGAAGATGAGTATATGTCTAGAAATATATATAGTTAGTAAGGTGCTATATATATTTTAGCAAGAGGACTAAATGAATTAAGTTAATGATATAAGGATCAAGATAAAACTATGTTAGTAATTAACATAGCTTGAACGTTGGCCTTGACTGGCAAATAAAAATTTGAATAAGTATAAAGTCGTTAGTTAATACGATTAGCAAAATGAAAGGAGTAATTTAAAACTCAAAATTTGAGTTAGAGATAGAATTTTGAAGCACGGACTGCTCGGTTGCATCTGGAATGTCAAGTTTAGTCAGAATGGACAGTAAACACAAAATGTGTAAATGTTGACTTTTGGTCAAAGTCAACAGTTGACTTTTTATGGAGAAAAGTCAAAATTAGTGTGAGAAGTGAAATATGTTATGATTACGTGAATTATGTGTATGATTAAATAAATATACATTATATAATGTGAATACATTTATTTTGTATATAAAAGTGAAATAAGAATTAAGTTATATAACCTATATATATATATATATATATATATATATATATATATATTAGGTGTGATAATTAAATAACCTAAGAGGTTATAATATAGGAGAATATTAGTATATAAATATATATACTAACATTAAGAGATTTATTTTATACATCTCAAATACTTAATTTTATAAACAAGTTTAATTGGGTTATGAAATTAAAAAGGGCATAAGTAAGGAAATTATTTTCAAGTGTGAGAAATAAAAACCCTAATTAAATGATTAGGGTAAAATAGAATTAGAAAAAAGTATTGGACTATAATAATATTATAGCCCAATAATTTAATTAGAGTTCAAGTGAATTAAAATTTGATGGACTAAGGAAGTTATATTATTTAAACAAGCTCAATTATATTTTTAGTGTGGGACTTGTAGATAAAATTAATTCTAGGGCAATTAGTTTATTAAATTAGCCCAAGAGGTCATGTATAAGATAATTATAGTAATGGACCAATTGAATTAATGGGGTAGCCCAAGTTTAATTTTGTAAGTAAGCATGATAATAAAAGTGCAAGCCCGTTAAATATTTAATTGCAAGCCCAATTGTTAAGCCCACTTAGAGAGATTATTATAGTCATTAATTAAGCTAGCTAATAAAAACAAAATTGATGAATAAAGAGAGCATGTGGCTGAATGAGGGGAGTGGAAAAGGGAGTGGAATGTAATGATGAGGTAACTTTAGTAGGTAAACCACTTCTTTAGTTGTCAACTTCTTATTTGGCCAACACACTAAGTGTTCCTTGCAAGTTACATATTGTATAATGAGAGAGAGAGAGAAAACAAGATATGGATAGATATGCTATGTTATCTAATCACTTTAATTTTTCTAGCAAACTTGGTAATTCATGTGTGCTCTCATTTTTTTTCTAATGTAAATATAGAGAGAGAAAGTGAGAGGGGGCGGCAACCCTTCATGGGAAAAAGGAGAGAAGAATCTCCATGGTAGAAAAGAAAAAGAAGAAGAAGAAGAAGAAGAAGAAGAAGAAAAATAAAAAGGTATAAAACTATTTTTTTCCTCTAAAGCTTTCATCCTTTATTTTATGAATTTGATGAAAATGGGTTATGATATGGAAGTGTAAAACCCTTTAATTTATGTGCTTTCCTTGAATCCATGTTTGAATCTACCCATATTGGGTGTTGATTTGGTTGGAAATCAAAAGAAAAGAAAAATATTTTTCTTATTTTTAAAACCATAACTTTTAGGTACTTTGAATATACACCGTTTTTGATCTATGCATTCTTTTCTCGATCCGTCGAAGAGAGGTGCTAGATATAAGTTTTGACTAGTAAACCCAAGTGGTAGAACTCAAAAATCACGTTTCTAAAAGTCGTGGTGTTGATTTTGGTGAAAACTGTCCCGTTTTCTTGGTACTGTTTTGGACCAGTCAGCAGTGGGGGCATTTTAGTCCACTTTTTGTGCTTTAAAAATTCTTCAAAAATTTGGAGTGTTAATATCAGAAGATATGAAAGTTGTGTAAAAATTTGAGAATTTTTGGCCATACGGTTTGAGAGTTATGGATTTTACGGTGAAAGGCTATTTTTATGAAGCCACCCGAATAACTCTCTGTGTATAAGTCCAAAAATTACAAAATATTTACTAGAAGTACATGTGTATAACAGGAAACATACTGTATAAATTTCAGAATTTGTGGAGTTAATCTCAAGTTATGAAAAATTTGAGAATATTTTGCTATTATGGACTATTTAAATATAGTAAATGGATTTTAAAAATTCCGGGAAAAATATATGTTCAATATGGAACGATATTCTGTCAAATCTCGAAAAAGAAATATTTTTGGGACTGATTTGGTATTTCTCATCTAAAATGATAAATGGATAAATGGAGTTAATTAAATATATGATGTCCAAAAATATGAAAAATACGATTTATGACTTGAGACCCTTGAGCATGGCTTATGCAAGTTTTTGATGAAGTTTTGGGTCGGGTGTGAAGTGTTGTGATGTTTATGGCATTTTAGAATGTTTAATGAGTTAATTAAGGAAAGAAAAACAATTGAACTAAATTGTTTATTAATGTGATTAATGACTTAAATTATTGTTATATGGCTAATAATATTGGATTAAGATATTATTAGTAGTATTTAACTTGAATGTTATTAAAAGGTTAATAATCGTAGCGTAAAATATTATTACATAATTAATACTATTCGACAGGAGATTAAAATAAGAGATTTATGTTATTTTTCAATATAATTGTTGAATTTGGTATTCAATGAACTATATTATGCTTGTAATAGACTAAAATGAAAATTCAGGGTGCTGAATTGGATTTTGGATTGCTGAAATGGTTTCAGTCTACTGAAATATTTTGTGGTTTACTGAAATAGTAATTTCAGGATGCTAAAATGTAATCCGGTTTACTGAAATGATATTTTAGTTTACTTAAAGGTTATCTAGCTTACTAAGATAACATATAAAGGGAAAACTTATAAGTATAAGTTATAAGTGATGAAAAGATTATCAAAGTATAATGATAATATTAAGACTAAGGTGTAATGTCTAATACTTAACTTTGTGAGTGAAGGTTAGACAAGTTAATATAAGATGATGAGATTATAAGTAAGTAAATAAATATGGTGTTAAGATTATCTAATATTTGACTATGTGATTAAGTGTTAGATAGTATTATGAAATAAGGTTGGATATGCTAATTGAAAGATCAATCTTATACGGATAGGTCTTTCGTGAGAGATTAAATTCAATTGCGTAGCGGTAATCGACTATACAGGCAAGTTTCCTTAACTCAAACTCGAGTTGTACGTTCAAATCATGTTAGTGAATAATTGTTATTGATTATTCACGTCTATACTGATTATTGATTCGCACTTAGTGCATGTTGCATATGTTCATCAGGTATGAAAGGCTGATCACCTTCATTACCATAAGGTTCAGTTAAATTGTTCATGGTCATTGTTGACCTTCAAACATTATTGATTCAGTCATTCAATTATTGACATCTTGATTCATGTTCTTTCACAATGATTAAATTGTTGAAAACTTAAAAGCTTATTATTCTTTCAATCATGATATATCTTTATTGAATTTAAACTTGTTGGGAAAAGTAGTTGCTCACCCTTGCTATATCATGATAGTAAATTTCAGATAAAGCCGAAGGCTTAAAGAAGGTCAGAGACAAAAGCAAAATACAGTAATAGATTGTTATAAGAATAACTATTTAGTTATCTTATTGTAAACCTTTGAAATTTTGAAGGTATGTATTCAGTTAAGGTTAATAAACCTGGGAAAATGTTATAGAATTATGTAAAATAAACAATATATGTTTATTTGTTCCGCATTAGCTGATAGAATATGTATGATGATGAAGTACCGTAACGTACCAAGTCTGAGGTTCTTGGGACCCAGATTTGGGGACATCACAACAACAACGCCCCAACGCTATACCTGTCTTAGCCATTCTTCTGAGTAGCACCCCAATACTATATAAAGAGAAAACCCCAGCGCCACGGTGCTGGGTGTTCATGCTTGAAAAAAAATTAGAGCTTTAAGCCCGAAACAGGTAACTTCTCACCCACATGTTCTATTCCTTCTCAAAATCAAATTCTCCCAATTATACTTCTCTTAATCTTGCTCTATACCAAACTCGAGTCACTCTTAGTGAATTTTACAACTTATTGTCGATATCAAGTGCATTCTTCTGACATATCAAGGATCAAAGCTCGTCTATCTATTTTCTCTCTTATTGCTCCATCTGAGGTATGTTATACTTAATTTTGTTTTCAGATACAAGGTAGTGAGATTGATGTTTCAAAAATATTGCATGATGTATTCACTACTATTGTGATTGGATGTGCATAAGCTCTGTTGTGGGTGTTTGTTTAATTCATATAAGCACAACACATTGAATTCTTCTTGTGTCGACTAGGTGTTTGAAAATTTGTTTGTTAGAACTTTAATTGTAAAACCGATGCAATAACATGTGTCCATATGGACTCTACACATTCTTTGATGCCCAATTCTTGCCCCAATTTGATATGTATGAATCTGGGATTTCATTAAAACTCATGTTTGGGAGGAAATTATGTCTAGTATTAACAATGTATACATGATGATGGTTTATCTATGGTATGTGGCCTAGTTTAAACCCAATTTTGAGTATGTGTGGGAAGTGAGCTAATATATGCAATATGGTGCTGAATTGGACATCGATTTCCAAATTTTTACATGCTATTATATGTGGGATATTAAGGAATTCTATTGTGAATGTGTTGAGCGAAGAGAGCATATTGAGATTAAATTGGTTGTAATATTTACAAGACATCTTGCATGTTATATTGACTTTAAGTTGTATCGAAACTCAAGTTTAGGGGTAACTTGCATAACATGCATTTGTGGGGGTATTTCTCTATCAGCTATGACTGCTTCCAAAAATGTGATATGACCTTCTTGACTGATATTTCTTGTATTTTCTTTGCAGGTCAACTCCATGGCATCAAAGCGATAATGTTGTGATGGATCCGGTTCTTCTTCTACTCCTTCTAAATAATTTGACAAAAAGAGATTCATGAGCGCCGAAGTTCACGGAGATACAATAGAATGACATAACGATCTTTAATCCCGGAGAGATGTTTAAGGCCAGATCAGACAAAAATGGAGAGATAGTTGTCATGATTGTCGAGTGTGACTAGTTCGACTTCACCGGTCAACTTGTACCAGTTGTTATTGATGTGGTAAAGGAGTTTTATGCAAATGTTAAGGAACATTACCACTTTGGCGTGCTAGTGATGGGGAAAATAGTTGAGTTTACTAGCGAAGATATCAACGAGTTCTACCATTTACCTAATAAGGGGAGCCATAATTAATACGCCAATTTTCTAAGTCAAGGGCCAGACTATGAACAAATCCTTTGAGAATTGTGTCAGCAAGGCACCACTTATATACTTTATGAGCGTGGAAGTATGACTTTTCTATATTTTCACCTTAACCGATATGGGAAGGCCTGATACGCCTTTATTTATGCCAAACTGAGGCCATGTACGCATGTGAGCGATGTCACCAAAGAGAGGGAAATATTTCTCTATTGTTTGGTAAAGGGTAAGCACATGGACATCGGTTAAATCATTCAACATTCAATTTTGTATAGTGTGAGGGGGGTACCACTAGGGGCCTACCACTCCTATCTCTTATCTGTGCTCTCTATGCTAAAGCTGGGGTTAAATAGAAGAACGATGAGATGCTTCAACAGCCTATATGTCAGTGCTCTATCACAAGATGATAATGTGATACAAGGTATGAACCGGAGGCGAATCAGACCCACGTGGAATAAGATTCGTTATTACAGAGATGGACACAAAAATAACACCTAATCCTACGGCTTCGGGTTCCTATCCTGCCGCTCCTCGCCATGTACTTTCAGAAGAGGTCCAACACGAGGTAGATGGGTGGTTTTACAACATTGAGGCACATATTGTTTGTTTGGCCAAGCGACAAGACACCATATGAAACAACCCGGGTCAAATCTCGAGTCCGAAATAAATCTCGGGTCAAATCCCAAGTCCAAATCGAATCAAATCCATCAAATTATAAGGCCTCAAACTACTGGCCCAATAGTATCTTTTTGGGTCATCTTAGCCCACCACAGGCTCCCAAAAGATCATGACTTGAAGGTACTATTGTTAGTAACTTATTCCCTTATATACAGACAAATTTTTTCCCCTATCTTTCGATGTGGGACTGGGGTGTTACAAACTCCCCCACTTAAATTTCGACGTCCCCGTCGAACCGATCACACACTACCTACCCAAAGATCTTTGCCTCTCTAGCCATTGTGGGATAATACCTTTGGTTTCGTGTCCCCACCTCCGGACCTTCATCTCTCCATCAGGATAATACCACCACCCTTCGTGTCCCCACCTCCCAAGAACCCGACGGATGATCCGACCCGAGCTTTCGAGAGTCGGCTCTGATACCATATGAAACAACCCGGGTCAAATCTCGAGTCCGGAATAAATCTCGGGTCAAATCCCAAGTCTGAATCAAATCAAATCCATCAAATTATAAGGCCTCAAACTACTGGCCCAATAGTATCTTTTTGGGTCATCTTAGCCCACCACAGGCTCCCAAAAGATCATGACTTGAAGGTACTATTGGTAGTAACTTATTTCTTTATATACACACAATTTTTTCCCCTATCTTTCGATGTGGGACTGGGGTGTTACACCATATTTGCTTATAATGTCTCCTTCAACACTGCCTTGGTGAATATGTTTGCTAGGTTGAATCCTACAGTGGACCCTAGCCAGTTTCCTCTTTCACCTATTTTGCCGATTCCCCCCGGTCCGATCAAGAGATGAACGAGGATGAGGAGGTTACTCCCGACGAGTGACCAAATCAAGGGAGTCTTATGTTCTTAATTGCTTTATTTTTTGCATGAAGGCATTACTCACTTTAAGTTTAGGGGTGATTTTTCTAGTTTTTAGTTAGATTAGTATAATTGCATGTCATGTAGGTTGTTTTGCATTTAGATGGTGTCAGTTTATAGTATTATGAGTTTTCATTGTATTTGTCAGGAATAAACAAATGAATGATATTCCTATTTACATATGATTTGATTATGATATATATGAATGAATATGCAAGTATGCTTGCATTAAGAAAAGTTGTAAAGTCCTTTAATAGATAATAGAAACATGTGTACAAGGACTTAAAATGAATTGATCAAGTATGTTAGGTTGATCCTACATAAGCAAAACAGCTTTGTAAAGTCCTTATAAAGAAATGATGTACAAGGACTATAAATATAGAAAGATCAAGCATGTTAGGTTGATCTTATGATGTAATAGATAGGCTTATATGATCGTCGGGCACTGCACCAGAAATCGTAGTCTTCCAGGAGAGTCAAGGAGAACTCGAGAGCTATCGAGGCAGAATCGTAGTCTGCAAGATAGTAGATCTCGGAGTTCGTATACTGTCATGAGAGACGAGGAAGGATTGTAGTGTATGGAGTAGAACTTCTTCAGAGCCGAAGTCTATTGAGGAAGTCATGTTCAGAATCGTGAGAGAGTGACCGCCACTGAGTCCGTAGAGAACCTCTGCCAAAGCCAAGTCATAAACGTAGACTACACTCGGAGTCGTAGAGTCTACTGATGCCAAAGCCAAGTCAAGGATCGTAGACTACACTCTGAGTTCGTAGAGTCTATTGATTACATGCAGAGATCGTAGTCAAGCTATATCAGATGAAGACATCGAGCACAAAGACAGAAATCGTAAAGTGTCAAGATCTGATCCCGAAGTCGTAGTGTCTGCACAGCCAAAGCTGAATTGTAGAGTGCTGAACTACGACCTCAATAGATGTGCTCATAATGCCAAGGCAGAATCGTAGAGCAAATATGATTCTCAACTAAAGAGCACTCCCAGAATATCCAAAGGAACAAAGCCTCTGGTTGGCACTGGAAAGATACATCCCACCTTAAGGGAACCAGAGAGCACTCGACGAGTGGCATACAAGCTAAAAAGAAGATCTAAGCACCAACCCAATCAGCATCAAGATTGAGTTATGAAGCCATTCAAGATGAAGTCTTCTACTTCCACAAGGAGATCAGAAGAAGACTTCAGTAACTGACTAAGGAAAGTCAACAAGTGCAGTAGCTGTCAAGTGAACAGAAGACAACGATCTTGGAAGCAACCGAGATCGTAGTGTTTGCCAAACAAAGAAAGAACTGATGGAAAGTGAACCAAGATACTGGTTAGTCTCTGAAGAAAAAGGTTAAAGTGATTAAGCGTAGGGTCAATCCATTGATGATAAGTGAACGGGAGATCACAAGGAGAAAGCGAGCTGGATGCGCCACAAATCTGCAGTGTTGAACAGATCAAGGAGTTAGGCCTTAAGTCTCTGAGTTAGGCCTTCAGAGGGGACCAGATCAAGGAGTTAGGCCTTCAGTCTCTGAGAACAGTCGAATCAAACAGAAGTGTTGAAGCACTCCACAATAGAAGGAAGAGGTGTTTTACATTGGAGATCCAATCAACACTCTTCAAGATCGTAGTGTTAACTCTACCAGTCAATGAGCAATACTCAACAAGACACTACGATCAGGTCCTCGAAGACATGCATTAGAATCGTAGAGTTTGAATAGCTGAAGACTGAAGCATTGGAAACGGTTCAATCTGAAGGATAATATTCGGACAAGAGCTTATTGAGAGCATCTATGCAAAAGGACAACCTCTGATCGAGAAATTAGAAGGAGGAAATAAAGTCTTTGACCTGCCCAAGACATTAAGGTGACAACTCTGATGGGGTAGGTGAAACAGTAGACTGCAATGTCAGATAAAGTATGACATGTCACATCAGCAGCCTACCTCTATCAACTCGAGATCTGTGAAGATATTTAAATAGCCTTTAACGGCTACTTTCCAACGGAAGGATTGGGAAGGAGTATAAATCGGGAAGAGCTTCAAAGATCGAAGGTTCTTTGGAGTTCTTGAGAGTTTGGAGTAAGAACTATTCTAAAGATGAAATAGTGAGTCAGAAGGCTCACTCTACGATCCACAAAGGAGTACATGCAAAGGAAGAAGTAGAAGTGAGAGTTCTACTATGTAGAAGTGAGAGTTCTACTATACGACCCGAGAGAAAGAAGAGCATCATGTCATCTTGGTGTCCATCATGGGAAGACTCTAAGTACTATAGAGAAGTCAATCATCTTAGCAAGTCCATCATGAGAAGACATCAAGTATCAAGAAGGAGATCACAAAGCGTCATCATTGTGGCAAATGAGAAAGTTTCTTAAGTACCTAAGAAGAGCTTATAGTCATCTTAGAAACCCATCATGTACGTACCATCGTGTATTAAGAGGAACGATCTTCAAAGTCGTAAAGGTCGAAGTGGTTGAGTAACTAAAGAAGTGAGCATCATGCAACAATCAAGCGCACTTCAAGGATGATCACGCCAAGATGCTAATGTAGAAGATGTTGAGCATGAAGACATCTTAGCGACTCGAGACCAACTCCAATGAACAAACAATTCAACAGAAGTTAGGGCCTGAGGGGTCCTTGTTCGAAGGGACTAAATGAAGCCAGGACCTGAGGGGTCATTGTCCGGAGGGACTAAACGAAGTTCCAAGCTTGCTGGGCCAGAAGAGTTCTTAGTGAACTGAAGTCCCAAGGCTGCTGGCCTTGAAGAGTTCTTAGTGAACTGAAGTCCCAAGACTGCTGGCCTCGAAGGAATCTTAGTGATTCAGGATGCTGCCCTTCCTTAGTGGAAATCCTGCTAGTTGAAAGTAAAAGAGTGGATTAGGAGCTTGAATCTCTGAACCACTTAAAACCCCTTATGTCTTTTACATTATGTCATTTACATTATGTACTATAACTGCTATAATTGTTATGTATGTTTTAACTGCTTACAACCAAACTAACTCTACGAACAATGTATGTTTGATTATGAATATATCAATGAAGGGGATCTTTTACTTATTCAGTTGTGCTTGAAAAGATTCTTATGTTTGTCATCCGCTAATGTAATAGCAATACAAAAAAAAAGAAAAGTATTTGAAATAAAAAGGATCTATTCAACCCCCCCCTCTAGATCTATTTTGCCTCATCGAGAACTAACAATTGGTATCAGAGTAGGTTCTCATGCTATATTCAAAAGCTAATCGCTTTGAGTCTGATCCCAGGCACAAACATTGTTCTAAACTTAGTTTAATTGTAAGTAACTTGTAATATGAAGATGAGCTCACACGTTAGAAATATTGTGTTTAGGTAAATGTGTATATATACCTGAAGCTGCTCAGATTGGTCCATGTTCTCTATTGTTACATCAAGAAGACCAATCCTTGCCTGCAGTCAATCTTATAGTCTGAAGACCAGACGAAAAAGCTCAAGAGACATCAATGACAAAGATTCAAGCATCCACCAGCCTGAAAGATGAAGAGGCCATACAAGCTAAGAAATGCATATCAAGAGAAGAAAGAAGATCTTCTCAAACTTATGTCTGGTCAACTAGCAGCTGGGTGCAAACTTTGTAAACTAAATGATGTCAAAGATTTTAATGCTGAGATTCTCTTGGCCTACATCTTCAAGATCACGACTGATTGATTGAAGGTCAACAAGAGCAACAAGCTGTTAGGGGCAAATGTGAAGCTATGCACATCAATGCCTAAACTCAGTATATCTAAGATAAATGACTGTTAAGAGACTGACAGTAAAAAGTTACGGTTACTCACTATTATACATGTGTACATCATTAATGCACCTTCTTATGAACCATAACAAAGTATTCTGTCAAGAAGTCATAATCTACCTAAAAAGGTGAAGAGAGAAAGTACCCTGAGGATGGAAACTCAAATGTTTATAAACTTTCACTCCATCCAAGTTTTAGGTTGAAGATGACACCTTGAAGGAAACCTGAAATGGGTCATAAGAGCATCGCAGGCCAAATTAATTCTATGTGAAGTAATCCTTGATGGTGGGTTAGTATGTATGTACAAATCCTAGCTCAAAGCGTTTGATAACACACAGAGTATGATCAGTTCTAAAAGAGTATCTTGATGATATGTAGAAACTAATCACCTCCATGAATCAACTAGATACTCCTAAATCGTAGAGTTGATTCTCACTCTGTGAACAATTAAACATTGTGAACATAACTCAGCAAATGATGAAACCATCATAGATAAAGAGTGTGTTATTAAATGTCAAACCTCACACACACTCACCTTCATACATATCAAAATGTATTATCTAAAACTAGTTTTATGCATGAATATGATGTTGGTAATAAATGTGATGATTATCCAAATACAAGAGGAACATGGGTTTAGAGAACTAACCTAACATGACCCATTTAATTATGGGTACCAAAAATCGAAATATATTTAAACCTGCAGGTACTCGGACTGTCTAACCACACTAAGGAATGCTGAAGTCGGAGACTTGATCGAAAGACTCAACCAATGAGAAGGCTAAGGACCTGTATTCGAAGTGATTATGATAAAATTCGTATATGTCCAAGCCTGTCCTTGAAGACCCATTGAGCTAACCTTGAGTGAAGCTCATATGGCTGCAAATCTGTATATAAGAGCAGGCCATGGAACCAAAGATGAAAAGGGTTCTATATGCTCAAATCAAGAAAGGCATGCTATATGAGAAGAATCCTCGAGGAGCTCACTGTGAGAAGATCATCGAGCATCGATCAAGAGGAATTCATTACGAAAGAAGAACCTCACAAACACAAGACTGTCAAAGAAGACTACGTTCGTAGTGCTGTCAAATGATCGTAGAGTCATCAGTCCTGAAAAATATCTATGCCTACAAACAGGGAGATCTAAGTGATAATGGTGATTTCAATCAGAAGGAGATTTGAAACGCTGCCTTCTAATACATATGTGGAAAAGGGAATCATAGCTGAAAAAATAGCATTAACCATGGGGAGCAGTGATCTGTTGAGAAATAACAACACTGAGTTTTACTATGAAGAAATGTACCAGCTACAGAGTCCCAAAACTTTGTGGCTGATGAACCAAATGAAGATCCATAGTCAGTAGGAACGTCTCAAAACGTACTACTTATAACCTTTCAGCCACCCAACTCAAAATTGTGGAGTGCCTACGATCAAACATTTGATCGTAGTGTAGAAGCAGAAGGACACCACAATTACAGCAAATGCAATTGTCCAAAGTTGGTAGAGGACCTCCCCACCGGAAAAGGTCAAATGAGATATCATTGCAAATCACTTCCAAAGTATTTCATCTGGAAAGCGCCTCAGGGACAAACCTGACCCTCAGCTCACTCTAAGAGGTTGGCCCTTCTTGAGCTACCTTAACCCAGAAGAATTGCTTGATCAAATTCATCTCAAGGACTAAGTCAGTCAACGATCGTAGAGTCGAGGTTGAAGAGAACTCCACGATCGCAGTGTAACCTCAGCGATCGTAGAAGACAACTCGACGATCGTAGTCCTACCAAAGGGTACTCTAGTTCACAAGGAGCTTAGAAAATGAGTAAATTGCTCAACCATTCAAAATGAGGAGATAAGTTCGAATATATCTAGTAATCAAACTATGCTGCATCAAAGTGAGGATAAAAGTCAAAGCCATCCACTGCAGCATCTCTCAAAAGTTGATCGTTAAATCAACAAAGGAAAACGTAGAGTCCACAGCTGCCTTACCATGCTACTCTACGAATCAAAAGGTCAACGGTCAAAGCCACGTCGTTTAAATGTCTACTCTTCAAAAAGGAAATATCTAATTGAAAAGTTATGGGGAGTTACAGCTCATTACTGGGCATCGTGCAACCAATGCACGGTTGACACATCACTGGTTATGCAGAGTTAAAAGGAACTGCCATAAAGACAATTTCAAATCTGCAGACAGTTATCAAAAGCTATCGAACCTTTTTCCCTCCCATTTTAAAACCCTAAAATCCTCTCAAGAGCCAGAACAGATTAACACTCCAGAGCTTTATCAAATCACAATCAGCCATCTCTCACAAACCTCTCTAAAACAAATACCCACATTCTTCGAACTGCTCAAATGGAAAAATTGAAAGTTATCACTGGCATTCAGCTCAGAACCAAGTCATTTGAGAAATCCGAAAAAAAGTTCAGAGACATTCTCGAACTTGTGAAGAAAGTTGGATTCTCAGAATGTCTTGAGTGTATGGTGACCTGGTGAAAGAATTCTACTCAAATGCTTCTATAAACTCCGGAACCCTTTCTACTAAGGTCAAAGGTCAGTCTCTAAAGTTGAATCCTTCTGACCTCAATCAATGCCTAGGTTTTCCTAACCAAGGTCTGAAGAGCCTTGATGATGTCAATACGGAATAAGCAAAGGAGATCATGGGGTACCAAAGAAACCCTAGTCTGAAAGACATGAAGAAAAAGGAGTTTTCAGAGGAATACGAGTTCCTTGCTGAAATAGTAGGGAAATGCATACTGTGCAAGGACACTGCATATGACACAGTACTTGATCAACAGTTAAAGATAATGTCAGAAATAGTTATGAAGAAACAGATTAACTTTGGAGTTATCCTGTTTGACCAAATCTCCAAGTGGGTGGAAAAGGCTGAGCTAAAGAAGTCAACAGAAAAACCCCTGACTAAGGTGTTTCATGGAAGACTGCTGAGTATTGTGATGAAGAAGAAGCTAGGAGGGAAGATCAAGGATAATGAGGGAGAACCTCTGAATGTTCAAAAAGTGATGTCTCCGCAATTATTTGTGAATTGGAAGAAAAACCCCAAGGAGAACCGAAGGCTGACAACTGGGAGCAGCAGCAGGGCCTCTGCAAAGAAGAGGAAGACAGAAGAGGTAGAAAGCTCTGAGTCTGATGACTCTGTACCAGCAGAAATCACACCAGCCAGAAAGAAATCCAGAGGTGTGAAGAAAGCTGGTGATGTGAAGAAAGCCCAGACCCCATCAAGAAGAGTCTCCACCAAAGATAAAGATGAAGAAGAAAAGGGCCTAACTGCTGAAACAACAAAGAGGAGAAGTAACAGGTTACTTCAAGGCCCATTCAGCAAGAAAGCTAAGGTGGAAAATAAACCAGCCTCAGCTTCCCGAAACAGTACATCTGATGAAGAGAATAACGTAGAGTCAGCAGAAGAAAAGGAGACAGATGTCAAGGCTGAGTCCTCACATATCAAATCCAACAGTGAAGGTGAAGCTGGATTAATGAATGAAAAGTTAACATCTGCTGATGAAGAGGAATGTTCAAGCCATGTGGTTAATCCTCAGAGCATTCACTCTGATGATGAAGAAGAGATTCAAGATGACCCAACTACATCCCCAATTGCAACTGCCCCAACAAGCCCTGATAATGGGTTAAATGATGCTGATTCTAAAGAAGAAGAACAAGCCCCCTCCAATCCTGAAAGCCCTCAAAATGACTCAAAGGGTGATGAGTTTACAGAAGAAGGGACTGCCCCTGCCAGTGCTGAACCTCGAGAAAGGTTGTTTGTTGAACCAGAGGAGTCAGAGTCTGAAGAAGAAGAAGAATAAGAAGAAGAAAAGTCCAACTCTCCCAAAAATGAACCTCCAAGAAGAAGGAAGAGCTACAGACTGCAAGCCAAGTTTTCCTCCAAAAGGAGCAGTGATCAATCAAATGCCATCATTGACTTAAGTGATGATGAGTCTGTATCACAAGAAGAAAGTACTGAGGATAGGACCATCAATGAAGAAGATGAATCAGAGGAAGATCTTGCTGAAGAAGGTTCTGGGAATAAAATGCAGCAAGTAGAATTCACTGCTGGAAGTGATCAAGATGGTTCAGGCTCCGAGAAAGAAGAAATGGAGAATGATTCCAATTCTAAAAATCAGGAATAAGAGGAGCCAGAACTCTATCCTGTCCTCTCACCAAAAAGATTCAACAGAAGAATAGTGGTGGAAGTCTCAAATGAACTACCAGAAGCTCCACCAGAAAGATGGGTAAACTATGGAAATGAGCAGCTCAAGGTAGTAAGAATGACTACCTTTTACATAGCTAAAAACTGGAACAACATGGAGCTAGACTGCTCGACCATTCTCTATAATCCTGACGACTTGCTGATGAGATGGTTCTTCCAGTGGATGCCATGGCTAAAGGCTCATACTGAAGGAGATGGAAGCTACCTCAGCTGGTGCTATTCTCACTTTCTAAGCATGGAGCTAGTAGCACAAAACTTCCCAAGGGTAAAAAGTTTTGCTACAAAGATGATCACAAACCAGCCCCACTTCAAAGTCTATCGACATGCTAGAAATCACTACATTCCCTACGATCGTAGAGTGGACTCTCAAGGAAGAAGGAACATGTCAAAGGAGGTGATCGTAGAGTCTGGTCACTCTACAGCTGAGACTATTCAAATTCAAAGTCAGAAGCTTCCAACAGCCCAAACACTGCTATCTGACATTCCATCATCCTCAACCAGCAATTGGTACTCAACGATTGTTCAGATTCTCCAAGCTTTCGAAAATCTGTCCAAGAATGAAAATTGTAGAGTCCAATCTGACGCTCAACCCGAAGCTGCCCAACAAGAGGATCAAACTATTTTGGAGCAAGAACTACTGAAGAGTTCTGATGAACTAAGTGAGAAAATATCTCTACTCACTGAAGAGTCACAGAAGTTGACAGTAGCAGAAGATAATTCATTCCAGAACAAACTTCTAGCTACTATGGCTGATGTATCTCTCAAACTCTAAGAGAGAGATAACATCTATCAGAAGGCCATACAAGATCAAAAGGCAGAAGCTCTATGAGTTCAGAAGGTAAATGAAGAGCAGATCCAAGCCCTCTCTGACAAGATTGACGACCTGAAGCAGTCTTTCTCAGTGCAACTTGAGCTAGGCCAATAGGAACTCAAGTTTGAAGTTGCCAACTCCTCCTACCTAATAGAGCAGCTTATGTCCAATATGGAGAAGCTCTCATAAATGATTAATGACAAAAAGGGAGAGAAAAAGAGGCATAAAAAGAGGAAGAGCAAGAGGAGAAAGAGGCACTCAAAGAAGAGCAGAGGGATAAAAGAGAAGAAGTCAAAGAAGAAGACAGCAGCTGCAGAAAAAGAATCATCATCTGAGGGGGAGCCAGAAGATGATGATAACATGATCGCAGAGTCTGAGGGGGAGCATGTTCAGAAAGATGCTAAAGGGGAGCAAAGCAAAGACAGAAGGTCATCATCCCAGGGGGAGCAAGAGCAAGAAGAACAAACAGATGAATAGCTGATCAACAGACATCCTGGAAACATACATGGAGCCAAAGAGGTACATCTCTAACTAGTTAGGTATGTTCTGGATCCAGGATGTAAATGTCTTAATGAATAATTTGCCATATCTTTATAAATGACATTCATGATTATCATTTTTAAATCACATTTGCTCATTTGTATATAAGATTCATTCATAACATGCATATGCACTTATTGTTTTTGTCATAATCAAATAGGGGAGATTATCACGAATAAGCGGATGAATGATATTCCTATTTACATATGATTTGATTATGATATATATATGAATGAATATGCAAGTATGATTGCATTAAGAAAAGTTGTAAAGTCCTTTGATAGATAATAGAAACATGTGCACAAGGACTTAAAATGAATTGATCAAGTATGTTAGGTTGATCCTACATAAGCAAAACAGCTTTGTAAAGTCCTTATAAAGAAATGATGTACAAGGACTATAAATATAGAAAGATCAATCATGTTAGGTTGATCTTATGATGTAATAGATAGGCTTATCTGATCGTCGAGCACTGCACCAGAAATCGTAGTCTGCCAAGAGAGTCAAGGAGAACTCGAGAGCTGTCGAGGCAGAATCATAGTCTGCAAAATAGTAGATCTCAGAGTTCGTAGAACGCCGGAGAGACGAGGAAGGATCGTAGTGTATCGAGTTGAACTTCCTCAGAGCCAAAGTCTACTGAGGAAGTCATGTTCAGAATCATAGAGATAGTCTTCCTACGAGCCGACCGAACCTCTGCGAAGCCAAGTCATAAACGTAGACTACACTCGGAGTCGTAGAGTCTACTGATGCTAAAGCCAAGTCAAGGATCGTAGACTACACTCTGAGTTCGTAGAGTCTATTGATTACATGCAGAGATCGTAGTCGAGCTATATCAGATGAAGACATCGAGCATAAAGATAGAAATCGTAGAGTGTGAAGATCTGATCCCGAAGTTGTAGTGTCTGCACAGCCGAAGCTGAATCGTAGAGTGCTGAACTATGACCTCAACAGATGTGTTCACAATGCCAAGGCAGAATCGTAGAGCAAATATAATTCTCAACTAAAGAGCACTCCCAGAATATCCAAAGGAACAAAGCCTCTGGTTGGCACTGGAAAGATACATCCCACCTTAAGGGAACCAGAGAGAACTCAACGAGTGGAATACAAGCTAAAAAGAAGATCTAAGCACCAACCCAATCAGCATCAAGATTGAGTTATGAAGCCATTCAAGATAAAGTCTTCTACTTCCATAAGGAGATCAGAAAAAGACTTCAGTAACTGACTAAGGAAAGTCAGCAAGTGCAGTAGCTGTCAAGTGAACAGAAGACAACGATCTTGGAAGCAAACAAGATCATAGTGTTTGCCAAACAAAGAAAGAACTGATGGAAAGTGAACCAAGATACTGGTTAGTCTCTGGAGAACAAGGCTAAAGTGATTAAGCGTAGGGTCAGTCCATTGATGATAAGTGAACGGGAGATCACAAGGAGAAAGCGAGTTGGACGTGCCACAAATCTGAAGTGTCTTGCTATTCGAGGAGGGACCGAGCAAAGGAGTTAGGCCATCGGTCTCTCGAGAGCAATCGAAGCAAATGAAGTAAAAAAAGCCTTTGCCAATAGAAGGAAGAGGTGTTCTACATTGGAAATCCAATCAACACTCTTCAAGATCGTAGTGTTAACTCTACCAATCAATGAGTAACACTCAACAAGACACTACGATCAGGTCCTCGAAGACATGCATCAGAATCGTAGAGTTTGAATAGCTGAAGACTGAAGCATTTGCAACAGTTCAATCTGAAGGGTAATATTCAGACAAGAGCTTATTGAGAGCATTGATGCAAAAGGACAACCTCTGATCGAGAAATTAGAAGGAGGAAATAAAGTCTTTGACCTGCCCAAGACATTAAGGTGACAACTCTGATGGGGTAGGTGAAACAGTAGACTGCAATGTCAGATAAAGTATGACATGTCACATCAGCAGCCTACCTCTATCAACTCGAGATCTGTGAAGATATTTAAATAGCCTTCAACGGCTACTTTCCAAAGGAAGGATTGGGAAGGAGTATAAATCAGGAAGAGCTTTAAAGATCGAAGGTTGCGGTGGAGTTGCCGAGTTTGGAGTAACGGTGAACTGTTCTAAACTATGTGAAATAGTGAGTCCGAAGGCTCACTCTACGATCCACAAAGAACACTTAGATACATGCAAAGGAAGAAGTAGAAGTGAGAGTTCTACTATGTAGAAGTGAGAGTTCTACTATAAGAAGAGTGTTCTGAACTACTGAGAGAAAGAAGAGCATCATGTCATCTTGGTGTCCATCATGGGAAGACTCTAAGTACTATAGAGAAGAGCTAACAGTCATCTTAGCAAGTCCATCATGAGAAGACATCAAGTATCAAGAAGGGAGATCACAAACGTCATCATTGTGGCAAGCATGAGAAAGTTTCTAAGTACCTAGCAGAAGAGCTTATAGTCATCTTAGAAACCCATCATATGCAGCCATCGTGTATCAAGAGGAACGATCTTCAAGGCAGTCATCAAGAGGTCATCTGAAGTGGTTGAGTAACTGAAGAAGCTTAGCATCATGCAACACTCAACTGCACTTCAAGGATGATCACGCCAAGATGCTAAGTACAGAAGATGTTCAGAGCATGAAGACATCTTAGTAGCTCAGCACCAACTCCAATGAACAAATAATTCAACAGAAGTCAGGGCCTGAAGGGTCCTTGTCCGAAGAGACTAAATGAAGCCAGGGCCTGAGGGGTCCTTGTCCGGAGGGACTAAACGAAGTTCCAAGCCTGCTGGGCCAGAAGAGTTCTTAGTGAACTGAAGTCCCAAGGCTGCTGGCCTTGAAGAGTTCTTAGTGAACTGAAGTCCCAAGAGTGCTGGCCTCGAAGGAATCTTAGTGATTCAGGGTGTTGCCCTTCCTTAGTGGAAATTCTGCTAGTTGAAAGTAGAAGAGTGGATTAGGAGCTTGATTCTCTGAACCAATTAAAACCCCTTGTGTCTTTTACATTATGTCATTTACATTATGTACTATAACTACTATAACTGGTATGTATGTTTTAACTGCTTACAACCAAACTAACTCTACGAACAATGTATGTTTGATTATGAATATATCAATGAAGGGGATCTTTTACTTATTCTGTTGTGCTTGAAAAGATTCTTATGTTTGTCATCTGCTAATGTAATAGCTATACAAAATAAAAGAGAAAAGTATTTGAAATAAAAATGATCTATTCAACCCCCCTCCCCTTTCTAGATCTATTGTGCTTACTGGGAACTAACAATATTGTTATATGTTATAACTTGAGCATAATGAAGCATGCAACCTAGTGTTGGCCAATGATACAAACTTTGTGAATTGAGTTACAACTTGAATGAATGGGATAATGAAGGCTTAGTTTAATTTGAGTATTTTGTTAAGCTTGATTCATTGAAAAAAACCCTGATTTTAATTGCACAATATCATTATGTCAATTTATTCGTGAATTAGTTGAATTGAAAGAATTTATGGCTTAGGACAGATATAGATCACCCTCTATGGTTTGGTTTATTCTGTGTTTTGAAAATTATTTATTAAAAAAACTAAAAATAAGATAAATTAAATTTTGACTAGTTATCTTTGCGGCCTCTGTTACTCGAATAAATATGCCCTTAAGAGTGTCTCTATACTTTTCGCCCTAAAACCATCTAGTTTGAGAGTCCTTAGTCGAAATTTTGTTACATGGGTAAGTTTGAATAGCCTAATAAAGATTAACATTGCACAAGTCAAAATAATTAAATATAAATAAACACTTGGCTAGTTTGGTTTTATGGCCTTTGCTATTCTGGTTATTAGATCCGTAGGGGCGTCTTAACACCTAGTACCCTAAATCTGACTAGTTTAGGAGTATTGGTTGAAAGCTCGTTACACGGGTAACATTGAAAAGCCTAAGAAAACTAGACATTGCACTGGTCGAGTTAAAAAAAAGAAAAAAAATGTATAATAAAATATTTTTGAAATATGGGGTATCTAATATAGAGAAAGGTAATGAATTTCTTATATCTAAAAATATATGTCTTTAAGCTTTATTAATTTTGAAGTTTAATTGATTTGTGGTGAGATTGACATGTTGATACACACACCGTGGGTTTGAAATAGATCGAATTGATGATATTTTGAGTTTAACTGATGTTTGATTTTGAACATTCTTTTGAGTTGGGTTAAGGATCTTTGAGGCTAATTAAGGTTGTCACTGCTGAGTCATGCTCGAGTCGGTGTGTCATGTAGTGAGTTATTGCATTTATTATGTTTAAGTGTTTGCAGCAATTGTCTAAGTTTGGGAGTATTTGATGAGTGAGTAATATACCAATGAATTAGATATTTTTAGACTTAACATATTGTTGTTTTCAAGAATTTTAGGACATTTTTATTGATTTATTTGTTATTTTGCAGGTTAGGGCAAAGTAGGGAAAAAAAGGCATTTTGATAGCTTTAATGGCAAACTGGTAACTTCTAAGAGTAGTCCAGCGCCTGGGCACTCAATTATGAAGGAATCCCAGCACCAAGGCGCTAGCAGGCAGTATGTGTTGCTTGATTTTGGTGCAAGTAAAGGAAAGGCAAGAAAAGGAAAGCTAATTTCTATTCAGAAAAGGATTCTAATTGAAGGCTGACTTGAAGGGACCAAAGGCTATAAAAGGAAGAATGGGTTTTAATACAAAACACATAGAATTTGAGACAAAAACTGGAGACTGGATTTCTAGATTGCAAGGGAACACACAAGGAATTCAGATTAGAGATTGAAGACTAGAGTCAATTACAGAGTTTATCTTTCCTTCTCTTATTCAATTTATAATTTAAATGTGATGTCTTCCATGGGATTTTTAGTTTTAATTTTCAATATGAACTAACTTTTTAATTAAGGCTATAATTGAACCTTTTATGCTTATGAATTGATTACTTTAATTAATCCAATTATTATACAAGAGTTGTTTATCATATTTTGTGTTTGTCGCTTAATTGTTTGATCAACAATTACCATGTTACACTAGATGAATTCGGGAGATGAAATCTAGGGTTATAACTGAATGTGATATCACATATTCTTAGTTATTTACATAAGATAAATAATTAGGGTTGTGAATTTATCAGGAATATTTTTTTTCACTGCATGTAACAATTGAGAATTTATACTTAATGAATTTGATTATTTTGCATACAAATATCGTAGAATTAATTAAATTGAATAATTTTATTTGGTCACTTGGAAAAGGGATTATAGATACTTTGAATTCCTGTTAACACTCGAGTGGATTTAATAATTAGAGAAATTGGGTAATTGATTTATATTGCAAAAATGGGGATATTGTAGTCTTAAGCCTTTATCATCTGAATCAAATCTTTGTATTAAAATTAGTTTTAGTTAATTTAATTTAGTTTTAATTGGAAAATCACAAAATTCGGTTATTTAAATAAAATTGGATTTATATAAAACTAGTAGTTGAGATTTGTTAAATAGGATTCTTCGAGAGTACGACACTTTTCCTTATCACTTCATTACTTGTTCATGGTGTATACTTGCATGTAATTGTTGATTGTGAAATCGGACAACAAAATGAAACAAAAGAAGGAAAAGACTGCATGTATCAGAAAGAATCTTATACATAAATAAATATTAGATAGTTCATAGCTATGTGATCAGTAAGATCGGTAGATATTGATTGGCGCTAGAATCAAGTTTTACTTTATTTACTACTATTTTAACATTACCCCTCAATAACTTTGTATCCACAATATATGGGCATATATATAACATTTATTATCATGACAATGAAAGATGAAATATGTGGAGGTGTTGTCAATGTCAGAGCTAGGCAGGAAAAAATAGCTCTGTGGACCAAGAGTGCTGCAAATGAAGTGGCTCAAGTGGTTTTTTTAAAACTTAAAATATACAAAGATATATCAGTCACTAGATTTGTGTTACTGGGGGTTTTATCTTCCAGTGGGAAAATATTTTTTGTGCTTGTATGGAGCTACTTTGTCTATTTAGATTTGGGTGTTTTACATGAGAGATTAAATGTCAACCTTTGAAGCTATTGGGATTATTCTTTTTCAAGAGGCTAGTTGGTTTACTTGTATGAAAATTGGGCTTTTAATATTTGTAATGCAACTTTGTGTGGCCTTATTCAAATCTTTTAGATTTGTAACATTTGTACTACATTGAGTTTTTAATAAAAAAAATTGCTAATAGAAAAAAATTCTAGTATATATATATATATATATATATATATATATATATATATATATATATATTAAATTTAATGGCTTAAATGTTGAGAAATTATCTTGAATTTAGAAATTTTGTATATATAGCTTCAATTTTTATTCTTAATGAATTTTTTTTTTTTGCGAATTTGACCTCATTGAGCTACGCGGTTGGATCCGTCCCTGTCAGTAATTATCCTTATACGTTATTTTATTAATTAATATTATTGATAATCCATATAAGAAATGGTGATTGAGTTTATCTTATATTCTTACTCACATACAAATTACGTAGTCAACTACTACTCCCAAATTACGTAGTCAAAGCACTATTCCTTATATTAGTCTACTATAATTTTATAATTATTTATATTTGTGAATCAATTAGCAAGTGGAGTATTAATTAGCTATATTTTTGTAATTTAAATTATAATTACATTAAGTACCATGATTAATTTCTACGACAACCAAATTCTTTTATGTTGGTAATTATTTTCTCTCTAGCGGTCATCAAAATTGGTCGTTTTGTTGGCGCTGCAGAGAGTAAATACTAATATAAAAGAATTTGATTGGTCAGAGAGAGAGAGAGAATGAGCCAATTCTAGCTAAGCCCTTAAATCTTCCATTGGACGATAAGAGACGGGTTAGCTAGAATAGTGCCTATAGCTAACGCAAGTTATGGATCACTTCACACACACACACACACACACATATATATATATGGGAAAAATATGTATAAATAGATGTGTAATACACAATCGCCTATGGCGACGATTTTTTTGGGCTATGGCGATGGTTCAACCACTGCCATATTTCAAAAAAATAAACGCATATAGATTAAATATCTGCATTTACGTCATAGCCCAAAAAATAAATCGTTTACATTACACATTGTGTATCGCATTAAATTGTATATATACAAATAGCCTTATATATATATATATATATATATATATATATATATATCTTTAATTTGTTATGGACAAAGAGTAATAATTGTTAGGTTTGCACGTAGCGCGATTACGTAATCAAATCACATAAATAAAGCGGAAGCGCGAAAGAGGGAATTTTAAAATTTTAAGGCATATCATCACCATGATCATCCTATATGCTTAGTTATCAATACATATAAGAAAGGAAGGAGATGATATTTATACCCTTGTAGATCGAGCTTCCACAGGTACGAGTTCTACTCTAACTTGAATCCACGAGATTGATTCCTTCCTTTGATCAATGCAAGCCACCCAAACGTTTGGCTTCTAGAGGTGATCCACTAAGGAAGAAGAAGAACTAAGAAGATGGGTGTTTGGCTAAACCCTAATTCTATCTCTATAGAATCTTTGTACTCTCCCAATGCGGAAAATTAAGCGTGTTCTCTCTCTACGTTCTATAATAAGACTTTCTTATTTATAGATGTAGGCAACTCTCCTAACTATTTAGGATTAAGGTTTCATATTAATTAATTAAACCCCTTTAATTAATTAGACTTCCCAAACCAATTGGAAATAATTAAACTCTTTTAATTAAATTACCCCTTAATCTTATTAAGAATATATATGAGAGAGAGTATCTAATTAATTAATTTCCAAACTCTTTTAGGAATTAAATAATAATAATAATAATAATAATAATAATAATAATAATAATAATAATAATAATAATAATAGTAATAATAATAAGACTCTTTTATTAATTTATATTTAATATTTCTAAAATATTAAATAATAAATATTAAGCTATTTAATTTATTTCATCACCATAGATTAAATTAAATATACTTAACTTATTATTACGATTTTTCCATTAGCTTCTTTAATAATTATTCTTTCTTTTATGGTGTGACCATTTAGGTTCTCCATATTAAACTGGTTGTGAATAAATCAATTAGAACAATTCTAATCTTATTTAAATAAATAAGTTAAACTAATAATGTATTTAATTAAATAATATTTGTTCTACAATAAGGTAAATACTGTAAGACCTCAGCTTTTATGAATAAAGATGAATTTTTCTTGAAATATATTTTTGAATATTATGGTGTGGATTTGATATAATGTTATAGTTGTGGGTAATATTTATAAATTTTGTAAATTAAGCAAGTTGTTATAAAATATTCGATTGGTGGGGAATATTCATTTTAATAGGGAATATTAGACGACCAAGACAATCATTAAGTGGACCCCACAAGCGGAATTATTATCGAGAATGAAAAATGATGAAATATCTTTTATAAAAAAATAATTAAAAGTTTTACTAAGTTAATCTGTTGAAATACCCTTGTGGTAAAATACAAAGAATACTGGCGTGATTGTATAGTAGCACTACAACGGTATTGATTATTGATGCTTTACGTGAGAAGTCACTCGTTTTATTCAATTATTGCTACAAGAATTATTATTGCATAGTATCTCACAATTATTTGATTCAATTATTGTCAATATTTTTTTATATTATTAAATCAATAATTGAGGCAACAAAGTTATTCATATTATTATTTACAATATTGACGATGTCTAGAAAGTTCTGTCGAGGAGAGGTTTGGTCACCTAATTGCGCGTCAATAGGGAGAAATCCTTATCGGAAAGCCCCCTCTTTCTTGGGAACGGTCTGGTTGTTAAATATTGCGAATTATAATAATGATGAATAAATGTTGTTAAAAATATTGAGGGGTTTTTATGAAGTATTTGTTATAAATTTGGTTTTTTATATGGACCCTCATTTACTCATTTTTAAAAATAATCGGTAGAAAGTTATTCAGTATATATATATAATAATAGATGGGGGCCCACAGGTTGAAAAATGAAATGTCAGAAATGGGGTGAGGGGGAAGAAACGTGAGGTAAGGGTATATATATATATATATATATATATATATATATATATATATATATATATATATATATACCTATATGGGAAATAATCCATAGCAAATATTTGTTATGGATGAATATTGGGCAAATAGCATCATAGCTGTCCATTCCAATAATCAAGCGTTGGGATTAAAAAATTAAATACGCCTTCCGCCAGACGTAGTAGCGTAGGATGAAAATTTTTAAAACCCCTCTGCTAGTTCGTCTAGCGGAGCTGAATTTTTTTTTCAATTCCACATAAATTGAGCTTGAAAGATTTATTTGGCAGTTAATGAATTGACTAGGCTAATCAATGGATTGTCATACTGATATGACAAAAATAATAATAATAATTACATGGCTAGCAAATCACAAATCACCTTTATCTGAAAAAATAATAATAATTACAAGACTTCAGCCTATTATCATACTGATATGACAAAAATAATAATAATAATTACATGACTAGCAAATCAACAAATCACCTTTATCTGAAAAAATAATAATAATAATTACATGACTCCAAGGCTGAAGTCTGAATACTAATCACCTTTATCTGAGACTTGGGATATCTTGGTGATAATAAATAATGAAAAAATAAAATAAAAAATAAAAATAATAAAAATAATGAAAAAATAATGAAAAATAAAAAAAAATAAAATAAAAAATGAATTAAGATTGAGAAGAAAGTCAGGAGGAAGATTATTTTTTCATTATTTTTTTATTTTTTTTTTGTAGTGATTATTTTTTTTTTTATAGCAAAAGCTGGGAGGTTCTCTAATAGCCCCCGAGTCCCTACCAGTGGACGAGGATAAACAGTTGCAATCGCATTCACACCGAGCCTCTGATGCTTCCGCTGGGTCCTTGTCTCCTCGAAAAAAGCAAAAAGTGGTTGATGGAGGTACAGGAAAAAAAATTTCAGATCCGCTAGACGAACTAAGCGGAGGGGTTTTAAAAATTTTCATCCTACGCTACTTCGTCTGGCGGAAGGTGTGTTTAATTTTTTAATCCCAACGCTTGATTATTGAAATGGACGGCTATGATGCTATTTGCCCAATATTCATTCATAGCAAATACTTGTTATGGATCATTTCCCTATATATATATATATATATATATATTATAAGTTTTGTTTTTTATGAAAAATAAAATATATTATATTTTATTATGAATAGTGTCTGCATAGTGTTTGCATAGTGAATTCAGAAAAAAAAATTCTTCTACGCCGAATCGTCCGTGAAGTTTCGACTGTTCACCCGTGATAAAAAAAACAAATAGTATCCTTTCCATTCTCTTATAAATAGGAAGCTTATTTAGAATTGAAAATCACACCGGAATCAGAGAAAATCTTCTTCTATAATATTGAGCGTATTTCTTTCGAGTTTAAGGAAGCTTTGAGTGTAGAAAATAGTGCAAGTTTTCTTTAAGAACATCCCCGCCCTACCAGTCGGAATACTCTTCTTTTTAAGGTAAGGGGTATTTTTTTTGTTCAATACTCGTAAGAAATAATATTTTCTTCCATACTCTGTAGTATGTAAGTAATATTATTTCATTTCAGATTTTGAATTCTACACTCATTTTGTTAAGTTTTGGCTTCTATACTCCATGAAATTAGTAGAATATCTTTGATATTTGCGCTTCATCCAGTATCTTTTCATGGAAATATTATTCTGAGCATTTTTGATAAGTTTTAACTTTTTCATGCTGGAGTACTATTCATGGGGTTACTATTCTTGAAGTACTATTCACGGGGTACTATTCACTCGGTTACTATTCACCCGGGGTACTATTCATGATAAAAATTAATTTCTTTTCGGTCCAAATCATTTTTGATACAATATTATTCTTGAATTTTACTCCACAAAGTAGTATCATGTTGACAATTTGGACATTATTGAATTCAGGATAAATTAAATTATAAATCTTTAAAAATTTATCCTTTGTTTTCTTTTAATTGAATTCTTATATCATTGTCATCATCCTCATGCTTATATTGTGATAAAAGTCATATGTGGCTTACGTGCATAGATGTACTGTTGATTGGTATGATTATGACCAAGAATTATTCGGTATAATCGTGACCGTAATGTTACAAATGATGTGGTAAAAGTCATCATTGGCCCGTAGTGCATTGATGGATAGTTGTTGGCATGATCATGACCATTGGTGAAAACATGAATATCCTTGGCCCGTAGTGCATGGATAATTCGTGGTTGTGATACTAATGAATATTTGTGGCCTTTAGTGCAGGGATGATTCGATGATGTGGTTTATTTATTAAGCTGAGTCTCAGCGATAAAATTGATGATAAACTTTTTAAATCATAGAAGATAGTAGATATCATGCTCTACTTGACTCTTTTAATGGATTGCTTGTTCCGCTGCAGTTAAACTTGTTTATTAGTTTAATACTGTTAAAGGCTAATGATAATTTATTCTGCATTATCTTAGTCATAATATTTCTTAGTGGGCTATTTGAGCTCACCCTTTTGCTTTCATTGTTCTCTTCAGGAACTGATAGCGTAGTCGGGACTAGTCGGGGAACGGAGTGATGGTCCGAGATGGTAGTTTTAGTAGTTCTCATTATTTAGTGTGATAATAAATGTAATGAGGATTGAATTTGAGTTTGGATATTGTCTAGAAGACAATATTCCTGTTAAAAACTCTCAGTTATGTTTTATCGTATTTTACACGACAGTTGTATACTTAAGTTTGTATTTGAATTCTGTACCATGTATTTGGCGACTCAAGATGGGTGATGTATACCTATTTTGGTCGCATCACAGTTGATATCAAAGCTTAGGGATATGATCCCTAGCTGAGATGTGAGACAAGAACTAGGAGGGGAGAGACGGGAAAATCTTTCGCTAGTATGACCTACCTAAGTTTATTTGTTATTTAAGTGGTCGGTCAGAATATAGGGATAATATGTGAGATGCCAATTAACTCTTGTTTTGTGGCAGTGTTTGAAAATAACATCCAAGAATGTTAAGATAAGCAATGGAGCGCATGAGACCGTTGAGTCACCAACGATCAATACCCAGGATAATGTGCATCAAGAAGGCAATAATCCAGGAAAATAACAACACCGATCAAATGATGAACGATGGGATGTTCAGAGGCTTTATGCAATTCATGCAACATCAAGTGAGAGCGACTCCTGTTCAAAATGCAGGTGGAAACACTGGCAACTCTTGGATGGTCTCCGCTAAGCAGTTCAAGGAGCTAGGACCACCAGAGTTTTTGGGAGAGCCAAAACCACTTAAGGCGGAGACGTGGATAAAGCAGATCACCAAGATATTTGATGTCTTGGGATGCTTCGAGGAGCAAAAGGTTCCCTTTGCCACTTTCATGTTGCGAGGAGCAGCAGATTACTGGTGGGAATCTGTAAAGCATACTCAGCCTGCTACACTGAAGATGTCTTGGGAGAAGTTTCAAGAACTGTTTAACGACAAGTACTTTCCCGCAAATATTCTTCACATGAAGGAGGTAGAGTTCATCAAGCTGGAGAAAAATAATATGACCGTGTCACAGTACGTAGCTAAGTTTGCCGAGTTGTCCTGGTTTGCGTCCCACTTGGTTGATAATGAGGAAAGGATGACGCGAATGTTTCTGCGAGGTTTGAAACCCGAGATACGTTAATACCTAATTTCTCACAAACTGTGTTTATATTCAGATGTTGTAAATAAGGCTCAGTTATTAGAGCACGATAATGAGTCAACCCAACAAAGAGAGAGCAGCCGGCAAAATGATAATACCAGTGGTAAGCAGTCATCGAAGCGGTGACAATAAACGTGGAGAAAGTCAACATGCCAGAAATGGTAACCACTTCGATGGTAATCAAAGCCAAGACAATAAGAGTGGAAATTTCAAGAAGAGGAGATTCAAAAATGATGGAAAGATATCAGCACCAGCAACCATTGCTAAGGAAGCAGAATGATCATCGAACATATGCTACAAATGCGGAGGGGAGGGACACATCAGTCCAAACTGTACGCAGCAGTCCAAAATATGTTATAATTACGGAAGAGAAGGTCACCTAGCCCGATTTTGTCGTGCATTTAAGCCAAGTCCAGCAGGAATGGAAGCACCAAAGGTCGTCCCAGAAAAGTCAAATCTAATAGTTCTAGGGAGAGCGTTTGTCGTAACCTCCCAAAAAGCGAGGAACCCGAACGAGGTCATCACGGGTAAACTAATCGTAAACTCTTGCGAAGTTTATACTTTATTTGATACCGGTTCTACCCATTCTTTTATTTCTCCTATTTACGCTCAACGTTTGAATTTAACTCGGGAAAAATTAGACTTTGACTTATCCGTTGAAACTTTGTTGGGAGAAACCTTCTTACATCCACTATTTATAAGTCTTGTTTGATTCAAATCGGTAACCGCACATTACCTGTCAATCTTATCTCTTTGAAAATACTTGCATTTGATGTGATTTTAGGGATTGATTGGTTAACTATTCATCATGCTAAAATTAATTTTTTTTCGTAAGGTTGTTAGTTTTCATATTCCTAACTAACCTATTATGCAAATTCAAGCAACCAAACCACTAAAGTTAATCACTGTCATATCAAGCCATAAAGCTATCCGTTTATTGAAAAACGGATGCCAAGCTTTCTTAGCCCATGTCACGGATTTAAACAAAAATACGTCAGATTTGAATGATATTTCTATTGTTAGTAAATTTCCTAACGTATTCCCTGAAGAACTTCCTGGCCTACCCCCAGAGCGTGAAATCGAGTTTGGTATTGACCTTGAACCAGGTATAAAACCCATTTCCAAAGCCCCATATCGAATGGCTCCTATTGAACTTCAGGAGTTAAAGACCCAACTGCAGGAATTATTAGACATCGGTTTCATTCGTCTTAGTACGTCTCCTTGGGGTGCTCCTGTTCTATTCGTGAAGAAAAAATATAGGAGTATGCGACTTTGTATTGATTATCGGGAGTTGAATCATGTCACCATCAAGAATATAAACCGCCGTTGCTATTGACCAGTTTGCAAGGAGCATTCTTTTTCAAAGATCGATTCGATGATTAAAACCTATCGCTTTCGATGTGACGCCCAAAATTAGGTATCGTCATACGCCATCATCTCGAGTCGCCACTTACATGGCTAAATTCTTTTTATAAAGATCGACTATGAGTTTGAATGGATATCATAGATATTATACAAACTCGAAAAAGATTAAAACCATTATGACATTCCAAAGGACTACTAATGCTATCTTCGACCATCACTCGCTTAACCTATATTTCATTTTTTCAAGAGAACAACGGTTGAAAGAAAGGGTGAGCTCAACTAGCCCAAGAAGAAATATTATGACTAAGATAATGCGTAATAAATTATCATTACGAGGTTAAAGCGATAAAATACAATAGATAAAACAGTTTAACGCAATGAATACGTAATCCATTAAAAGAGTCAAGAGAGAATAAAATCTACTATCTTTTAGGTTTTAAAATGTTTTTATCAATTTTATTTCGGTTTAATGGATTGATGATTTTCATCAATTTATCAATGGTCGCGACTATACCGAATAATGTCTCATACCAAAAATTATATCCATCACCGCATTACAAAGCCACCGAGGACTTTTGTCACATCATTTATATCAAGCCATGATTATACCGAATGATCCTTGGTCATAATCATACTAAGTTCATCTACGCACGTAAGCAATGACATAATAATTCAATAAAACAAGTTCAAGAATTATTTAATCCATGGATCAACATATCTTCGTTTACAGAGTAAAATTCAAGAATGATCAAGATGATATTCTACTAATTTCCAATCGAGTATAATAAAGAATGGAATAACAAAAGTATCCAATGTAATAATAATAATCTTAACCAGTCGAGGTGAAATTCACACCCACGGGATGAATATTTGGATCATTTTATGAATGTCACCAAGTATAGGTAAATTCACGTGATAAACAGTTATTCCAAGTAATAATCGAATCTTTATTGATGTTATGTATATACACTTTTTCATTACTCCAATGTAATAATAATGAATGGAATAAAAGCTAAGAAAAGAATAACACCCCTTACCGTAAAAGATCAGAAGATACTCTTTTTCTTTTCTATAACTATAGCTTTCTCTATAATTTCTCTCTCTAGTTTCAATGAAAAGAAAATAAATGAATGAGGTCGATACTATAGAAAATGGAATGCATATTAACTAATCCATGATCGTCGTATTGCTTAATACTTATGCAAAACACTACGCAACACTATGCATAATAAAATATAATATATTCTATTTGAAAACAATACTAATAAAACAAAACGCCATTACGCCATCAATAATCAATATCGCTACTACGCAACCACACTGAAGTAAAAAGTTATTTCAATAAAATATTTTTGCCGCTTTTCTCAAGTTCGCTATGGGGTCCACCAATGATTCGAGTCGTTATATTTAATATTCCCTCGCTAAACCTAATATTCCTAACCAATCGAATATAATATAACCACTTGCATACTTTGCAAAAATTTATAAATACTACCCACAACTATAATATTATCTAAAATTCACACCATAATATTAAAAAATATTTTGACAAAATTTAAATCTTTATTGATAAAAACTCACGGGTCTCACATCGTAACTCCCCATGACGGCATTACGTAATTTCTAGTCATGTCTTTTCGATTGAATCATGGATATGATGAACCGAAAGTATCCAAGGAATATTTGGATCATTTTATGGTCGCCTTTATCATTGACATAATTACTTGAAGATCATGAGCAACACTTGAGGTCGATACTCCAAAAGCTTCGTGGAAAACAAGCTTTACGCCAAGTTGAAGAAATGCGAGTTCAGCTTGAGGAAGTAACATTCCTTGGGCATGTGCTATCAAATCACGTAATATCGTTGACCGGTGAAGATCAAGTAATACAAAGTCGGAGCAACCTAAGTCAATGACAAAGTAACTTAGCTTCTTAGTTGGTTATTATCGGAGATTCGTGGAAGGAATTTCTTGAATCGCTACTCCATTAACTCAAATTTAACTCAAAAGATACAAAATTCGGTTGGAGCGAGGAATATGAGAAGAGTTTTAAGAACTCAAGAGGAGACTCATTTCAAAGACTTGTTACGACAATACCATCCTGCTCGGAGGATTTATCATCTACAAATGATGCTTTGGCAAAAGGGTTAGGATGTGTTCTCATGCAACATGGGAAAGTCATAGCCTATGCCTCACGACAACTCAAAGAATATGAGAGGAATTATCCTACTCATGATCTAGAGTTAGCAACAGTTGTTTTCACACTAAAGATCTGGAGGCATTACCTTTATGTGGAGAAAGTGGAGATCTATACGGATCATAAAAGCCTCGAATATTTCTTCACCCAAAAGGAACTCAACATGCGACAACGACGTTGGCTAGAGCTGTTAAAAGATTATGATCATACCATTCAATACCATCCTGGAAAAGCGAACGTAACAAAACTAACATGTTATACAATGAAATGCAATGATATGTAATGCATCTAATCTAAATTCCTACGAATCCAACAGCATCATAGAATCAAAATTATTCCTTCGGCCTCAGAGAAATCAAGTAAACATGACAACACTTCATATCAAAACCAATCGATAATTCCTCATTAATCCTTGAATCTTAAACTGTTATCACTGGAATAGTATGTGTGTGTGATCAACATCCGTGCTAACTGATACAAATTTAAATTCAATACATAACCAATCTCTTATCAGGAATCATACAAAGTAAACTCAAAAGTTTTAAAAACAGACGAATTCCAACTAAAACAAAGCAATCACCATTATTAAGGGTTCACATAGGATACTTATGCTTATTAGTTTAACATTGTTGAAGGCTAACGATAATTTATTTTGCATTATCTTAGTCATAATATTTCTTACTAGGCTAGTTGAGCTCACCCTTTTGCTTTCATTGTTTTCTTCAGGAAATAATAGCGTAGCCGGGACTAGTCGGGGAACGAAGTGATGGTCCGAGATGGTGGTTTTAGTATTTCTCATTATTTAGTGTGATAATAAATGTAATGAGGATTGAATTTGAGTTTGGATATTGTCTAGAAGATAATATTCCTGTTAAAAACTCTCAGCTATATTTTGTCGTATTTTACACGACAGTTGTATACTTAAGTTTGTATTTGAATTCTGTACCATATATTTGGCGACTCAAGATGGGTGATGTATACCTATTTTGGGGGCGTCACAAGCCTCCTTAGCGATCAACGACTTTCCAGATAATATAGATTTCAACATTAATCATAAAAGAATATTCGAATAAATAGTTACTGTACAATTCATTCCTTCTACCATACAATGTCCTAATTAAATATAAGACATTGATTTACTATCAAGTCTAATTTTATTTAATTATATGTATTCTGATCCTAAATGCACAAACTCCGATAGTGCAAATTAGAAACAACTTTTTAATTTCATTCTGCATTGGTCAAGGACTACTGAGTTGTTATTTATCGAATCACATAGGACATTCATTTCTTTTACTAGAAGTGGTAGATCCTTTATTGATCATTCATTATCTTCATGTATAATTAATTATACCTAATCATACCCTTTGATATACCCTTAGGGTCTTAAGGGACATGTCAAAGTATAACTCATCATACATAAGATATTATGATGATCTCAAGTCTAAGGATTACTTGTACTACTATCATTAAAAGAATTCATATTGATAGGTGAGTAAAACTCCATTAGGTTTTCTTTAGCGAGTCATGTTCAGTGTACTTATTCTCCAATAAGCACCTATATAATTGCTTTAGTATCTCCACACAAATGATTATATGATTGATCATCCTCTTCCAAAGAGCAAGCAACGTATGTACCAATCTATCCAGATTTACTAATCCCTAATATAGTAATCCATCGATTGGGAACTATTTTAGTTTTAAGCTATCTAAGAGTTTAGATCTCATTAGCATGATCATCATCATGATTCTAAAAGTATTGCTTAAAACTATGGGTTTATCACATTTAAATATAACAACATTATGTAGATAATATAAACGCCTTTAAATAAACAATTCTTTTATTAATAAATGAATAAAATTGTTATAAAGTATATGCTTTATCATCATACATGATTAGCTTGTGTGCATACTACTTTTAATCTCCCACTTGCACTAAAGCCAATCGCCATGGTATCTAATACCCATCTTCTCTAAGTGATGATTAAACTGTTGTTTTGTTAAAATTTTAGTAAATGGATCTACAATGTTGTTTTGAGTGTCCACACGCTCCAAGGTGACATCTCCTCTTTCAATGATTTCTCTAATCAACTAAAACCGCCACAACACGTGTTTGGATTTCTGATGAGACTTGGGTTCCTTGGCCTGTGCAACAGCTCCGGTGTTGTCACAGAAGAAAGGTACGGCTCCTCTTATGCTAGGAACCACACCAAGTTTAGTTATGAACTTCTTCATCTAAACAACTTCCTTTGCTACTTCACTTGCAGCTATGTACTCTGCCTCTGTCACTGGATTAGCAATTGTTTGCTGCTTGGAACTCTTCCAACTCACTGCGCCACCATTTAAGGTAAATACATAACCTGAAACGGATTTACTTTCATCTTGATCTGTTTGAAAACTTGAGTCTGTATAGCCATCTAGTTTCAATTCAGACCCACCGTAGACAAGAAATACGTCCTTAGTTCTTCTTAAGTACTTTATGATATTTTTCACTATCTTCCAATTCTCTTCTCCTAGATTCGACTGATATCTGATCGTTACACTAAGTGCACGAGCGACATCCGGTCTAGTACATATTATACCGTACATGATGGATCCTATTGCTGAAGTATAAGGTATCTTACTTATACTGGTCTCTCTCCTCAGGTGTCTTTGGGGCCTGTTTCTTGAAGAGATGTATTACATGGCTAATCGACATGAGACCTCTCTTGGAATCGTCCATGCTAAACCTCTTTAGCATCGTTTCAATGTACATTTCTTGGGACAAGCCAAGAATATTTTTAAATCTATTTCTATAGATCTTTATCCCCAAAATATAGGATGTTTCTCCCAAGTCCTTCATGGAGAAGTGTTTAGATAATCAGATTTTAATTGACTGTAGCATCAGAATATCATTCCCTATTAGTAATATATCATAAACATATAGGGGGACATTTTTTAGTGACATTTCTAGTGACATTTTTTATTTATTTATTTATTTTTGTTTTTTTTGTAGTACCTCCCAAAAAATGTATAGTATTTATTCCAACTGAAATTTTTTGTAAAAAACAGTGTTTTAGGTGTAATTTGGATACATACTGAAAATGAGTTAGATGATTGTATAGGTCATGTTTTCAGATGTATCCAAATTACACCTAAAACACTGTTTTTTATAAAAATTTCAGTTGGAATAAATACTATATATTTTTTGGGAGGTACTACAAAAAAAAACCCAAAAAACCAAAAAAAATAATGTCGCTATAATGTCGCCAAAACAATGTCCCCGTAGAAAAACTCATTAATTTTTATTTTTTGCACTTCAATTTCCTCACAATTTATAAAACTGGTTGACATTTTCTCATCAAGCAACCGAAATTTATTACTCCTTATCATTAAATACAATTAAAGGTAGAATATTAAAATGAATTTCATCCATCCAATAAGTACAAACTTGGAACTCCTTCAATTGATCAGTAAACTCAACAAGAGCAGATCTTCTGTCCTCAAATTTTTTGTCCCCTTGTGTTCCTTCACTTAAATTTTACACCTAGTCTCTTACTTAACATTAATTAATTCTAAAATTAATTAAATAAAATGACATGTTTCAAAATTTAAGTGGAAGAATACAAGGGAGACATGAAATTTGGGAACAGAGGATCTGCTCTCAAACTAAGACCATGAACTAAAGGAAGAACCCTTAAATCAATTTCATCCATCCAATAAGCCTTATTGTCCGGAAAACCTGGAGATGGAAGAGATGCTATCTGTGTGTGTCTAATTAAACTTAATTACTCACAACAAAATTTTAGTTTTCAATTACCACAAAATAACATTGAACCACATGGTTTTATTTTTGGTAATGCTAAATGAAAACCAGTTGAAAAGTTCGATGAACGCTGATAATTTCAATATTATTTCCATTACACAAAAATAAATTTAGTTGTCAACTAAAAAAGAGTATGAAGTTATTTTAAATACTATCCCAATTGTAGCCAACTCCCTTTTCTATTATTTCCTTTGAGAGTTTCAAGGAGCCGCAAATAATGGATTAGCAAAGAACTTAATAATCCGCCTGTTTCAATATATTAGTATTGATTTTTTGAAATCATCTTAAAATATTTTTAAAGTTTAATTGATAAAGATTTCTTTAAATTAAGTTAATAAAATAATAAATATTATAAATTATATAAAAATTACTACTCATTGTAAAATTTATTGTTTATAATTTTTAATGAATAATTTCAAAAAAACTGATAAATCTACAACAAAAAAAATATATTTTACCGTCGTTATACGTCTATAGCGATACTTTTCATATGAAAATATCAAAGTGTTGTGAAAAATTCATTCCGTGGTGACTGCTTGACTAAGTCAAATTATTAAGTCCGCAAGTTTTCACTATCATGGTCATGCGTGGGGACCAGGAGCATTTATGTTCACATATAGGACCGGCGGCAGAGGTGATAGGATACTTATGTTTTAATTTTTTAGAATTAAAATTTCGGCAATTAAATTTCGAAATCTGATATTTTTATTTTACTTTTTGATATTTGTATATGAAAGGTGTTGCTATAGATGTATTATGATGAATAAATTGTATGAGTTGTAATTTTGGAAACAAAATTCTTGTAAGTAGGAAATGATGTAACAATCCAGAATTTTATTTGTAATTTCAAATATTTATTAAATTAAATAAATATTATTTTTATTGATGTGGTTGTTGTTAGTAGATATTTGTGAATTAAATTTATTAGATAATACTCTAATTTAATTTAATATTTAGAGAGTTGTTAAAGATCACATGAATTGCTATATTGTTGCTGTTTTATTTTAATAATTAAAGTAGTATGTGAATTTATTAAATAAAATTATAATGAGATTATAATTTGGTGGGTAATTGGTTAAGTGGAGAATTTATTTAATATGTTGTAATTAGTTTATTTAATTAATATTGGATATGGAAATCCAAATAAATAATATGGGACTATAAACTATAGTATAAATGATTTATTAAAATAAATTAAAGTAGTTTAAATGGATTTACCCAAACAAGGCTTAAAGATGTTAAGTCTTTATTTTAAAAGTGTTTTTGCCAAACGAAGCCTTATGGCTTTCGAATTTTGAATTTGAATTATAATAAATAAAATAAATAAAAATATAAATAAAAGATATTAAATTTTATAACTGATATATCATTATTATATTTATTAAAACGTCGGTTTTTAGACGTTTGGGTTATGTGCGTTGGTTTTATGTTACGTGAAAAGAATTGGCTTTAAGCCTAAGAAGAAGAGAGAGTTTACAGAGAAGTTTGAGAGAGTTTGAGAAAACTTGAGAGAGAATTTCTGTGATTCCAAAGCAATTTACTGTGTTTTATCAAGGATTATATCCAAGAAATTGAAGGTATAATCTCTCAATCTTGAGTTTTACGTTTATAGAAAGGGTTCATGTTCTTCACTTTCAAAATTTTCTGTAAATTGCATGTTTGATGAATTGTAGTTATACAAACTGAATTAGTGAGTTTGTGTGTAATTGTGATGTTAGAATTAGCATCTAGACAAGAAATTTAGTGTGCTAATTACATTAAAAATGAAAAAACTAATTACAGTGACTATATGTATATATATGGCTTGTGAAAGTACAAAATTTGGTAGTTAGTTTGTGAACTAATCTGTAAATTAAGCCTTAAACATGTTAATTTAGTAAGAAACGAAGAGAACGTAATTTGAATGAGTTATTTTGGTGTAGAATTGAGACCTCAGTGTTAGGGTTTGTCAAGGATGTCAAAAAATAGAGTTTTTGTATAAAACATGGAATTCAAAGGATTTAAATTGGTTGTAGTTGTTGTTTAATTGTTCTAAGTTAGCATATATGTGAGGAACCATGTTTATATGAGTTCTATATCAATTGGGTATGTTTAATTTACTGTTTTGTGGATAAAATTCGTGATAGTTGGGCTAAACAGAAAGTGTTGAAAATGCAATTGCATAGTTTAGTTTTGTGCACCGGTAGCGATTCTTATTTGGTGTCAAGGCGAAAATGGCAGCAATTGCTGCGCCCGATCGAGCTTATGTATGGCGCAGCTGAGCCATACCTAGACCAGAGGCAGAAATAATGCCTGCTGGTTACGCAGACCTCAGAAACCCATCGGAACCTAGTATAATGAAACATTAATATGATGAACATGTAATTAAGACACTAAAACAGAATTGTATCATGTAATTAGTAATTCCAAAGTTGTAAAAGATTAGTAAGTTATGAAAGCGATACGTTGTGATTTATTGTACACGTGAATAGT
The DNA here is from genome assembly GCA_020205615.1 of Panax quinquefolius. Taxonomy (NCBI): domain Eukaryota; kingdom Viridiplantae; phylum Streptophyta; class Magnoliopsida; order Apiales; family Araliaceae; genus Panax; species Panax quinquefolius. The sequence goes on from CM035151.1 coordinate 36,018,805, forward strand.
GAATAAGTGTTTTGAAGTTAATACTTGTAATTTCTGAAATGCATATGGTGTAAAGTAAAACTTGTACTTAAGTAACAAGTTTAACTAAAAGTGAGTTCTATGTTGGAAAGTGGATGTTAGTATATCTAATAGATATTGTGATTCTAATAATATGTGTAGGTGAACGTGAGTTGTAATTTATAGCTTACGCACGAGGCAAGTTCCTTACCCTAAACTTTGATTGAGCAAGTTCTTTATTCATAAACTGTATATGAGCAAGCTTTGAACTCTAATAGTTGCTTAATTTATTTTAACTTGTTTATAGTTAAACAAGTTTTCTTAGTTCTATTATTTTTATAACGAATGCAAGTTCTTGAACTCACATCTCTAATTGAGTTATCCTGTCTCATTTACTTTACATAGCTCTAACCATTATTGTTATTTTGAGCAAGTTTCATTCTCATCTTGCTATTCATTAATGCATGTTCCATAATTTAATTTTCTTATTCGACAAGATTATAGCCTTAACTTAATATTGTTCAAGCAAGGTTTATTGTATTGTTCAATGCTTGTGCTTTTTAGTTTATTTCAAAGAATAAGTTCGATATATATTGTTGATTCACTTATGATTCATAAATTATTTCACATTATGTTGCTATTGATCTTTTGTAGTGTTATTGAACTTTGTTGATTCAACTAATCCTTTAGTTGATGATCGTTAAACTCTAAATTACCCTTGAAGCCTATCCAAAACAAACTCTCTTTGGCGCGGACTTGTACTCTAATACTAAGAAGAACAACCATATTATAGGGGTACGCGATGCGTTTAGATGTTTGTGCACAATACATGGTACGAAGGGCTGATCACCCTAAGTACGGGGAGTCCCGATAGCTTTATGGTTGTTTTGGTTAAAGTTGAAAGATTACTTGTAACCTTGGACATGATTCGTGTTCTTATGACCCTCAAATTTATTTCATATTTTGATTCCAATTTTTGGTTATCATTGGCAGAGTATTATTCAGTTCTGTTGAGCCTATTCATTGACAATTATTATGCTATTGTTATTCATTGTTATTTCAAGTGAGCATTTGTTTTGCTCACTCTTGCATAAATACAATTGTTGCAGCTATGGTTGAGAAGGTCGATGAACCTACCACTAGTAAAGGAAAAGGAAAAAATGAGTAAGTGATGAAGTCTTGTAATTTATTTAATGTCATGATGATCGAATCTATTTTTAAATGATGTGATGTAATTATTTTATTTCCGCACTTGATTTATGTTAAAGGTTAGATAACTTGGGAGACTTATTGATTTAATGATGTAACCCTTTTAATGGGAGGATTTATGGTTTAATTTTAGTATAATTGGGTAGTTAAATATGAATGAAAGGAAAGTGAACACCAAATTTTGTGGGAATGAAGTACCCAGATTTGGGGGTGTCACATGTATAGAGACAAATTTTATGTAGAAGTATCAAAAAGTCATGTGAAAATATCAATTTTCATAAATTTAATAGTTTTACAAGTTTTTCTTACATAAATAGTAAGTGGGGTCCAATTCATGTGAGATGATACTGTAAAACAATCAAATTTACTTGTAAAAATATCAATTATCAAAATTTTCTTAAAATGAATTGATTTGTCCCTACCAATAGCTTGCAATAATTCAAGGAAACTTGCAAATAAATTGAAGAATTTGCACACAATAATCAATTTGCACAAGTTAAGGAACTTGAAATAGGTCAGGGAACTTGTCTGTATTACCTGCACTTTCCTTACTTAATGTAATTACTTCTTCTAGAAGATAACCTACATCATTCATAAGGATTTATTTAATTAACTTTATCAATTATTAGAAAAAAGTTATCGTCAGTAACTATTCGCAACCTCGTTTTAGTAACTCCTTTTATAATACTTTGTTATCGAGTATCAACTTAAATTTTATTTTTATAATCTTATGGTCAAAATGATCATTTTACCCTTACCTCATCTTACATGTCTTATTTTATCATGTTTTACTTGTAACCCAGTAACCCTAAAATTATTTTTTTGTAATTTCTTCAATCTTATCTTCATAATTAAACATCTTTTAACCATTTTATTATTTTTTTATCCTTTTATCCCCACTTAGGTAACTTCATTTCAAATCCTTTTTTGATTTTACTAGATTTTTCAAAATATATCTAATATTTATTTTAGGCTAGTTTCTATCTGAAACTTAACATTTCTTTTTATTTGAGATTATGTCCAAAAATTATGAAATTTATAAAAAATCTACTCTACATCTACAATAGCTTCCACCCAAAATTTCAACCCAATTTGAGTCGTAGAACTCAAGTTATGACAATTTTAATTTTAAACTTCTTCTTTTTTTGTCATAACTCCTTCGTCTTAAGTCAAGTTTTGTTCATTTTTGGACAGAACCTTCCAAACATCTAGGTTTTATATGCCAAAGGGCTGAAATTTGTCAAGCAAGTCAAGTGTCCAAAATAGTTCGGACAAAAATAAAATTAGAATGTTCGACAATTTGTCCTGTTTTAGGCCTCAAACCACCTTTGAATTGTAGCTTACTTCCATATCTATCATCAAATATAAGAATCATAAAAAAATTTGAATTATACTAGGAGTTATGTATTTTACAATTTTAGGTCAAATTCTGAAAATTTTAAGCAAATCAGACTTAAGCTTCTTTGTTCTCTCTTTTGCTCTAATGAAATTTTTGTTAGAATGTGAGCCAAATTTGAAGTGAGTTTCATTAATCATTTGAAATGAATCCACATGTCAATGTTTTCTACTCCATGAGTAGATTAAAACTAAGTATTTGGAAGCTCAAATCCATAGGATAATAAATTAGAAATTAACTCCCGAAAATCACCATTGGAAGTGATAATAAATATTTGTATGAAGCTAAGTCCCACATTGATTAAGAATTAAAGTTTGATTGGGTTTATATATAATAAAGTTTTTCTTGGATTGGGCCTCAATGGGTACCCCACTTTTGTAGAAGGGAGAGGACCTAGTCAAGCCTTAGTTTGAACCACACACACCCATGCACGCCGTAATCGAAGGCCAGATTCTGCCTAGCCTACTTGAGGCTCGAGGCTCGATTCTAGTGGCTAGTGGCTAGTGTAAGACCCCAATTCTTTATGAATAAAAATTTAATTTCTCTAATTATTATTTTGAATAATAAGGTGTTGATTTGATGTATAACCCTGACTTTTATAAAATAAAAGTCTAATTTAATTTATGATTATTATTTTTAAAATTTAAAATTTTTAAATTGATAAATAGTCAAATGAACAATTAATCGGATAAATGAGCAAATAAAAGAGGAAAGTGAATTAATGAAATGTTGATAATTGAGAAGAAAGAGAGTAAGTGGGAAATGATGGGGGAAATAATTGTGGGAGGAATGCTGATTTTCTTTATGCTCCAAACCTTTCATAATTCATTCACACAAAAAAAGAGTCTTTTATGGTTGGTGATTTTCAAATGTTAGGCATGTGTGGGGTAAATATGTTGGCTACCTTATTAGCCTACTAAGACAATTATCAACCTCCTTTTCCATTCCATCTTCCCGTAGGAATAATTTGGGGGAAAAAATAAAAGAAAGAAAGAAGAAGGAAAGAGAGAGAGAGAGAGAGAGAGAGAGAGAGAGAGAGAGAGAGAGAGAGAAAGAGAAGAGCCATCAACCCTCTCCTTCATTACATCCTTCCGTAGCTAATCTTCAGCAAAAGAAAAGAGAGAAAAGAGAGAAGAGAAAGAAGGGAAGAAAGGAAGAAAGAAGAAGATGAAACCATGGAAGCATGAAGGAAGAATAAGAACTCAAAAGGTAAAACCAAAACTTTTCATCTCTTTAATTTTCCTAAGAGGTTGATTTGTTGAAAGTTGGGTTATATGGGATCATGATGGATCCAAAGTAATAAGGAATTATATGATAAAGATTTTATGTTTAATCCACGCCATAATAGAATTTAAGATCAAAAAGTTAGGCATGTGTTTGAGGATGAATAAAAGTTATTTTGAGGACTTAAATCAAACTTGTAAAAGTGTTGATAGTTGATTTATGTGTAATATCCGAGGAGGAGAATCTATAGATTAAGAAGTTATGGAAATATTCCAATTTGAATGGATTAAAAATGATTTAAATCAAAGTAGTGGTGAAAGTTTTCGTAAAACATGTTAAACGATGAAAAACTTAGTCTTGGGGGACTTTTGAGCCAAATTTCGGAATAATTAATGAATCTGAAAAATTATGAAATCATGGAGGTTTTGTAGAGCATGTTACAATCTTTCAATAGCCTCGAAAATGGACTAATTCTGATAACGGATGAAGAAGTTATGAAGATTTGAAGTATGTGCGTCAAAACTTGCAAAATCTGGAAAATTAGAGTTAAGTACCAAGGGTCGAGTGCCTAAGCACTTGGATCGGCGCTTAGATTCTGTTCTTGGGCGCCTAGGCACTTGCCCAAGGCCAAAGTTGGGTGCCTAGGCACTGGTCAAGTGTTAAGCCAAAATCTGTCTGAACATCCTTTAGTAAATTGGGCATTCCTTTTTCATACGAATTTTGATTGATTTGATTCAGGATGATTCGGAACGATAACGAGTAGACCTAAAACTTTCATTCTTTATGTTTTGAGATTTGAGGTTGGTATCAAGGCCTAAAATGACTATTTTAGGGACTGATTGTTAGGTTTGTAATATTCAAGAACGCAATCAAATTGCATAAAAAAATAATGCGGAAGCGTGTAAAAATCAGAGTTTAAAATTTACAAACCATATACCCGGATCACCCTTTATGCATAATTATTAATTAAACGAAAAGATAAAGAATAAATCATACCCTTGAAGATCGAGCTTCCTCAGTACAAGTTCACCTCCAAATTCTTTTCGCTCAATCTTGAATCCACCGGGTTTGGTTCCTTCCTCTGATCAACGTTAGCCACCCAAATGTTTGGCCTCTAGAGGTGATCCACCAAGGAAGAAGAAAATTCAAGAAGAAGGGGTATTTGGCTCAAACCCTAGTTTTCTATCTCTATAGAAAAGGGTACTCTCCAACAAATTGGAATTATGTCGTTGTAAAAGTCAACCACACCTACACCCATAATAAGACTCCTCTTATTTATAGATGTGGGCAACCCACCTTAACAATTAAGGAATTGGGTTTTATTTAATTAATTAAATTCTTTTAATTAATTAAGCTCCCTAATCTTATTAGGGATAATTAATTAAACTCCTTTAACTAATTTTCCCTCCTAATCCTATTAGGAATAAATGAGAGTACTTATATTAAATTAATTTCTAAACTCTTTTAGAAATTAAAATAATAATAATTGTAATAATATTAATAAGACTCTCTTATTAATTTATATTTAATATTTCTAAAATATTAAATAATAATATTAAGCTATTTAATTTATTCTATCACCATAGATTAAATTAAATATACTTAATATATTATTACGATTATGCCATTAACTTCTTAAATAATTATTCTTCCTTTTTATGGTGTGACCCTTTAGGTTCTCCATATTAAACCTAGGTTGTGAATAAATCAATTAGAACAATTCTAATCTTATTTAAATAAATAAATTAAACAATTAATTTATTTAAATAAATAATATTTATTCTACAATAGGATAAGTTCTCCCTAGCGATCAACGAATTTTCCAGATAATATAGATTTCAACATTAATCATTAAAGAACCTTTGAGTAAATAAGTTACCAGACAATTCAATCCTTCCACCATACAATGTCCCAATTAAATATAAGACATGGAATTCTTTGTCAAGTCTTATTTTATTTAATTATATGTATTTCGATCCTTAAATGCACAACTCAAATAATGCAAATTAGAAACTCCTTTCTAATTTCATTCGCCGCCAAGGACTACTTTGGGTTGTCATTTATCGAATCACATAGGACATTTTCTTCTTTATTAGAAGTGGTAGATTCTTTATCGATCATACATTATCTCTACATATACAACTTATTATACCCAAGCATACCCTTTGATATACCCTAAGGGTCTTAAAGAATAAGTCAAAGTATAACTCATCATACACAAGATACTATGATGATCTCAAGTCCAAGGATTACTTCAGACTACTATCACTACAGAATTCCTGATGACAGCAAATAAAACTCCATTAGGTATTCCTTAGCGAGCCACGCTCAATTGAACTTATTCTCTAATAAGCACCTACATACTTGTTTTAGTGTCTCCACACAAATGATCATGAGATCAATCATCCTCATCCAAATGAAGAAAGCAACGTATGTACCAATCTATCCGGATTCACTAATCCCCAATTTAGTAATCCAACGATTGGGAACTATTTTAGTTTTAAGCTTTCTAAGAATTTAGATCTCATTAGAATGATCATCATCATTATTCTAAAAGCATTGCTTAAAACTATGGGTTTATCACATATTATAAAACAGCATCATGTAGATAATTAATAGCCTTTAATAAATTAATACTTTTTATTAATAAATGAATAAGATTGTTACAAAGTACATGCTTTATCATTAAACATGATTGGCTTGTGTGCATACTACTTTCACTGATGTGCATTCAGAGGCAATCGTAGGACATCGGGCATGCACGTATGCAACTTGTAATTTTTTCAACGATAAAGGATGTTATTCTAAGTTGTAAAACATGAACATTATTAAATATAATGATATTATGCGATAAATAAAGACAACTTAAATGAATAATGAATTATTAGTTGGTTTATATGTTATTCGAGATAAATATGATTTGATGTTGATACTTACTTTTAATAAAATTAAAATTATTTATAGCAAGATATTGATTTGATTCTTACGTAAGAAGTCCCTCAGTCTTTTATTCAATAATTGTCACAGTAGTTATTGCACAGTGACTCATATTATTTGATATGATATAATTATAACAGTTTGAAGTATTGTGAGTCTATGTTAATAATTGTGAATAATTATTGAAAGATTGAAAATGTGTAAATAATTGATGAATAAAAGGTGTTGATTAAAGATAAGTATGATATAAAGATATAAAGATGTTTGTTCAATTATTTTCTTTTTACAAAAGTAAGTTTGGCAGGACTTGCCGACACTCTACTTTTTCTAAAGTAGTATGGACCACAACTCTATTATTGAACAAATTTTGTTAAAACATGTAAAAGTTGATTTAATTTTCTCTGCGGGACCATAAATTCCACTACCATTATTATATACCTCATTTGGTTATTTCGTCAAAGCAGGTGTGCTAGTTGATTACTAAATTTTTAGTATAAATAGGTTGCTCGGTTGAGTAACTAAACACACACGATCACTACACTAAAAATATAGAATTCTTTTACTTCAATATTGTGAGTTTTTCTATTGAGTGTAATATTACTCTAAGTGTAGATAAGGAATGCAAGCATTGTTTAAGATGATCAATTTCACAGAAAGCAGAATCAAGTCACATGCCAAGGTAAGGGATATCATTATTTTGGTAAGGGATATCATTATTGTGGTAAGGGGTATCATTTTTATGGTAAAGTAATATCATTTTCTTTCATACTCCATATTATGGTAAGATGCTATTATTCGTTTCTTCAGCTTGTCATTAAATGATAAAAGGTCCTGAAAGGATTAGAATATCCTTAATAGTTTGTGCTTCATCTATTATTATGTTATCAATTTGGACTTTGATAATTAAGTTGAAAATCATTAAGATCTATGTTATCTTATTATTATGATGATTTATGTTTATTCATTATATATATCATTTTCATCATTCTCATGCTTATATTGTGTTGAAAGTCATCTATGGCCAGTAGTGCATAGAAGGACTTGGTATGATTATGACCGTGTGGATTATTCAAGATAATCATGACCGTAATGTTACAAACGATGTGGTAAAAGTCATCTTTTGGCCAGTAGTGTATAGATGGACTTGGTATGATTATGACCGAGGATTATTCGGTATAATCATGACTATATTGAAAACACGAATATCCTTGGCCCGTAATGCATGGATAATTCGTGGTTGTGATACTATTAAGTCGAGTCTCAAAGATTATTGGTTTCTGATTGTATATCTTTGGCCTGTAGTGCAAAGATGGCTGTTGATTATTGGTTTTACAGTTGTATATCTTTGGCCTGTAGTGCAAAGATGGACTGTTGGTTATTGGTTTTACAGTTGTATATCTTTGGCATGTAGTACAAAGTTGGACTGTTGATTTACTTGATTATAAATATGAATTGTGATTTAATTATAATCTGTGGTGGTTCAGGTGAAGACAGGTGATGAGAGTTCTCTTTGTCTTGGGTATAACCAAGAACTGTTGATGATTATTACATGAATAAAATATTAACGATGGACTTTTAATCTAAAGGAGATAGTAGACATTATGTTCTACTTGACTCTTCTAATGGATTGTTGATTTCGCTACTATTATGGTTGGAAACTTTTATCTTTTACCATATGTTCTAAATATCTGAATTATTATTGATGAAGACTATTGATAATTTAATTATCTTAAGTCATGATATTCTTTATCGGGCTATTTGTGCTCACCCTTTTACTTCACCACCCCTTTCGTGTAATAAAAGTGTAATTTGAGACTAGCGAGAGAGAACATGGGTATAAAGTGGTGATACGAATTAGTCACAAGCCTAATCAAATTATGAAACGGTGTGGCATAATAATTGTACTGAGAACTTAAAATGTGTGTGACATGTTTTATACATATCATTTGATATTTAATTTTGGTGAACAACAATAGGGTGAGGCGAATCAGAATATGGAAGCGTCAAAGGTGCTGTAAGACCCCAACTTTTTAATGAATAAAATTGAATTTCCTCTATTTATTATTGTGAATAATAAGGTGTTAATTTGATATAATACTTTGGTTATGGGTGAAATGTGCAAATTTTGCAAAATAAGCAAGTGGTAATAAAATATTCATTGTGTCGGGGAATATTCGTACGACGGTGTAACCATTTGTGGGCCCCATAACGGATAACTGTCGGATGAAGAAAATGACAAAGTTTGGGTTGTTATAAATAACGGCGTAGTTGTTACCGTTAACACTGTTGGAATACCCGGTGGTTAAAATACAGTAATACGCGTGGTTGCACAAGAAGACACCAGTATTAGACAAAGATTGTTGAATTATTGATCCTTACGTAAGAAGTCACTACTCAATAATTGTTATAGTAGTCACTGTTCAATATTTTATTTTATTGATTCAATAATTGCTGCATTGATATTTTATATTATTGTTGTTCAATAATTATCAACGTGACAAGTATCTCCATTATCGATCAATAATTCATATTATTTGAATAATATTATTAGATAGCATTATTGGCAATGTCTAGAAAGTTCATCAAGGAAAGGTTTGATCACCTAATTGCTTGGCACCAAGAAGGAGAAATCCTTATCTAAAGCCCCTCTTTCCCGGGATCTACTGGTTGTCATAAATGTGATTCTGTAATATTATTTATGAATAATTAATTATTGATTCATATGATAAGAAAATATTTATTTTATGTGGATATAAATGATGGATATATTTATTGTGGTTAAAAAATGAATGAGTTAATGTTGAGGTGTTTTATCAGTATTTTTGTCAGAATGGAGGTATTAAAAATTAAACCAGTATTTTTGAGATATATTGCGTGAGTTATAATTTTTAATCCGACCGTTGGATCGTTGTAATTTTTGGATATGTTATACATATATAAGTTAAGTATATGTCCACAAATTTTGAACCGTTAAAAATAAACGTATGATTTGTTATGAATTTTAAGAGGTGACTAATTCAGAAATTAGGTTTATAAATGATTTTTGTGGAAAATTCTAGAATTGAGTGGGCCCCACTTGTGGTTGGTGAAGAAATGTGCTGAATTTTATTTCTAATGTGGTGGGTGGCAATAGTAGCAGGTAAAGCCATCAGGTTGCAGGTCAAGTCTGCTAACATTTTCTTATAAATAGAGGGCTAAGTTAGAATTGAAAATCACACCAGAAACATAAGCTTTCTCTCTTTCTCTCTCTAGATTATTGAGTGTATTTTGTGAGTATTTAGATACTTTGTGAGTTTCTATTCATCAATTACAAGTTTCCTTCAAAGATTATACCTATATTTCGATCAAATCTTGATATTTTGAGGTAAGGGATGTTATTTTCTTCATATATGATATTATTTCTTCAATATCATTACGCCAAGTATTGATATAAATTTTTATCAAATTTGGAACTTTTGTGTGGGGGTTACTATTCACGATATACGGCACTATTCACGATACTATTACACTATTCACGAATCACGACACTATTCAAGAAAAATAAAATTTTCCTCTTTGTCCAAGATGTCTATTATGGTTACTATCTTTGATTGTATCCATGTTTTGATCTTTATTCTTGAATTCTGCTTCAAAATTAGTATTTATGAAGTATCATTGATCTTGGATAAACTGTTATATGAATCCCTACTATTTGTCCTTCCGTTTTACTGGATTCGTTTTCTTTAAAATATTTTTCATCATCCTCACCCTAAATGATGATATTACTAAATATCTTACACTTTTCAGAAGTGCAAAGATAAATGATTAATCGATGAATATCTTCGCCCGTAAAGTGCAAAGATGAGCAGTGTTGAGATGAATATGACCAATTGGTGATACAAATGAATATCTTTGGCTCAGAGTGCAAAAAAGATGAATATTTGATTAAAGATGTATATTGATTGTTGTTACTGAGGATAAAATATTGATGATGGACTTTTAAATCTTAGAAGATAGTAGAACTCATTCTCTACTTGACTCTTCTAATGGATTGTTGTTTTTGTCGCAGATTGTTGATCTAAAACTTGTTGGCTATTATATTTTATCGATTTTTCCCCTGTTGAAGACTAATGATAATTTGTTGTATATTATCTTAGTCATAATATTCTTTATCGGGCTAGTTGAGCTCACCCTTTTTCCTTTTTGTTCCATTTTTCAAGAGAGGAGAGAACATAGCAGGAACTAGTCTGGAGTGCGAGAGTGATGGTTCTAGAAAGATGTTTTAGCAGTCCTCACTATTTCTGTAAAATAGTGTTTGAATAATTGTAATGAGGACATATTTGAGTGTGGATATTGTCTAGAAGACGATATTTGTATTTAAACTCACAGTAATAAAAGTGTAGCTGGGTCGAGCGGGGGATAACAGGGGAATAGAACGGTGGTCTATAGTTGTTGAGGGTGAGGTGAACTCAACTTTGGAAGGGTGTTTTGCCACTATCGTACATGATGTCTAATGACATACAACCTCGTGTCATCATAAGATTGTGGTTGTTTCATCTACTATTGAGTATATCTACTTAACACTACCTATATAATCTTGGTGTTTGGTTGAAGTATAACTCTCAATTAGAGACAGTGGAGATAATGATATGTCAAGAGAAGACTCACCATTGGAAAGAATATGATAGTTATCTTCTTGTTTTTCTTTGGGGTCTATTAGGTCAACCAAGGATAATTCTGTGGACATATGATATCTATCATAACCTGGAAGCATGGCCTCCCATGTACGAAGGTTTCCTTGAGCACTTCCCAAAGATTCTAATTTCTAAAACAGTTTTTGACTATACCTTTATGTAGCTATCACTGTGAGGTGTTGTCCACTGATGGGACATTTGTCACATTACGGTTGGGACACGAGTCATAGTTGGTATATATTTGTATCCAAACTCATAGTATATGTGTTGTTGTATTTTGTACGATAATTGTTGTAATAAAGTTGTAGTTTTTTTCCATACCATGTATTTGGTGACTCAGAATGGGTTGGATGGAATGGACCTATTTTGGGGGCATCACAGGTGCACTCCATTAGAATGAGGAGAACAGAAATCTTCTCGTGTTCCTTCGAGGACTTGATATAATTGCTGCTGTACTTTATATGGCTTTGAAATAATTTAACTATGAATATTGTCGTATTATATACGTAATAATATTTGTATTGAAACTCACAGTATATGAGTCGTCGTATTTTGCACGACAGTTGTATAAATGGAGTTGTAAGTAGTGTATTTTCTGGCGACCCAAGATGGGTGATGTATACCTATTTTGGGGGTGTCACATTTGGTATCAAAGCTTAGGGATATGATCCCTGGCTGAGATATGAGACTGAAACTAGGAGGGAAGACATGGGTAAATCCTTCGCTAGTATGACCTACCTAAGCTTAATTGTTATTTAATTGGTTGGTCAGAATATAGGGATAATATGTGGCATGTCAATTAACCTTTGTTTTGAAACCGTATTCTAGAATGATATCTAATACAAGAATTGAGTAATGGATGAACCATGAGACAGAGGAAGTGGCCTGTGAGCTAGAATTTGAAATTCTAATCTCTTCGAACTACCAGGTACGTAAATTTTGAGGGTAAAATTTCATAAGGTGGGGTGATTGTAAAACCCCGACTTTTATAAAATAAAAGTCTAATTTAATTTATGATTATTATTTTTAAAATTTAAAATTTTTAAATTGATAAATGGTCAAATGAACAATTAATCGGATAAATGAGCAAATAAAAGAGGAAAGTGAATTAATGAAATGTTGATAATTGAGAAGAAAGAGAGTAAGTGGGAAATGATGGGGGAAATAATCGTGGGAGGAATGCTGATTTTCTGTATGCTCCAAACCTTTCATAATTCATTCACAAAAAAAAAGAGTCTTTTATGGTTGGTGATTTTCAAATGTTAGGCATGTGTAGGGTAAATATGATGGCTACCTTATTAGCCTACTAAGACAATTATCAACCTCCTTTTCCATTCCATCCTCCCGTAGGAATAATTTGGGGGGGAAAATAAAAGAAAGAAAGAAGAAGGAAAGTTAGAGAGAGAAAGAGAGAGAGAGAGAAAAGAAAGAGAAGAGCCATCAACCCTCTCCTTCATTACATCCTTCCGTAGCCAATCTTCAGAAAAGGAAAGAGAGAAAAGAGAGAAGAGAAAGAAGGGAATAAAGGAAGAAAGAAGAAGATGAAACCATCGAAGCATGAAAGAAGAATAAGAACTCAAAAGGTAAAACCAAAACTTTTCATCTCTTTAATTTTCCTAAGAGTTTGATTTGTTGAAAGTTGGGTTATAGGGATCATGATGGATCCAAAGTAATAAGAAAGTATATGATAAAGATTTTATGTTTAATCCATGTCATAATAGAATTTAAGATCAAAAAGTTAGGCATGTGTTTGAGGATGAATAAAAGTTATTTTGAGGACTTAAATCAAACTTGTAAAAGTGTTGATAGTTGATTTATGTCTAATATCCGAGGAGGAGAATCTATAGATTAAGAAGTTATGGAAATATTCCAATTTGAACGGACTAAAAATGATTTAAATCAAAGTAGTGGTGAAAGTTTTCGTAAAACATGTTAAACGATGAAAAACTTAGTCTTGGGGGACTTTTGAGCCAAATTTCGGAATAATTAATGAATTTGAAAAATTATGAAATCATGGGGGTTTTCTAGAGCATGTTACAATCTTTCTATAGCCTCAAAAATGAACTAATTCCGATAAAGGATGAAGAAGTTATGAAGATTTTAAGTATGTGCGTTAAAAGTTGCAAAATCTGGAAAATTGGAGTTAAGTACCAAGGGTCGAGTGCCTAAGTGCTTGGATCGGTGCTTAGATTCTGTTCTTCGGCGCCTAGGCGCTTGCCCAAGGCCAAAGTTGGGCGCCTAGGCGCTGGTCAAATGTTAAGCCAAAATATGTCCGTACATCCTTTAGTAAATTGGGCATACCTTTTTCATATGAACTTCGATTGAGGTGATTCAGGATGATTTGGAAAGATAACGAGTAGACCTAAAACTTTCATTCTTTATGTCTGATTATTGTTTCTTACGAGCACACGGTATTGCACAATATATCTGATTATTGATTCTTACGTAAGAAGTCACTTAGTTTCATTCAATAATTGCCACAGTAATTGTTGCGTATTATCTCATATTATTGATTTAATTATTGGCACAGTATCATCTGCACAATATTTTATATTATTAAATCAATAATTAACACGACATAGTTATTCATATTATTATTTGCATTATTGACAATGTCTAGAAAGTTCTGTCGAGAAAAGGGGTTAGGTTATATAATTGCACGCCAATAAGGATAAATCCTTATCGGAAAGCCCCCTCTTTCTTGGGAATGATCTGATTGTTAATGTTGCGAGCTTATAATATTAATTGTGAATAATTATTATGTGGTGGATATTGGTTCAATTTTGATATAAATGAAGGAATTTAGCATGAAATATTTATTGAAAGTTTGGTATATTTTTCTATGGAATCACAATTATCTTCTCCGATAAAATATTCATTTTAAGTATATTATATTATAATATATTATAATTGTTTAAATAATAATATTATTAATATATATATATATATATGCATGTGATACAAAGGGACGAATGTGAGTAAATTATATCGAATGCTTTGTTTTCAAAAGCATTATAGTAACCTTGTCCTTTTTATTCCAAGTTGATTATCTCTCTGCAATCCTTTCTTCCAATTTGGTGAGTGACTGCTCCTCATGCAAACCATTTTCCAAATGTGTGGGCCCTCTCCCATAAGAAAATAAGAGTTAGGCATATGTTTGGCAAAGAAGAAAAATGAGAAAGGTTAGGCAAGTTCATTTATTTTTTTCTTCCTCAGTTGCACTATAAAAGGAAGGTTACCCCTCCTTCCTAAACATACCAGAATCAGAGAATTCTTTTTCTATAATATTATGCGTATTTTTTTTAGTATAAGGAAACTTTGAGTGTAGTAAATAGTGCAAGATTTCCTCAAGAATATCTTTGCTATACAAGTTAGAATTAGTCTCCTACTAAGGTATGGGGTATTATTTATTTCATATTCGTAAGAGATATTATTTTTCGTATTCGTAAGGAATATTATTTTCGTTCAATATTCGTAAGTATATTATTTTCATTCAATATTCGTAAGGAATATTATTTTCATTCAATATTCGTAAGGGATATTATCTTCGTTCAATATTCATAAGGAATATTATTTTTGTTCAACATTCATAACAGATATGATTTTCGTTCAATATTCGTAAGAAATATTATTTTCTTCCATACTCTATAGTATGTAAGTAATATTATTTCGTTTCATATTCCTAAATCTGCATTTATTTTGATAAGTATGCTTCTATAATCGCTGAAATTAGTAGAATATCCTTGAGTTTTGCGCTTCATCTAGTATCGTTTCACTAGAATATTGGTCTGAACTTTCTTGTTAAATTTCAATATTTTCATGTCGGGTTACTATTCATGGGTACTATTTATACGGTACTATTCATGGATACTATTCATACGGTACTATTCACGGGGTACTATTCACGACAAAATTGGTGTTTTTTCTGTCCAAATTATTTTTGATACATGAATATCATTCTTGAATTTTACTCCACAATTAGTTATCATGTTGCCAATTTAGACATTCTTGAACTATAGATAAATTGAATTATAAATCTCTAATATTTATCATTCATCTCACTTGATTCATTCTTTATATCATTATCATCATCCACATGCTTATATTGTGGTGAAAGTCATCTTTGGGTCGTAGTGCATAGATGGACTGTTTATTGGTATGATTATGACAATGAATTGTGTATTGGTATAATCAGGACCTGTAATGTTACAGAGAAATGATGTGGTGAAAGTCTTCTTTGGCCCGTAGTACATAGATGAACAGTTGTTTGACATGATCATGACCACTGGTGATACAAATGAATATCCTTGGCCCGTAGTGCATGGATAATTCATTGATGTGAAATATTTATTGATTGGTGTTACAGGGATACAATATTGATGATGGACTTTTAAAATCATAGAAGATAGTAGATATTATGTTCTACTTGACTCTTCTAATGGATTTCTATTTTCGTTGCAGTTGTTGATCTAAAAGTTGTTGTCTATTGTATTCTATCAGATTTTTCACTGTTGAGGACTAAGGATAATTTGTTCTTCATTATCTTAGTGATAATATTCTTTATTGGGCTAGTTGAGCTCACTCTTTTCCTTTTGATTCCAGTGTTCTTCAGGAAATGAGAATATAGACTGGACAAGGCAGAGAATGGAATGATGGTCCAAGATGGTTGCTATAGTAGTCCTTACTATTCTATAAAATAGTGTGATAATAATTGTAATGATGATTTTATTTGAGTTTGGATATTGTCTACGAGATGATATTTGTATTAAAACTCACAGCTTATGTGTTGTAGTATTTTACACGACAATTGTATTAATAAAGTTTGTATTTGGTTTCGGTACCATGTATTTGGCGATTCAGAATGGGTTTTTGTGGACCTATTTTGGGGGCGTCACAGCTAGTGTGTCATTTTATATAAATTTTGGACAAAATTTATTTTATTTTAGTTCTATTATCAAAACTGTTTCGTTTTGAAAATCGTTATTTATTACCAAAACTGTGTCGTTTTGTGCCCGAACGGACACACCCATTCTGTCATGCCCAAAATTGCGTCATTTTATGCCCGAACGAACGCGCCTTGTTGGGTAAAATCTAGTTACGCACACCACGCAAGTATACGTGGTCAACAAGTAATAAAGTGATAAGTTAAGTATCGTTCCCACAGAGAAAATAACTGAAATTTATTCCAAAAACTACCAGTATTATATTATCTCAATTTTATTAAACAAATAAACAAGTTTGTTAAAATTATGAAAATTACTAATTAATCAAATATTAATTAATGACCACAAGATTTAATCAGACTTTGGAGATTTAAGATTACAATATGACGCCCCCAAAATAGGTCTACACAACCCATTTTGAGTCGCCAAATACATGGTACAAAAATCAAATACAAACTTCATTTATATAATTATTAACTGTCGTGTAAAATACGATAAAACGTAAGCTGTGAGTTTTAATACGAATACTGTCTCGTAGATAATATCCAAACTCAAATTAAGTCTTCATTACAATTATTATCACACTATTTTATAGAATAGTGAGGACTACTATAGCAAACATCTTGGACCATCATTCCATTCTCTGACTAGTCCCAGCTATATTATCATTTCTTGAAGAGAAAAATGAAAGAAAATGGTGAGCTCAACTAGGCCAATAAAGAATATTATGACTAAGATAATGCAGAATAAATTATCCTTAGTCCTCAACAGAGAAAAATCTGATAGAATACAATAGGCAACAAGTTTTAGATCAACAACTGTAGCGGAATAAGCAATCCTTTAGAAGAGTCAAGTAGAGCATGATGTCTACTAGCTTCTATGATTTAAAAGTTTATCATCAATATTTTATCTATGTAACACAACTCAATAAATATTTCACATCATCGAGTTATCTATGCACTACGGGCCAAGGATATTCGTTAGTATCACCAGTGGTCATGATCATGCCAACAACTGTCTATTTATGCACTACGGGCCTAAGAGGACTTTCACCACATCATTTGTCTGTAACATTACAGGTCATGATTATACTAATACACAAATCCTGGTCATAATCATACCAATCAACAGTCCATCTATGCACTACGAGCCAAAGATGACTTTCACCATAATATAAGCACGAGGATGATAACAATGATATAAAGAATTAATCAAGTAAGATCAAGGATAAATATTAGAGATTTATAATTCAATTTATCCAAAGTTCAAGAATGTCCAAATTTTCAAAATGATAACTAATTGTGGAGTAAAATTCAAGAATGATATTCATGTATCAAAAATAATTTGGACAGAAAAGAAAATTATATTCTGCTATGAATAGTACTCATGAATAGTAACGTACGAATAATACTGTATGGATAGTACCGTATGAATATTACCCATGAATAGTACCCCGTAAATAATACCCTGAATGAAAATATTGAAATTTAATAAGAAAGTTCATACCAATATTCCAATGAAACGATACTAGATGAAGCGTAAAATTCAAGGATATTTTACTAATTTCAGGAATTATAGAAGCAATATTTATCAAAATAAGTGTAGATTTAAGAATATGAAACGAAATAATATTACTTACATACTATAGAGTATGTAAGAAAATAATATTTCTTACTTAATATTGAATCTAAAATAATTTTCCTTACAAATATTTAACGAAAATAATATTCCTTACGAATATTGAACGAAGATAATATTATTTACGAATATTGAACGAAAATAATATTCCTTACGAATATTGAACGAAAATAATATTCCTTACGGATACAAAAAATAATATCTCTTACGAATATGAAATAAATAATACCCCTTACCTTAGTAGGAGAGTAAATCTAACTGATATAGCGAAGATATTCTTGAAGAAAACTTGCACTATTTGCAACACTCAAAATATCCTTATACTCAAAAGAAATACGCACAATATTATAGAAGAAGAATTCTCTGATACTGGTGTGATTTTCATTTTTTAACTAAGCATCATATTTATAGGAGAAAGGTAGGGAACTATTTAAATTTTTTAACAGGTGAACAAGACGTAATTCACGGGCGAAGTTCGGCGAAAAATCTAATTTTTATTATTCATCACTGTGCAATAAAATATTCTAATAAAACAAAAACTTTATATAAAATATAATATATTCTATTTATAATCTAATAAAATAAATAACTTTATATATAATATAAAAAGTATTTGTTTTATATAAAAAGTTTTCTTTTTTATTACTATTATAATAATAATAAAACAAAACTGAGACAACTTTCTACTGGCAATTTTGAAAAATGAGTAAGTGAGGGTCCATGTAATAAGCCAAACTTACAACAAATACTTCATGACAACCCCTCTATTTATATCAATAGTTGAATAAATATTTACCACAAATCACTTATCTTTAATAAAAACATTTTTAATCTTTCAATAATTATTCATCATTAATATTATAACTCACAATATTGATAACCAGATCATTTCCATGAAAGAGGGGGCTTTTCGATAAGGACTTCTCTTTATTGGCGCGCAATTAAATAATCTAACCCCTTTCCTCGAAAGAACTTTCTAAACATTGTCAATAATGGAAATAATAATATGAATAACTGTGTCGTCTCAATTATTAATTTAATAATATAAAATATTATGCGAGATGATAGTGTGACAATAATTGAATCAATAATATGAGATACTTATGCAACAACCATCGTGGACAATTATTAAATGAAACCGGGTGGTGACTTCTTTCGAAGCATCAATAATCAAAGATATCAGACATAATACCTGGTGCTATCTCTTTAAACTAATGCCAGTATTTACTATAATTTTATCACCAGGTATTTCAACAGTTAACGGTAAAAGTTTAGTTGCTACTTTTTATAAAAAGGTTATTTCTATCGCTTTCTATATCTTACAGTCATTCCGTTGTGGGGTCCACAAATAATTGTACCGTCGTACGAATATTCCCCGACAAAAAAAATATTCCCCGACCAAACGAATATTTAATGACAACTTGCTTACTTTGCAAAATTTGAACATATCACCCATAACCATAGCATTATATCAAATCCACACCTTATTAATCAAAATAACATTTCGAAAAAATTAAATCTTTATTCATAAAAAGTTGGGGTCTTACATTAAAATTTAAGTAGGCACACTTAGAAGGGGGGGGGGGGGGGGTTGAATAAGTGTAGAACAAACAATGTCAAACTTTTGAACAAATAAAAATTCTTTTGTTTATTCAATGAAGGGCGCTGGATTCCAAATCCTTAAAGACCAGATTATTAAAACAAGATGTTGAATTTATTTTAAGACTTTGCAAAATGCTTAATTTAGAAACTTAAACTTTATGAGAATATGATTATGTGAATGCAGGTTGCTGAATTAATTTTCTAGACTTATAGATATTGAATGCAGGCTATTGAATTGAGGATTAAATGAGATGAGAAAATATAACACAATAAGCAATCACACAAACACAAGAATTTTTACGTTGTTCAACTACTACCCTCTATAATAGTAGCCTAATCCACGTCCAATACCAACTACTATTGGAGACTCACTTTTATTAATCAACTTTAATTACAATACAAGTTTCAACCACTTGAGCACCCTTGCTCCTTGTGCACCTATGCTTTCCTCAAACTTGATTGTAACATATCGTAACCCAAACCGGATTACCACACAGATTTAGATAATATCAGTTGTATGAAAAGTTGAAATACAAATAGAGGTCTATTAACCAAAGTTATTAATCACTTAACAATGCAAGGCTCTAGTATGCAATGATGAACAAGAAAGATATTACCAGTTATACGTTATAAGATCACTGTAGAAATCAACCACAGAGTACTTCTTTAATGAGAGTCGCAGTTAGAAGTATGAAGAAGTAATAGAAAAATAATTAACTGTTGTTTATATATTTTTAAACGCAATATGTTTTTCTTATCTTTTCTTATCGTTATACCCTGTTCTTTTATAGGCTAACTTAGTATGATACCGTTGCATGACTGCCTATTCTGTAATTGGACCGTTAGGGAAAGATTGCACAAATCATGCATTTGATGATAGATTAGTATAACATCTAGGTTATGTGCCAATCACGATATGATCAAATCTATTTTAGTCATATAGCTTATGTAGAATACTGTTATAAGTGATTAGGATATTTCGCTGAAATCATATTACTCCCTCCGTCCTAAATTAATTGCTTAGTTTTGACTTTTAAAAGTTAAATTGACCATTTTTAAAACTAATCTTTTTACTATTTTTACTAAAATATAGGTGAAGAGATTATAACCAAAAGAAAGTATATACAATTTATTACTAATCTTAATTTTTATAATTTTAGAAATATATTTATATACGCTTAATTATTAATTCTAAGAATAGTCAATTTGACTTAAAAAGTCAAACCTGAAGCAGATTAATTTTATTTTATAAGATATAACAGTGCATGATTGATGAAAAAATAATAGTCCTGATTGTGTGCCCATCACGTGGTAAAATCAGATCCCTTATGATTCCCATTGGCAAAAAGCACTTTTTGGTCACTGTAGTTATAGTGCTTTAAGATTAATTATCATGTCTTTTAAAATATTGATTATTCAATCGAACTTTTTAAAAATACGCAATCAACCAATTCCGTCCAAATTGAGTAACAGACGTTACAAAATATCCTACGTGGCTTTTTTGAAAAAAATAAATATTAAGTGTATTTGCTAACTGGACGGCTTTTCTTACGTGGCTTTTTTGAAAAAAAATAAATATTACGTGGCACTTTATAATTTAAAAAAATATGTTTTTAAAAAAATATAATTTTTTTAAAAACAGATTTTTTAAAAAATAAACTTTTTTAAAACAGATTTTAAAAAATCTGTTTTTTAAAAAAGCGATTTTTTAAAATTCTGTTTTCAAAAAAAATTCTTTTTAAAAAAAGTAATATTTTTTTGAAAAATCTGTTTTTTAAAAAGTTCCGTTTTTCAAAAATCTGTTTTAAAAAAATTGTTTTTAAAAAAAATAGAATATTTTTTTAGCAGCTTTTTAAAAAAACAGATTTTAAAAAAGATAATGTTTAAAAAACAGATTTTTAAAAAACGGAACTTTTTAAAAAAAAAAAAAAAGATAATGTTTAAAAAACAGATTTTTATTAAAACGGAACTTTTTTAAAAAAAATCTACTTTTTAACAAAATCTGTTTTTAAAAAAATATTTTCTAAAAAATCTATTTTTTTAAAAACTTTTTTAAAAGTTCTGTTTTTTAAAATTATATTTTTAAAAAAATCTATTTTTTAAAAACAGATTTTTTTAAAAGTTCTGTTTTTAAAAATTCTATTTTTAAAATATATATTTTTTATAGAATTCTGTTTTTTTAAATATGCTTTTTAAAAATTCTGTTTTTAAAAAATCCTATTTTTTTAAAATCTATTTTGAAAAAATTCTTTTTAAAAAAAAAAATTTATTTTTGTTTTATTTTATTAAGTTTTTGTTATTTTTAAAATGTTAAATTTTTTTTTAAATTTTTTTTGAATTTTTACAATATAAGTATTTTTAAAAATTTTATAAGTATTTTATAAGTATAAAAGTATTTTTCAAAACTATTTTAAAAGTATTTTTATACTTTTTTTTTTAAAACAGATTTTTTAAAAAGAGAATTTTTTAAAATTCTGTTTTAAAAAATTATATTTTTTAAAAAATCTGTTTTGCAAAACAGATTTTTTAAAAGTTCTGCTTTTTACAAATTCTATTTTTTTTAAAATTTGTTTTTTTAAAAAATCTGTTTTAAAAAAATTATATTTTTTAAAAACAGATTTTTTAAAATTATAAAGTGCCACGTAATATTTATTTTTTTTCAAAAAAACCACGTAAGAAAAGTCGCCCAGTCAGTAAATACACTTAATATTTATTTTTTTTCAAAAAAGCCACGTAAGATATTTTGTAACGTCATTACTCAATTTGGATTTGAATGGGTTGATTGCATATTTTAAAAAGTTCAATTGAAAATTAATGAATATTTTAAAAGACATAGTATTTAATCGCTTAAAACACTATAACCACAATAGCTAAAAATTGCTTTTTGCCGATTCCCATTTTATGTAAGGCATTGTTATTAGAGAATAAAAAGGATTGTTGGAATCATGATATATAGCTATATATTAGTAACTTAATATCTGGAAGCCCAATGATAGTTTGATCACCTTTCCATAAATATCACACATCCACTAGTAGCGTACTAAGTTATTACCATATAAGATTTAACATTAAGTGGGTCGGTGGGAAAAATTATTTTCCTTAGATTATGTAATTATATGAAGCATGATTTATGGTAATTACTTTAAACAACCATTTACTCCAAGATCTTGTAAAAGCTATCTCACGAATTATGGTAACAACAGTTAACTTTTTAAAATCCATTTACTCCGGATTAATATTATTTTATAGTAATATGTTAAAAATAATTATATGTATATATGTAATGCAAATGCCCTAAAGCCTTGTATTGAAAAATAATTAATGTAAATATCTTACATTTATCTCCTAGGACTCAAAATGACTTTCATCCTTCACAGACTTCAAGTCTTTATGTTTTCCTACTTGATGTTCCTGTAATGCCATTTCTTTTCCTGAAATTTCATAGAACATGATTAGAAATATAATATGGTCATCATCAAAACATTTAGGATGAAGTATGACATAAGTCAACATTCTCTCCCTTTTTGATAATGCCAACAAAATAATTATGACTCCCCCCTAAATTCATGCATATCTCAAAAATGGCAAATATTGAATCAATCACTTGATTTATACTTTCTGCATATTTGCAGTTTTAATGCGCCTGCAATAAACCATTAGAATATTCCATAATAATCTTCAAACTGTAGTAGTAGCATTAAACTGTTAACCATAAATGAAATCATCCCAACAGCAGAAACTTAAAACATAGTCTTAAAACATAGTTTGTAATCATGCATAGAGAAATTTAAAGAAATCAGTCATGAAATGTCAGAATTAATCTACCCCTTTGGCATCTATCAAAAAGAGGACTTATAGAGCAAAATGGGAAAGAATGAGCAAAGGCCTAGGCATCTTCCTCATCAATATGAACATTGTTGGCCTCCCGAACAGTGAAATACGGGCGGTGTAGCCGACGATGTTCAATTTCCTCTAAGGACATGGTGTCAAAAAATCTTGGAGGACGAGGAATGAAGGTAGAGGGGGCAGAGGGAGGTCCAAGAAGTTTCCTTGGTATTCAGTCATCCAGTTGTATTGGGGCCACTCAGGAATGCGCGAATTAACTATGTCAGCCTACAGTTCTTCACTTAAATCATTCATGCGCCTTTCGGTGAATCTTCCTAAGGACACAATCTGGTTGCAGATGAACTTGAGTTCAGTACTCAACTGGCAGGCGTTCTGATTCATTTTCCTTTGCAGAGCTTCCACCATGGCCTTGGTATGCAACTCAAATCCGGCCTGCAGATTAATGAATTCATCTTCCACTGTGCGAAAGAGAGTGTGCAGTTCTGCTCGGCCGATGGGAAGTTTACCCTTTTCTAACATAGAAAGTCTATGTTGGATGTCCTTTACATCAGCATGTAGAGTGACTTAATTTGTAACAAGAGTATTGAGGAGAGTTAATATTTCAGGAGGGGGGGGGGGGGGTTGAGGAGCAGATGTGATGGAATTTGGTTCCGAGGGAACGGATGGTACCTCAGGAACAATTCGAATAAACTTACCATCAACCAGAGTGATATGAGAGCTTTTGAGATTCACATAATCAATGGAGTTAGTGATGGTGATTGAAACTTCATTATCTAGTGATATTTGAAAGTGATTGAAAAGTTTGGTGAGAAAACAGCTATAAGGAAGACATTTTTTGGAATGTTTGATGCAGTTAACCATGTATTTTAACATCATGAGAGAAAAGTTAAAAGGCTTCCCTTTTAAAAGCAAAGCAACTAAGACCAAATCCTGGTAGGTAAATTCAGCATCACCACTGATATGAGGTAAGAGATTATACCTCAACAGTTTATGTAGGACCACGGCAGTGAGGGACACATCAATAGTTTTGGGGAGAATCACTGTAGTGAGAGTGGGGTCATCCATTATAGTTTGAAGTTGGTCAAGAGGGGAGCAAGGGGAATAGACCGGTCCTTTAAGGGTAAAGGGACAATCACCCGTAAAAGGAATAGACAGAATGCTCCCTAAGTCCATAATAGTAAAGAATAATGACTTCCCTTTGACAAAGGAGGTATAGCAGTCACCATTATGCTCGAGGTTTGAATAAAATTGTTGGACCAACTTAGGATAAGCCAAAGATGGAGGAAAAATCAAAGATGATAAACCACAAGATTCAAGTAGATTGTAACGCCCGAGAAAATCAGATCTTTATGTGAATTAAATTTTATTTGATTATTTGAATTAAATGAATTTAATTATTTATTTATGTGAGTAAGCTATAAGGCCTAATTTAATCAAGCCCAATGCATGGTAAATCAAGCCCAAGATTGGCCCAATTTGAATTAATTATAAGGCCTAATTAAGAAACCAAACCGAGGATCAAACCGATTGGTCACCGAATGGGTAAAACCCATGGGGCAACCCATGGGGGGACCCAAGATGCAAGGTGGGCCAGCCACTTGGTGGACAGGTAAAGTAGCTTTACTTGGTGGCTAAGAAAGTGAATAGTAAGGAGGTGGATTAATGACCAATTTGCCCTCCATTAGACTTTCTATAAAAGGAAGGTTAGAGTTGTTCATTTGGTGTTTTACCAAACTCTAGACAATTATATTGAGAGAGAGAAAAGAGCTTTAACAAGTAAGCAAGAGCAAACCAAGCAAAACATACAAGCTTATTCAAGAATGCAAAGAACGTTAAGGTAATATTACGTAAAACCTTAGTCTTCGACCCTTTTCTATTTATTTTTCGTAGAGAAGTATGAATTGGTAGAGCATGCCTCTTCCGGAGTAATAAGGATGGCTAATAGTGGATTAAACCATTATAAGTCACGTATGATTAGAAATCATAAGCGTTTAAGTAAGTTTTAATCAAAGAAAACCGTTAAGCGTTAATTTGGTTGTTGATGGACAAATTGAAAACCATCATAGGTTATGTGCATCTTGTTTGGTTAGGATGTAGATAATGAATCAATAGAGGTGTTCCATTTGATTTGGCGTATAGAACTCAAGTAACGAAATTATGAAAAAATTTATGAGATTAGGTGTTAAACGTTGAAATCGTAGCAATCCCGGATTAGTAGTCAAAAGTTTTCGTTTAACTTGGAAACCTTGATTTTCGATGGCATAATGTAGAACAACCTATTTGAGAGTCGTGGACTTAAGAATCGTCGAATTCTGACTTAGAACGAAGAAATGAACAATGAATGCTCACAAGTGTTAAATGAACACGTAATAGAACGTTAAATAGTGAATTCATTGTTAACGGATTTAAAAACTACTTTTATCCAAATGAAATCGAAGTACATGAGTTATGTGAGATAACAACTTTTGAACAAGCCAATTCCAACTTATAACGACCAAGTCAGGAGTCCGGGAAGAATCAAACTGAGAAAAAGACTTAGAATTCCAGGGCTCAGGGTCGACACCGCAGCGCCACCCCAAGCTTGTAACACTCGCGCCGCAGCGCCGGGTCGAGAGGAGTACACACTGCAGATTCTCCCCGCAACACCACTCTTGTATAAGAAGTCTCATGCATGCTTCAATGGAGACAAGGGGTTAGCCTCTATCGTTTGTTGGCAAGCAGCAATAAAATGATAAGATCGAGGATGGCGCCATGGCCGCCAAGACAGGGAAAATGCTTGACTTAGTTATTTTGAACCCAATTGTTGTAGAACAAATATGGGGCAAGTGCATATACGTAATATACATGTTAAGACCATTCCTATGTGACATATATAGTGATGACCTTAGGAATTGAACGTGGTTTATTAGTAATGAAACGATGAACGATAATAAGCCGTAAGGGCGGATAAGTACTTAAAACGAGTTTTATTAATGAAATAAATTTGGTTAAGTTATAGAAGAGAAAGAAGTTGGTAAAAATAATGTGATTAGATTGTTTGGTAGCTAATTACAGTGTGCTATGTGAATATATCATGTAGATACTGTAAAGACCAATAATTATTGAATATTTATTTGAAGACGCTTGAAGGCAAGTTTTCTTAACGCTTGTCTAACCTTTGTGTTAGCCAAGTTTTATGTGATTCATTTTATGAGATGCATGAATTATTTTACAAAAGGGTCGATGCCAGTTTTAACTCGGATAGACTAATATTAAGAGTTTGATTGATTTATTTACAAGTCTTTCGATATAGAATTGATAACACTATCCTACACCAATTGTTTGGTACGGATTCAAAGGTAAGCCTGAGTATGAATAAAAAAATGTATTTTACATTGATTATTCGATGGGCACGCGAGGTTGCCAACAATTAAATGTAAATACGTTTAACGGAAGAGTGTTGATCAACATAGAGTACTATAAGCTGATCACCTAGAAGTGCTCGTAAGATATATCGGACTTACGGACTTAGTGTCGGGTTGTTCTTTTTCATGAATGAAACCTAAAGAGAATGTTCATGGTCTTTTGACCTACTCAGAATTCCTAAGTTACTGTATGTAATTCGAAATTTTTTTACGAGAATGAGAAGTGCTATCCAATGTTTCATAGTACTTCATAGCTATTTGTTCAGTTATTGAAGAATAATCATATGATTCTCGACGTGGTATTTATATTATACATTGCTAGACTTGATGAGCTAGTTATGCCCACTTCTTGCTTGAATTATATGATTGCCGAACGAACTGAGGGTTCTAAGAAAGATAAAGGCAAGGCTAAGATGGATATTTAGTTACCCTGTACTAGAATAGTATTTTGTATGAATTATACTATGACGAATGAAGAATGTTTTCGGTTAAAGAACCTGGGCAAGGATTTATTATTATTGTAATAAGAATGTAGTTAATACACTCGTTTTGATGTTGTTTCAATGGAATGAATGTATAGTTATGAATACCGTGTAGCACCATCTGTCGGGTTGGAAGATACCCGGATTTGGGGGCATCACATAGATGTTGTAGAGGAGAGTTTTGATAGTAGACCATATCAATTTTTTTCTCATATACAAACGAATTTTGACAGATTGAAGATTTAAAATGCAGTTTGAAGTTATGGCCTCTAAAAAAAATTCAGTAACATCGTGCAGAGAGAAGGATAAGGGCATTACCGACATAGGTGGGGATCCTGGTGTTGATTCTTTGAGTCGACGATATTTTGGCACAGCAGATGTACCGACCAGTGGAGGAGAGGGAAGACTCGTTGCAGATTCTTCAGAGAAGGAAGAGTCACCGGAGATGGTGGGTATCAGTGGTTACTTCCGTTTTGGTTGACGTGAGGATCGATCGGAAGGACGAGAAGGAAGGGAAGACAAAGGTATCTCGTTGTCAGATTCATCTTGAAGGTGTTTAACAAGTCGAGTTCGCATTGTGACAAAGAGAGTTTGAGAGCAAGAGATGGTTACTGGGACAGTTTGAAGGAATTATGAAAGATGAGGAAGGCGAAAGAGTAAAGTAGACTTTTGATTTAATGCGTGTGCGTGTTACCGAGATCTAGAAAGTCGTGGAGTCGTGTTTGGTAAGAAGGATCTGAATAGATTTTTATTTTATTTAAGCCAACAAATCATGTCGTGTTATCTATAACGTATGTCTAATTACCTTAAAGCATGCAAACCATATATATCTACACCAAACACATACCAAGTTCTCTTCTTAGAGTACAAAATCTTTCTTCACCCAGGGGTTTTGTAAATATGCCTGCTAATTGGTGCTCAGTTGGTATGAAGATTAATTTGATTAACCCTTTGGACACATTGTCCCTAAGAAAATGGTGTCGAACTTCTATATGTTTTGTGCGTGAGTGTAAAACTGGATTTTTGGAAATATTAATGGTGTTCGAGTTATCACAATATATAGTCATATTTTCACACAAAATATCAAAGTCACATAATGTTTGACGTATCCATAGAATTTGGGAACAACAACTCCCTACTGCTAAATATTCACCCTCAATGGTGGATAGAGCAACTAATGTTTGCTTCTTACTATGCCATGAAACACGACTTTATCCTAGAAATGTACAAGCACCGCTTGTACTTTTTCTATCTATTTGACAACATGCACAGTCAGCGTCTGAGTAAACTATTAGATCAAAATTATTGCACTTTGGGTAAAATAATCCTAAATTCGTAGTACCACTCAAATATTTAAATATTTGTTTAACAACTTGTAAATGTGATTCTTTAGGTTTTGCTTGAAACCGAGCACATAGACATACAAGGTACATGATATCAAGTCTAGATGTAGTTAAATATAATAAGGATCCGATCATACCTATGTATTTGGTTATTTCTACATCCATACCTTTCTCGTCTGCTGTGAGTTTTATCGATGTGCTCATTTTCGTGACTTTTGAATTTGATTTATCAAATCTGAATCTCTTGAGTAGTTCTTTTGTATATTTGGTTTGATGGATGAAGATGTCTTCCTAATTTTTCTTGATTTGGAGGCCCAGAAAATAATTGAGTTCTCCCATTAAGCTCATATCAAACTCCTTGTGCATGCATTTGGAGAACCACTCACAAAGAAAGTTATTAGTAGCGCCAAATATTATATCGTCTACATATATTTGTACAAGGATGATATCTTTATTTTGAAGTTTAATAAATAAAGTAGAATCGATTTTACCTCTTATGAAGCCATTTGATAGGAGGTACTTACTTAATCTCTCATACCAAGCTCTTGGAGCTTGTTTTGAGTCCATAGAGTGCCTTATTTAGTTTGTATACGTAATGTAAGAACTTTTCATGCTTGAATCTAGGAGGTTGTTTTACGTATACTTTTTCATTTATACAGCTGTTGAGGAAGGAGCTCTTGACATCCATTTGGTGTAGCTTGAACTTTTTAAAGCACGCAAACGCTAACAGTATTCGAATGGATTCTAACCGAGCTACAGGGGTAAATGTTTCTTCATAGTCTATCCATTCTTGTTGGTTGTATCCTTGAGTCACTAGTCTAGCTTTGTTTCTTGTAATTGTTCTATACTCGTCAAAGTTATTTTTGAACACCCATTTAGTTCCAATAATAGATACATCTTTTGGAGGAGGCATCATCTCCCAAACTTGACATCTTTTGAATTGTTGTAGCTCTTTTTGCATTGCTACTAACCAATTTTCATCAAGTACGGCTTCTTTTGCATTCTTTGGTTCAATTTGAGATATGAGATAAGAATGCTGAAAATGCACACAGATTTTGTGCTCTTCGTCTTGTGGTAACTCCTTCATTTACATTGCCAATAATATTATCTGGAGGATGATTTTTGATGTATCTTGCTGATTTTGGCAATTGAATTTCATGGATCATTTCTTCTTGTTGAAGGCCATTATCTTGAGTAGTTTCTTGGTTATGTTGTTCGTTTAATTAAGCTTGTTGGATAGGTTCCTAGTCCTACTGCTCGTATCCAGCTTGCTGGATAGGTTCCTGATCCTGCTGCTCGTCTAATCCAGCTTGCTGGATAGGTTCCTTCGACTTGCTATTTTGCTTTATATGATAGGCTAGATTTGCAGCAGTTTCTAGATTCCCCGCATCTTCTTCTCTTTCTTTTGGAATATCATTGTTAGACTCATTAAATTTAATATGTATAGATTCTTCAATACACATCTTTTGAACATTATATATGTGATATGCTTTACTATTTTGAGATTAACCAATGAAGATTCCCTCATATGATCTTGCATCAAATTTACCCAAGTTCTCACTGGTGTTAAGGATAAAACATTTAGATCCAAAGACTTTGAAATAACTTATATTTTGAATTCTATTATTTAACAGTTCTTAGGGTGTTTTCAAGATAATTGGACGAATGAGTACTCTATTTAGTACATAACATGATGTGTTCACAGCTTTGGCCCAAAATTTCTTTGGAAGTTTACTTTCTTGAATTAGGGTTCTAGCTGTCTCTTGTAAGGTTCGATTTTTTTTTCTACCACTCCATTTTGTTGAGAGGTTCTTGGTACTGAGAACTTGTGACTAATTCCTTTTTGATCACAGAATATAACAAAATCATTTTGAAATTCAGTACCATGATCACTTCTTATTTTTATGAGTTTAAGGCTATATTTTGTTTCCAAGTTTCTAATTAGCTTTTCAAACTCTTTAAATGCCTCATCTTTAGTTCTAAGAAATAATACCTATGTTTATCTAGAGAAATCATCAACTATCACAAATGCATAAATTTTACCATTTAGACTAGCATGCCTTTCTAGTCCAAATAAATCAAGATGGAATAATTGTAAAGGGGAAGAAGTTGATACCATGTTCTTTGCCGTGAATGATGTTCTTACTTGTTTTTCGAGTTGACATGGATCACATATACCTTTCTTTTCAAAATTTATCTTGGGTAATCCTTTCACTAAATTCTTTGATGATTTCTTTTTTATTAGGTCCATATGAACATGTCCCATTCTTCTATGCCATAGATTTGCTTCATCTTGAATTGTGGCAAGGCATAATTCTTCCTCCCATTGCTCAAAATCAAGATAATATATATTTCCGTCTCTTTGGGCAACTAAAGTAGCATTGTTAGTAGCATGTGAAATTGTACATTTATCTTATTCAAATTTTACTTTATGTCCATTATCCATTAATTGACTAACACTTATAAGATTAAACTCTAGACCATTAACAAGATGAACATTATTAATGTTAACCTTACCATTATTGATTTTACCTTTCCCGACTATTTCGCATGATTGATTGTCTCTAAAAGTGACAGTTCCATGTTTCTTTTTGATATTTAGCTCCACAAACTTTGATTTGTCACCCGTCAAGTGGCGGGAGCATCTGATATCGAGAATCCACTTTTGAGAGGATACTTTTGCCTTGAAACATACCTGTTCAAAGAAAGTGTAACAGGACGAATTGATTAAATCGTGATTATGGGGGACATAATCCTTTTAACGGGGGAAAGATGTGACAAACGAGATTTTTGTAATTTAATTTGAATATTTATTGAACCAAATAAATTTTTTTCGATGATTTAATTATTGGGTTAAATAATTAATTGATGAATTTGTGGTGGATTAATTTAATTATATGTGTTACATTGATTAAATTAATAAGGAGAAATTATTATTCAAAAGTATGCATTTAGTTGAGCTTATTTGATTAAATAAATTATTTAATAAGCATAATGTTATTCTAATTAATTTAATAATTAATTAGAGAGTTAATAATTTGACATAATTAATAAATGAGAAATTAATTATGTGACTATGTGATTTAATGTGGAATTATTCTATTTTATTTAATAAAATTAAATAAGATATTTAATTAATTACTTAAATGGGTGTAACATTATTAAACTATATAATAAATAAGTTAATTAAAATAAATTAGAAAAGGGATTAATAAGATGACCAAACATGGCCCTAAAGGAAGTTAGCCAGTTAACCCACTACGGATTAACCGACCATAACTACGCCAGTATGTGCACTTATATCAGTCTTATGTTTTATATATTTTTTCATTTACGCATTTATTCCTGATACCTAAGTCTGAGAATTCAGAGAGTTTAGAGAGAAAAAGGGAGAGAGTTTAAGAGAATTGAATTTGGGGAAGGATATTTGAAAAATTATAGGAGGAATTCTTATCATCCTAACAGAGAAATTAAGGGTAATTCCTTAACCCAACTTTTAATTTAGGTACTTAGAAACTTTTCATGAAAATTAGCTTTTAGTTTTCTGTAATTGAAATTTCATGGCTAATTGTTAAATCTATGATGTTGTATATGTTTATTAACATGTATAATTCAATTATATATGATCTATATGTGTTTTAGAGTAATTAATCCATGAAATTATGTTCAAATTAGAGTTTTATAGTTTAATTATAGAGAAAAATATATGAATATGGCTTGTAAGTACAAAAAATTATGTTTAAATTGCATATTAATCGGTAAATTGATGAATGATTATGTTTATACATATAAAAACGAAATGAACAAAACTTAATCGGACCGATTTGGTGTTCTAACGAATATGTGATTTATGATTTCATGAAATTTGACGAAACTTTGAAAAATAGCAAGAACATGAAAATTACGGCTTTAAATCATGATGTTTATGTGACTTAAAGTGTTAAAAACATGCTAAAAGTGTCATTATGTGTTTATGTTAAGTTTAGAACAGTTGGGTGAAATTGTATTAATTGTCTGTGTGAAGTTTTGGCCTAAATTGGCCCTGTTATGTGTTCTTCACGAACTGCAAGTTTAGAACATATGGTTGAACTTGTGTGAGATTTTGGCCTAAATTGGTCTTGTTATGTGTTCTTCGCGAATTGCAGAAACCGAGTCTGGATAAGCCTGCCCAGGCGGGCAAAAAAAATAAATAATAATAATAATAAATAAATAAATAAAATATTTATCAAATAAAATGAATATTTTAGTTGAAATATTTATGGAAAAAAATAAATATTCGATGGAAATTATTATTAAAATATTTATAAAATAAAATAAATATTTTAATTGAGATATTTATGGAATAAAATAAATATTTGATGAAAATTATTATTAAAATATTTATAGAATAAAATAAATATTCGATGGAAATTATTATTAAAATATTTATCAAATAAAATAAATATTTTAGTTTAAATATTTATGGAATAAAATAAATATTCGATGGAAATTATTATTAAAATATTTATCAAATAAAATAAATATTTTAGTTGAAATATTTATGAAATAAAATAAATATTTGATGGAAATTAATATGAAATAATTTATTGAAGTGTAATAATAGTAAGGGAATGAAAATATTCTAATTTAATTAAGTAATTAAATTTGAAGGGTAATGATTTGTTAAATAAAGTGGATTTTATATTAAATAATTAAGTGAAAATGTGACTAATGGACAATATAATACGAAAATTATAAAAATAAATTAGAAAAGGTCTTGTGACCTTATAACTGCTATATTTTGTAACTGGTTAAACCACGTTAAAAAAATGATGTCCATGAGATGATATGATGTTGTTTAATCTTAAGATTTGAGATTTCAGTCCTGTATATGTGAATGATGGTATTAAAAGAGGGAACTAAACCTATAAGATTATTATTAATGTAACTAATGAATGTCGTGAATACATATGATATGTGTGTAGGACTTGTGGTGAGCGGGAGTAGTAATCGTTTAGCCTACGCACGAGGAAAGTTCTTAAACCGTGTTTCTTTACATAAAGCAAGTTTCTTATTCTATCTTATTTATTATTGTTCAAGTCAAGATTTCATATTAGATATTATCATTCTTTAAAAGCATGATTCCTGTTATACAATACTTATTCGATTGTATACAACTAGAATTTTATTATTCAAATTGAATATCAATTATTGTTGAACCTTATAAGACTAGCGAACCCTTATTGATTCGACTAGTCCATAGTTAATGAACGTTTTGAATTTCAGAACCATTGTTGAGCTTATCCAAACCAAACTTCCATTGGTGTGGACTCTAATGTCAAACTGAGATGAATAACCCTGTTATAGGGGATTAATTATGCTTTAGCGTTAAGATATTGTGCACAATATGGCACTAAGGGCTGATCCCCCTAGATACGAGAAGAAGAGTCCATAGTCTTATGATTGTTAAAAGATTCAAGTATAAACACTTGACAACCTAGGACGTAGTTCAAGGTCTTATGACCCTCAGAAGTTCTTTTGGTTCTTGTTATTCATTCTTGATTCAAAAGCCAAGTTTTCTTATTTCAGAAGTCTTTGATTCATTAACATGTTATTATTTTATTTTTATATTATTATACTTGTGGGCAATCGTGCTCACTCTTGTGTAATAATAACATTGCAGTTAAGAACGAAAGGTCCGACGAGCCTTCTACTAGCAAAGGCAAGGGCAAAGTTAACAAGTGATGAAGACTTGTTGTTTATTTGATGTATTTATGTTTCAAACTTATGTTAAAGTTGTGTAAGACTTATTATTTATTTATGTTTCCGCATTCGAGATTTAAAGTTAGTATGACCTGAGATTAATGTATTTACATTCAGATGTTGTAACTCCATAAGGAGAGGATTTAATTCTATCTATTTATGGGTTTTCATTTAATATGGGTAAATAGATACATGATGTTTAGATAGTGAACACCAAATCTCATGGGAATTGAAGTACCCGGATTTAGGGGTGTCACAAGTAGTAGCCTTATAGGAAATCGAGAACATAGCGGTGGTAAACTCTTATCGAGTTCTAAAAAATGAATTCCTTAATTCATTGAAGATAATAAAAGATTTTATGTTCTTATATGATAAACTTATGTGTTTGCGAGTATCGATTAATAACTAAAACTTAAAATTATGTTGTCAAGATGTCCGATGTTGGAGGATCTAGTCGAGCTGGGGAGGAGGAACCCCTAGTACCTAGAAGGGATAAGCCCCGAGACATTCATGTCTTCTGGGAGCAGTTGGTACAGAGAGAGCCATCTCCGTTGTTCATTGTTGTTGGCCAGGAGCATGAGCCTGAGACTGATCCGGAGGAGGATCCTGAGGAGGAAGAGGAAGAAGATGAGTTCCCATCGAACACTTGAGCTAGTTCATCGTTTTCATCAATCTCCACTTCGGATTCTTCATCATCACTCCATGTTTAGAAGGTTTTGTTCTTTTTGAACTCTTTAGGGACTAGCTTTCCTTTGTTTTTAAGCTGGAAACAATCCTTCTTGAAGTGACCTGGTCATCCGCATTTAAAACATGTTTCTTCAGTTAACTTATTTTTGAGTTTGTTTGAATTGAATGCATTCTTCCTTTTGTTCTTTCTTTGAAGTAATCCTTTAAGTCTTCGTGAGATCATGGCTATTTCATCATCTGAATTATCTTCAAGTTCCTCTTCAATTCCTGCATTAAGAGCTAGCACTTTCTTTCGAGGAACTTCTTCCTCGTCATCATATCTTTTTAATTGATGTTCATATTCTTCCAATTCACCCAAGAGAGTTAAAATATCCATAGATGAAATATTAACAGAATCTTGAAGAGTAGTGATTTTGGATGCAAACCTTTTGGGCATATCCCGAAGTAGCTTACGATTGATTTCACTTTGTGGAATTGACTTATCGAGCAACTTCAAGGAGTTTATAAGTACTAGAAATCGTGCTTGAGCCATTTTGATTGTTT
This sequence comes from Panax quinquefolius, assembly GCA_020205615.1. Lineage (NCBI taxonomy): Eukaryota > Viridiplantae > Streptophyta > Magnoliopsida > Apiales > Araliaceae > Panax > Panax quinquefolius. The sequence continues at coordinate 36,054,471 of CM035151.1, forward strand.
CGTCTTTTTCTAGGTTGAACATTTTATAGTCATGCGTGAGCATGCTTAACTTAACTTCTCGTACTTTGGATGTACCTTCTTGACTCACTACTAGAGTATCCCATATCTCCTTTGCTGTGTTGCATGATGAGACTTTATCTATTTCAAATTGTACCATGCCTATGAGAAGTGTATTCATGGCCTTTGAATCATACCAAACCGTATAAGTTTTGGTTGAATTCATCTCGAGTAGAGTTTTTGGAGTGCCGTCATTTTTCTTGGAATGACCGGTCCATTCTCTACCACCCACCATTCCCATGGATCTCTTTTTAGGTAGATCCTCATTCGAAATTTCCAGAAATTGTAGTTCTCCGTTCCATAGAGTAATGAAGGTCGGTTTGTTGATTTTCCTTCTTAATGAGTGTTCCCGAATTGTGCCATGTCTGAATCTTTCCCTACAAGTCACCTTTAAGACCAAGATAAATAGAGCCAAGCTCTGATACCAAATGAAATTTAAGTAGGCACACTTAGAAGGGGGGAGGTTGAATAAGTGTAGGAACAAACAATGTCAAACTTTTGAACAAATAAAAATGCTTTTGTTTATTCAATGCAGGGCGCTGGATTCCAAATCCTTAAAGACCATATTATTAAAACAAGATGTTGAATTTATTTTAACACTTTTCAATATGCTTAATTTAGAAACTTAAACTTTATCATAATATGATTATGTGAATGCAGGTTGCCGAATTAATTTTCTAGACTTATAGATATTGAATGCATGCTACTGGATTGAGAATAAAATGATGAGAAAATTTAACACAATAAGCAATCACACAAACACAAGAATTTTTATGTGGTTCAACTACTACCCTCTATAATAGTAGTCTAATCCACGTCCAATACCAACTAGTATTGGAGACTTACTTTTATTAATCAACTTTAATTAAAATACAAGGTTCAACCACTTGAGCACCTTTGCTCCTTATGCACCTATGCACTCTCAAGCACTTATGTTGTTCTCAAACTTGATTATAACAATACCGTAACCCAAATCGGATTACCACACAAATTTAGATAATATCAATTGTATGAAAAATTGAAATATAAATAGAGGTCTATTGATCAAAGCAATTAATCACTTAACAATGCAAGGCTCTAGTATGCAATGATGAACAAGAAAGATATTGCCAGTTATACGTTATAAGATCACTGCAGAAATCAACCACATAGTACTTCTTCAATGAGAATCGCAGTTAGAAGTATGAAGAAGAAGTAGTAGAAAAACAATTAACTGTTGTCTATATATTTTTAAGCGCAGTATGTTTTTCTAATCCTTTCTTATCCTTAGACCCTGTTCTTTTATAGGCCAACTTAGTAATTGGACCGTTAGGGACAGATTTCACAAATCATGCATTTGATGACATATTAGTACAACATCCAGATTATGTGCCAATCACGATATGATCAAATCTATTTCAGTCATATAGCTTATGTAGAATACTGTTATAAGTGATTAGGATATTTCGCTAAAATCATATTATATAACGGTGCTTGATGAAAAAATTAGTCCTGATTGTGTGCCCATCACGTGGTAAAAGCAGATCCCTTATGATTCCTATTTTATGTAAGGCATTGTTATTAGAGAATAAAAAGGATTGATGGAATCATGATATATAGCTATATATTAGTAACTTATTATCTGGAAGCCCAATGATAATTTGATCACCTTTCCATAAATATCACACAGCCACTAGTAGGGCACTAAGTTATTACCATATAAGATTTAACATTAAGTGGGTCGGTGAGAAAAATTATTTTCCTTAGATTATGCAATTATATGAAGCATGATTTATGGCAATTACTTTAAACAACCATTTACTCCAAGATCTTGTAAAAGCTATCTCACGAATTATGGTAACAACAATTAGCTTTCTAAAATCCATTTACTCCGAATTAATATTATTTTAGAGTAATATGTTCAAAATAATTATATGTATATATGTAATGCAAATGCCCTAAAGCCTTGTATCGAAAAGTAATTAATGCAAAGATCTTACATTTATCTCCTAGGACTCAAAATGACTTTCATCCTTCAAAGACTTCAGCTCTTTATGTTTTCCTCCTTAATGTTCCTATAATGCCATTTCTTTTCCTGAAATTTCATAGAACATGATTAGAAATATAATATGGTCATCATCAAAACATTTAGGATGGAGTATGACATAAGTCAACATACATACAACTTCACTTAATGTTTCACTAAGATCAACACACTTCCTGTTACATCAAATTAACTATTTCATATTATAAATCAAGAACACCAAAGTTGATATAACCCTCTTTGAATGCTATATACCCATATCAACTTAAATCCACATATGATAGAATTAAGATGCACACCTCAATTAATGAATGCACTATATCTCTATTTGAATTACAATTAAAGTAGGTTTAAGCACAAATTCTTCATTAGATTACATGCGATGCATGTGTATATCTCTATCATAAGCATAAATTATGAATCCCAACGACATGCAGAAATCATAATCACACGCTATTATGACTAGATCTTAACCTATATTCCATCTCTCAATTTCATACAAATGATCAAGTAATTGTTGATAATGCAATTTAAATAATTAAGCACAAATCATAATAGACAATCCTAAGAATAATCTCAATAAATTAATATGGAAGTATTTTAAATCTTCGTTACACAAAAAGATCCATTGTAGACTGAAATAGTAAATTAGTGCAACAACATTTAATAAGAAACCAAAATCCACAAATAGAATAGCATTCTGAATAAAAAAATAAAGATGAAGATAGAGAATAAATTAAAATTTGTGAATTAATCTGCTACTCTTCCTCACTCTCGTGTTGAATCCCTCGTGCTAGCCTTCTCGCTTCAATTCTCCAAGATCTGATGTAAAACCAACAATTTACTTAATGATGATGATAATACCATTTTTGCCCTTCAAATTGACCTTATATACTCCCCAAATTGCGGCCCAAATCAATCAGCACAAGATCTTCTATTAATTGTCGCGTACCCCCGCCCCGGTGGTTATTTAGTACTGAGAAAGCCCGCCTCGACGGGTGTACATTAACTCTGCATAAAATAACCCCCGCCCCGGCGGGTGTTTTGGCATGTAGAATCCCGCCCCAGCGGGTGTGCTGGCGAACAACTGCAAATTATTGCCTTTATATCCTAATTTTCTTGTTTTCACCCTCTAGTCCAATTCCTGCAATACAAACAAAGAAAATAAGTAAAAAGATACTGAACACACTCAAAGTAGAAAAGAATCAAGCCCGAAAGGTAACCAATTCGTAGGTATAAAATAGACTCATCAAATACCCCCAAACTTAAGACTTTTCTTGTCATCAAGCAAAACACAATGCAAATGCAAACTAACTACTTGTCTACGAATCCAGCTGTCAGACAGTATGAAATACAACAATCTTGCCTCAGAGAAATCACAATAGGTATGACTAGTAAATCTAACCACGGCAGATCAACAATCCCATATCAATCTACCAATCAACACCTGTTATCACTAACACAGTGTATATGTGCTCAACAACCATGAAAACCAACTATAGTTCAAATATTTCACATAATATGCTTCTTAGAGGAAATGTCATAGTCTTAACTTAAGAAATTGCGTAAACAAGCCAAATTTTGGCTAAAACTATGCAATTATCAAGTCAGAAGTTAATACGGCATTTTTTCTCTTTTTCATGTATTTCTACTTTACACATAATTGTGCAATGTTTAGTCCTCTTAGGCTTTTCAGTGCTACCCATTTAGCGAGCTTTCGACCAACGACTCCCAAACCAGATGACTTTAAGGCGCTGGGTGTAAAGACATCCCCTAGGGCGTACTTACTCAAGTAACAAAGGCCACAAAACTAAAGAGTCACGGTGTTTATTCATATTTTTCTTTTCTTTTTCTGACTCTATTAATTTTTTTAACTAAATCAAGTATCTTCCCCCAAACGTAGGTCCTTGCATAATATTAGCCTTTACTACCAGTTCATTGAATTCTCTTTATTAAAACCCAAATTTCCCTTGAAATGACAATTATGTGATTATTTCAACTAAGTTGGTCAAAATGGTCATCATATTGTGCTATCTGGTTACATCAGTTTTAAACAGAAAAGGATTTATATCATGCTATGAAATTACGTCCATGCCTTAGTTATCAAAACTAACCAATATCTATGTAATTCCAATCTCATCATAAGCCAAGTTAAATTCATACAAACCGACAAGCTAGAATCATGCAACATGAATAAAATATGGGCAATATATGATAAACAACTAAACTATAAAAACAATTTTTTTTGTGATTTTCAGTTTTTTTTATACAAACTAAATGACAAAAACTACCATGCAACGAATATGCCAACAAAATGCAATGGAAAAATACTATGCATAAACTAAAGATGCGATGCAACAACCCCAAACTTGCAATAAATAATGTCTTCATTGTGAAAGAAATAGAAGAATTCAAGTACAGAGGACTTCCCTGAATGGCTAAGCGTCAGGCTCAACCACCTCAACATCCAAAATAGAGGGAGGGTAAGCTGGTAGTGGCCGGGGAGAAGGAAATTTGAAAGGCTCATCGTTTGGATTCAAGCGCGCAAACATGTCGGCCAATGATCCGTTGAAGCTATTTTATGTGGAAAACATGTGATCATGTCTTTCAGCTAGCCTCTTCAATCTCTAATCCTCTAATTTGTTTTGTGCATATAAGTGTTGCTGAAGACTCCGAAATTGGGTGATAAACATGGACTTTGTGTGCGATGTAGTGGATGAAGTAGCAAGATCAAATTTTGGAACATCATCACCCTCAAAGTCTTCGTCATCCTTATCCTCAGCTTCAGCCTCATCATCCTTAGAAGCTGACCGAAGTGTAAATCCAAGTCCCCTTGGGTGCGACTCTCCCCTTTCCAAACTGTATACCTCGCAATTAACTTGTTATCCAATAGTTGAAGTAGCTGTTGTACCGGCTCATCGGTTGCCCATCTAACACCAGCGCGGTGGCACAACCCACAAATGAAGGATAGGTGTGGCGATCCTCTCAGTATAAAACCTCTCAAGCAGCACCGAATAGAAAAATTTATAGTTGCCCCTACATCGATAGCGAAGTCCTTGAGAATTGTATACAACAAAAGGACTTTTTCTTTTGTCACTTCACTCACGTGCTGGGAAGGTACAAGTTCGGCACATAAGAAGGCATACCAAATTTTACCATAACGGCTTAAATCTTTGCTTAGAAACAAGGTACCCCCCTTCTTTCCCTTTAACCACACAGTGTCTGACCTACAAATTTTTGTAAAAATGTTATCGTAATCTGGCCGACTGTCTCTATAAGCTGTGTACTGGAAAACTTCATGAGCTCCTAGGTCATAATACTCATTTATAGCTTCGGTACTGAAAGGCACCATCTTCCCCCCTAACGAAAGCAGAGAATTGAGCCTTGTCTTCTGCATTCGTGTAGAATTCCTTGACCACAGCCACCACCACCGCTTTGGGCTGATCAGTGAAAGTATCCCGGCCCCGTTCATTGATCTGATGCCCCATCTCCCCGTCAAATTTATCTAGTCTAAGTCCTCGCTCAGGGGTAAGTGCATTATTTGCCAGATAATCAAATTTGTCCCCTGTTGCGGTACTTATGAACTTTCTTCTGTCAAACTGTCTAGTTGGGGTGGATGGAACCTCACTCCGCTATCTTTTCTTTGTTCTGGGTAGCATGGTTGTATAACTCAGTCAATTCCCAAAACTATAGTGTAACTAATGGATAGTGTATAACCCCCTTGTGGCAACTCTTATTGACACCCTTTTTCAAACACCTGGTGTGCGAAGTGATGTTGTTTTCCAATGGTTTCTTCCAAAGTTAGTGTCCAATCCAATTAGTCCATATGATAGCAAACTATAGCAAAATATAACTAAGTAAAAATAATACATCGAAATCACCATAAAAAATGCCATATTGCCAAACTGTTCAATGTAGCACTGCCAATGTCTCACCCCAAAACTTTGATCCAAATCAGATGAAAAATTGACTATGATTGCAATGAATGAAGGCTTACCTGATTGAAGATAATGTAAGTTAGAATTGAACCTCAAAGAATTATAGAACTTTGGTCAATTTTTTCTGCCCTAGATGGTACCCGTAAGAAAGGAATTGAATAACCCTAATTTATGTTGATGCTTGAATTAAGGTTTTGAATCTCTGAAATCTGGATTGTGTTATCCGTATGAGGGAAGATTGTGGTCAAATTTAATGTGGATAGTGTTTGGATTGGATGTGGAGAGGGTTTGGTCTCTATGGTTTGAAGTTGGGAAGAGGAGGGAGTGTTTTTGTTCGACTGAGATTGGGTATTTTTAAATCTGCAAATCGTGATGCCCACCGGGGCGGCATGTTTTTGGCTTAGGAAGTCGGCCGTGGCAGCATCCAACAGAGGGCTTAGCATCGGGGCGCATTCCAAGCTCGCTAGGGTGAGCATACAGCAGAGGGTTTTCCGTCGGGGCGACATTTTCAAGTAAAACAAAGCCTACTGGGGCGGGTATTGAATTTCCTGCACAACAAGTTTTTCCTCTGTTCTTGACTTTGTTCAACAAGTTTACTACTCGATTAGCTCCCTTCAACGTGTTCTATCTTGGATCACTGAACTTTAGCATGATTCCCCTTTGTAATTAACCTCTTCAACACCTATAATGATAACATTAATTAAAGATCAGAGCAAACATTATGGAGAAAGAACGAGCAAACTTTTCTCAATAACAACTAACTAACTAACTATGCATAAACTATCTACTATACCACCTATTGAAAAACTTGAATCTAACTAATAAAAACAAAAGTAATAATTGGGTTGCCTCCCATAAAGCGCTTGATTTAGAGTCTTTCACCCTGACTACTCCTTATTTAATGGCGAATCGGCGAGAGTGATTGAGGATTTCTGGCGATCAACGTCACCACCCCAATAATGCTTTAAACGATGTCTGTTGACTTTAAATGTTTCATCTTGATTCCGCCCAACTAGTTTAACGCCGCCATGTGGAAATACTGTTTCGATGATAAATGGACCCAACTACCGAGATTTTAGCTTTCTAGTGAAAAGCTTTAATCTTGAGTTAAAGTGGAGAACTGCTTGACCCGGCTCAAACTTTCTTTCAATTATTTTCTGATCATGCCATCACTTAACTTTCTCTTTGTATAACTTATAATTTGTATATGTATGCAGGAAAAACTCATCTAGCTCATTCAGCTGGAGAAGTCGCTTATCCCCCGTAGCCGTGGGATCAAAATTCAGCTTCTAGATAGCCCAATAGGCTTTATGCTCAAGTTCCACTAGGAGATTATATACCTTGATATAGACTAGGTGATATGGACACATGCCAATCTATGTCTTGTATGTGGTGCGATACGCCCAGAGAGCATCATCCAACTTCACAGACTAGTCTTTCCGTGTTGGATTCACTATTTTCTCTAGAATTCTTTTCACTTCCATATTAGATACCTCTGCTTGGCCATTGGTTTGAGGGTGATATGTTGTAGCAATTCTATGCGTCACCCCATACTTAGCTAGGAGAGCTGAAAAATATTTATTACAAAAATGGCTCCCCTCATCACTGATAATCTCTCTTGGTATACCAAATCTCGTGTAGATGTTTTTCTGTAGAAACCTCAAGACTACTTTGGCGTCATTTGTTGGTAAAGAAATGGCTTCCACCTACTTGGAGACGTAGTCCACCACCAAAAGAATATATAAATTGTTGAACGATGACGAAAATGGTCCCATGAAGTCAATTCCCAATACATTAAAGACTTTGACTTCCAAGTTCATGTTTAATGGCATTTCATTACGCTTGGAGATATTACCCACCTTTTGGTACCTATCACATTTTTGCACGAACTGGTGAGCGTCTTTGAATAAAGTGGGTCAATAGAATCCATCTTATAACACTTTGGTTTCTATCCTATCGCTCCCATAATGTCCCCCATACAGTGATGTGTAACATTCATATAAGATACTCTCAACTTCGTTCTGCGGAATGTAATGACGAATTATCTTATCTGCATATTGCCTGAATAAGAAAGGCTCATCCCACATGTACCTTTTCATATCACGTAAGAATTTCTTCCTCTACTGTCGTGTCAAGTCTAGAGGGAACACATTGCTCACTAAGTAGTTGACAAAATCATCAAACCATGAAATCTTTGAGCTAACTGCAAATAAATATTTGTTTGGGAAAGACTCGTTGATTAATACTTTATCTTCTTTGTCTTGACCCAGGTTTTTTAACCTCGATAGATGGTCAGCCACTTGATTTTTTGTACCTTTCCTATCCCGGATTTCCATGTCAAATTCCTGGAGAAGTAGAATTCATCTTATCAATCTAGGTTTAGCATATTTCTTGGAAATTAAATAACGAATAGCAGAAAGGTCCGTGAACACTACTACTTTCATTCGAATCAAGTATGAACAAAATTTATCAACCGCATAAACCATTACAAGTAGCTCCTTCTCGATAGTTGAGTAATTGAGTTGCTCATCAGTCAATGTTTTGCTAGCGTAATAGATAGCATGAAAATTCTTTTCTTTGCGTTGGCCCAAAACAACCCTTACCGCATACCTCAAACAACATATACCAATTTGATGCCACGATCACGATGTTGTTATCAATTTCTTCTTTAGCAGTTCAAAAGATGACAGACACTCCTCGTCGAATTTAAAAGGCAATTCCTTTTCAAATAAAATTCATAAAGGCTCCGTGATCTTGGAGAAGTCCTTAATAAATCGGCGATAGAATTCAGTATGTCCAAGAAGACTGCGAATGCCTTTCACTAAACTTGGCGGTGGCAAATTTTCTATTATTTGAAGCTTTGCCTTGTCTATTTCCAACCCCTTTTCCGGATACTTTGTATCCGAGGATGATCCCTTCCTGTACCATAAAATGGCACTTTTCCCAGTTGAGCACTAAATTTGTTTCCACATATCTTTTCATTACCATGATCAGATTATCTAAGCAACTGTCAAACGAATCCCCGAACACTGAAAAGTCATCCATGAAAACTTCAACATTTCGCTCTACCACATCGAAGAAGATTACCATCATACATCTTTGAAAAGTTTTTGGTGCATTACACAAGTCGAACGACATTCTACGAAAAGAAAAAAAGCCATATGGGCAGGTGAATTTCGTCTTTTCTTGGTCTTTCAGAGCAATAACAATATGGTTATATCCCGAATACCCATCAAACAAACAGTAGTTCTTGTGTCCTGATAACCTGTCCAATATCTGATCAATGAATGGTATAGGAAAGTGATCCTTCTAGGTTGCTTTGTTAAGTTTACAGTAATCCATACACACCCTCCATCCGGTCACTATCCTTATCGGTATTAGTTCATTGTTCTCATTAGCCACGACTATCATACCACCCTTTTTCAGAACACACTACATTGGACTCACCCATTTGCTGTCGGATATTAGATAAATAATTCCTGCATCGAGCCATTTCGTAATTTCCTTTTTCACCACCTCCTTACTGATTGGATGCAGTCTCTGTTGTTGTTCAACTGTTGGTTTCAGATCATCTTCCAAGCGGATCTTATGCATACAGAATGACGGACTTATACCATTTATGTCTGCCATGGTCCATCCAATGGTAGTTTTATGCTCGCGAAGAACTCAGGGCAACTTACTTTCTTGAAATTCATTAAGTGCAAATGCAATAATAATAGGCAAAGTAGATGAATTACCCAAATACGCATACCTGAGATGGTTAGGTAATGGTTTGAGCTCAAGTGTAAGATGTAAGACCCCAACTTATTATTAAAGAAATTTAATTTTTTCTATTTATTATTTTGAAATAGTAAGGGTTGATTTGATTAATGTGGATAGTTAAGGGTTAAATACGCAAATATTTCAAAATAAGCAAGTGGTTATAAAATATTCATTGTTGTCGGGGAATATTCGTTTGGTCGTGGAATATTCAATCTTTTTGGGGAATATTCAGACGACCAAGCAGCGATCATGTGTGGGCCCCATAACGGAAAGCGATTGGATGAAGAAAACGACAAATATAAGTTGTTTTTAAATAACTGGCGTAGTTATTACCAAGATTATCTTGTTGGAATACCCGGTGGTTAAAACACACTAATACTGGCGTTGTTGAACAAGAAGACACGGTATTGCACCAATTATTGATTCTTACGTAGAAGGCACTACTCAATAATGGTTACGTAATTATCGCTCAAAGATTTTATTGAGTTAATAATTGTTGCGTTGATATTTTATATTTGTTGTTTCAATAATTGTCATTACACAAGATTTTTCATTATCGAAGCAATAATTCATATTATCCGAATAATATTATTAGATAACATTATTGGCAATGTCTAGAAAGTTCGTCTAAGGAGAGGTTTGGTCACCTAATCAATGCGCCAAGAAGAAGAAATTCTTATGGAAAGCCCTCTTTCCAGGAACCGCACAGTTGTCAATATTGTGATTCTCGTAATATTATTTGTGAATAATTAATTATTGATTTATATGATGAGGAAAATATTGATTTTATGTGGATATAGATGGAGAAAATTTTTAAAATGACAATTGTTGAAAATTAATAATTTATCTTTTTTCGATAAAATAATTCATTTAAATATATTATTTTAATAATATATTAACGGTGATATTTTTACAATCTAATGGGGATATATGAGTATACGAGGAGGAAGAGTATTTTTGTTGCAATAAATGTTTAAAACATGTTAAACATGTCTGTGGACCCCATTTATTCGATTGAAATTTGATTATACCGTATAAAATCGCCTGTTGTGGATTTTGGTCAATTTCTATTTGAATTTGGAAAACTTTCTTCTGCAAAGTTGTAGAGAATTGAATTTCCTATAAAAAGTCGCGAGATTCGAATTTTCTGATGAAAGGGCTATTTATTATGAATTATTGAAGTTCCGGATTAATTGATTATCATTTTTTGGAGTTTTAAGTAACTTTTGCATGAAAACGTTTTTGTCACTTATGGGACATGTGTTAGTGGTTGATTTCAGCTGATGGTGTGCGAGGAAGATGTGGAAAATAATATTATTAATATATTAAATTTTACGCTTTGGTGTTCTAAGCAATTTCCTATAAATAGGTGCTTAGGTTAGAATTGAAAATCACAATTAAAAGCCAAGTTTTTTCTCTCTATATTATCGAGCGTATTCTTGTGAGTATTTTGAGTATACTTTGAGTATTGCTAGATTCTGCAAGTTCCCTTCAAAGACTATATATCCGTAGATTCTAGCTGTAAAGATCGATCTTCGAGGTAAGGGATATTATTTTTTTTTGTAATGATATTATTTCTTCAATATCATTATACTGAAATGTTGATCTGAAGTTTTTATCAAATTTGGAACTTTTTCATGTCGGGATTACTATTCATGGGTTACTATTCATGGGTTACTATTCATGAGTTACTATTCACGAGTTACTATTCATGAGTTACTATTCACGAGTTACTATTCACGAGTACTATTCATGAAGCGTGAAGATGTTTTTGTGGAATTTCTATCTTTTGGTGTCTGAGTTACTATTTACGATATCTAAGACTATTCACGATATCTGACTATTCACGATATCTGATATTATTCATAGAAAAATAAAATTTCTTCTTTTCGTCTAAACATCTATTCGGATACTAACTCGATTGTATCCATGTTTTGATCATTCTTGAATTTTACACCACTATGATTATTTTTGAGGTATTTTGGACGTGGATAAAACCAAGTACTAATCCTTAATCCTTAATCCTTGTCATTTTGTTTCCTTTGGATTCGTTTCTTTAAAAAAATATTTTCATCATCCTCGGTCTTAAATGATGATATTATGGAATATCTTTGCCCAGTAGTGCAAAGATGAATGATTTTTAAGAATATCTTTGGCCCTGTAGTAAAAGATGAATGATTTCTGAAGAATATCTTTGGCCCGTGAGCAAAGATGAAAAGGTGTTTAAATGAATATGAATTAATGATGAATATCTTTGGCAGTAGTACAAAGATGAATATTTGATTCCAGATGTATATTGATTGATGTTACAGGATAAAAGATAGAGCGATGAACTTTTAAATTCATACATAGAAGATAGTAGTTTGCATTCTCTACTTAACTCTTCTAATGAATTATTATTTTCACCGCAAATATTGATTTAAAATTTGTTGTCTATTGTATTCTATTATATTTTCCTGTTGAAGACTAACGATAATTTGTTGTATATTATCTTAGTCATAATATTCTTTATCGAAAGCTAGTTGAGCTCACCCTTTTCCTTTTGTTCCATTTTCTCTGGAGGAGAGAATATAGCGAAGTATTTAGTCTGGGGTATGGAATGAAGGTTTTAGAAAGGATTGTTTAGTAGTCCTCACCATTTTTGTAAAATAATGTATCAATAAATGTGATGAGGATTTATTTGAGTATAGATATTGTCAGAAGATAATATTTGTATTCAAACTCACGCTTTTCTTGTTGTAATAATAAAGTTGTAGTTGTTTCGCACCATGTACGACAACTCGAATAGGTGATGTATACCTATTTTGGGGGCGCCACAATTGGTATCGAGCTTAGGATATGATCTCTGGCGGAGATCGGGTAATAGAACTAGGAGGGAGAGACGAGTAAATCCTTCGCTAGTGTGTCCTACCTAAGCTTATTTGTTAGTTAGTCAAGATATAGGGATATTATGTGATATATTGATTTCCTTAATTAACCCTTGTTTTATGACATGATTTGAGAATGTCGATCGAGAATATTAACAATGGAAATGAGACCAGTGGAGATGCTCAGTACTCACCAACGAGGAGAGCGTGTAACAGTCGGGCAATGTTCCTCCGTGAACAACACCATTGAAAGCGAGATGATGAACGAGGGATGTTTAGAAGTTTTTTGCAGATTCATGCAAAAATCGACGAGGAGACTCGTGTTCAAAATACTGAGGAGGAAATGATAGCAATTCACGGGTTGTCACAAATGCAAGCAGATTCAAAGAGTTGGGACCACCGAATTTAAGGGAAAGCCGATCCGATCACGGCGGAAACATGGGTCAAACAAATTACCAAGATATTCGATGTCTTGGGATGCACGGAGGAACAGAAGGTTCCATTCGCCACCTTTATGTTCCGTGGCGAAAGCGAGACTCATCGGTGGGAGTCTCGTGAAGCGCACTCCATCCAAACCGCACTCAAAGATGTCTTGGGAGACGCGTTTGAAGCTATTTAATGACAAATACTTTTCCGAAAGTGTTCGCTATATGAAGGAAGTGGAGTTCATCGATTGGAACAAAACAACATGACGATGTCTCAAAGACGAGGCAAAGTTTGCAGAGTTATCCGTGTTTGCACCTCATTTGGTGGAGAATGAGGAACGATGACGCGGATGTTTCTTAGAGGTTTGAAACCCTAAGATACGTCAAGATCTCATTTCTCATAAATTTTCTTTATTCGGATGTTGTAAAATAGGCTCAATTATTAGAAGCGAGATAACGAAAGTACGGCCAATCGAGGGACCACAACCGGGATCGATCGAGAGATAGCGATCAATGAGAATAATGATAACTCATGAGAAAGAAAGCAGACGGACAGAAATGGTAACCACTCCGGTGGTAATCATGGCCATGAAAATAGAAGAAGCGAGTCGAGGAGATTTTAAAAGAGGAGATTTAACAACGAATTATGTGAAGATGACAAAGTCACGGCAAAGAATCGGTTCTAAGGGAGGAGAATGACCAACCGTCGTATATGCTACAAATGCGAAAAAGGGGACATATTAGTCCAAACCGCCCACAACAGATTCAAGGTATGCTATAATTGTGGAAAGGAAGGACATATCGCTCGAGATTCAGACGAAGGCGAAACCTAGTTCAATGGGGGACGGTGACTCAAAAGATCGTCCCGTAAAAGTCAAAGTCAACGATTCCGGAAGAGCGTTTGTTGTGGATCGGGTCATAATGCGAGGAACCCAAACGAGGTGATCACGGGTAAGCTATTTATAAATTTCTGCAAGTTTATACCTTACTTGATCTAAGGTGCTACCCATTCATTTATCTCTCCCGCATGTGCTCAACGCTTAAACTTGACTCAGGAGAAATTAGACTTTGACCTATCTCGTGGAAACTCCGTTAGAGAAACTTTCATCACATCCACGCTTATAAATCTTGTTTGATTCAAGTTGGCACCATTACCTTACTCGTTGACCTTATCTCTTTAAAGATACTTGCTTTTGATGTGATTTTAGGGATTGATTGGTTAACTACTCATCATGCCAAAATTGATTGTTTTCGTAAGGTTGTTAGTTTTCATATTCCTAACCAACTCGTTGTATTTAATTCAAGCAACTAAACCATTAAAATCAATCACTATCATATCTAATCATAAAGCTATTCGCTTATTAAAAAACGGATGTCAAGCTTTCTTAGCCCATGTTATGGATTTGAATAAAGACACGTCAAATTTGAATAATATTCTGTTGTTATTGACTTTCCGACGTATTTCAAGAACTTCCCTTGCCTACCCCGTAACGTGAAGTTGAATTCTTTATTGATCTTGAACCCGGTACAAAGCCCATTTCTAAAACCCCATATCGAATGGCTCCTATTGAACTTCAGAGTTAAAGGTCCAACTACAGGAATTGTTGGACATCGGTTTCATTCGTGGCCCTAGTACATCTCCTTGGGGTGCTCTGTTTTATTTGTAAGACGGAGTATGCGACTTTTTGTATCGACTATCGGGAATTGAACCATGTCACCATCAAGAATAGGTATCCTCTACCTCGTATTGATGACTTGTTTGACCGATTGCAAGGGCACAATTCTTTTCAAAAATCGATCTTCGTTCCGGATATCATCACCAAGATTAGGCGAGGATATTCCAAAGATCGCCGTAACTCTAGATGGGCATTATGAATTTTAGTCATGTCTTCGGACTAACTAATGCTCCTCTGCGGCTTTCATGGATATGATGAACCGAGTATTCAAGGAATATTTGGATCAATTCGTTGTTGTCTTTATTGATGACATCCTCATATATTCCAAAAGCCGTGAAGATCATGAGCACCATTTGAAGTCGGTACTCCAAAGGCTTCGTGAAAACCAACTATATGCCAAATTGAAGAAATGAGAGTTCGGCGAGGAAGTAGCATTCCTTGGGCACGTGGTGTCGAAACATGGAGTATCTGTTGATCCGTGAAGATTGAAGCAATACAAAGTTGGGAGCAACCAAGTCGGTGGATCAATACGTAGCTTTTGGGCTTATTTGGTTATTATCGGAGATTCGTGGAAGGGTTTTCTCTAATCGCTACTCCATTAACTCATTAACTTTCGGAAGGATACGAAATTCGTTTGGAGCGAAGAATGCGAGAAAAGTTTCCAAGAGCTTAAGAGGAGACTTATTTTAAGACTGTTTCTAACAATACCATCCGGTTCGGATGGATTTGTTATCTACAACGATGCTTGTGCAAAGGGTTAGGATGTGTTCTCACACAACGTGGGAAAGTCATAGCTTTATGCCTCGCGACAACTTAAAGAGTATGAGAGGAATTATCCTACTCATGATCTAGAGTCAAAGCAATCGTTGCGTTTCTGCTTAAAAATATGGAGGCACTATCTATATGGGAGAAAGTGGAGATATATTCGCACCATAAAAGCCTTAAATATTTTTCTTCACTCAAAAAGAACTCAACACGCGGCAATGACGTTGGCTCGAACTATTGAAAGACTACGACCACACTATTCAATACCATCCCGGTAAAGTTTAACGTGGTAGTGGACGATCGAGTAGAAGATCATATGCGTGAACAAGTGTGATGATGTCAAGTATACGACAGAGCCAACTTTAATAGAAAAAGTTAAGGTTGCTCAAGCCACCCACCCTTGAGGTGATGCGTATGAAGAAGAAAGTACAAGAAGGAGCTATTCCTAAGCGAGAATTGATGAAGAAGGAATACTTGAGTCCACTCTAGACTTTGTGTTCCTAACGACTCGATTTGAAGTACAAGATTATGATGGAGGCACACAATCGCCATTTGCAATCCATCCCGAAGTACTAAAATGTATCGTGATCTTCTACATACATTTTTGGTGGAACAATATGAAGAGAGAGATTGCAAAGTTTATCTCAATGTGTTTAACTTGTCAACGTGTAAAGGCGGAGCATCTAGTACCTAAGGGTCCGTTGCAACCACTTGAGATTCCGGAATGGAAGTGGGAACACATTACCATGGATTTTCGTTCACGGGTCTTCCTACGGTTTCTCAAGGCATCAATGCTATTTGGGTTATTGTTGATAGATTAACCAAGTCTCGCTCATTTCTTGCCGATACGGAGACTTATTCCTTGAACGCCTTGCTAGTACGATACGTGAATGAGATTGTGAGGTTGCATGGCATGCCCTGTATCCATAGTTTCGGATCGTGACCCAAGATTCACTTCAAGATTTTGGGTTAGCTTGCAAAAAGCTATGGGCACGGATTTGCGATTTAGTTCGCATACCATCCCCAAACGGACGGACAATCGAGAGGATTATTCAAACTCTTGAAGATCTATTAAGACTACGTGTCCTAGACTTCAAGGGTAGTTGGGATAAGTATTTACCATTGGTGGTATTCTCCTACAACAACAGCTTATCAAGCAAGTATAGGTGTGGCTCCATTGAAGCATTATATGGACGAAAATGTCGTTCTCCAATATGTTGGGATGAGGTGGGTGAAGCAACATTGTTGGGACTCGAAGTTAAGACGTATGACTCACCGAAAAGATCCAAATGATTCGACAACGATACAACAAACGGACAAGATCGACAAAAGAGTTATGCGGATCTTCATCGAAAGGACGTGGAATTTAATGTAGGGATCATGTATTGTTGCGAGTTGCTCCATGGAAGGGAGTTACAAGATTTGGGAAGAGAGAAAGCTCAATCCACGATTTATTGGTCCATTTCAAATTCTTGACCGAGTAGGAAATGTAGCCTATAGACTTGCATTACCTCCGAGTATGTCTCGTGTTCATAATGTGTTTCACATATCCGTGCAGTAAATATATGAAAGACCCGAACCACGTTATAGAAAGTTAGAATCGGACGAGATAGCCAAGACTTAACGTATGAGGAGGTAATCACAAGATTTTGGATAGGAAGGAGCATGTCCCTACGCCAAGAAAGGTCATACCACAAGTTAAAGTTTTGTGGAGGAATCATGCTTATAGAGGAAATGACCGGGAATTAGAAGCGGAAATGAAAGCGAGGTATCCTCACTTTTTCAAACACTGTGCACGACGTCAATTTCGAGGACTAAAATTCATAAGGAGGGAGGTTGTAAGACCCCAACTTATTATTAATGAAATTTAATTTTCTATTTATTATTTTGAAATAGTAAGGGTTGATTTGATTAATGTGGATAGTTAAGGGTTAAATACGCAAATATTTCAAAATAAGCAAATGGTTATAAAATATTCATTGTTGTTGGGAATATTCGTTTGGTCGTGGAATATTAAATGATTGGTTTGAGAATATTAAATCGATGACAAGTAAATGACCATGTGTGGGCCCCATAACTAGAAAGCGATTGGATGAAGAAAACGCACAAATATAAGTTTTTTAAATAATGGCGTAGTTGTTACCAATTAATCTTTGTTGGAATACTTGGGTGGTTAAAACACACTAATACGCGTTGTTGAACAAGTAGACACGGTATTGCACCAATTATTGATTCTTACGTAAGAAGAAGGCACTACTCAATAATGGTTACGTAATTATTGCTCAAAGATTTTATTGAGTTAATAATTGTTCGTTTGATATTTTATATTATCATTGTTTCAATAATTGTCATTACACGATTTTTCATTATCGAAGCAATAATTCATATTATCGAATAATATTATTAGATAACATTATTGGCAATGTCTAGAAAGTTCGTCTAAGGAGAGGTTTGGTCACCTAATTGCGGCACCAAGAAGAAGAAATTCTTATCGAAAGCCCCCTCTTTCCAGGAACCGCGTCGGTTATCAATATTGTGATTCGTAATATTATTTGTGAATAATTAATTATTGATTTATATGATGAGGAAAATATTGATTTTATGTGGATATAGATGGAGAAAATTTTAAAATGACAATTGTTGAAAATTAATATTTTATCTTTTTCGATAAAATAATTCATTTAAATATATTATTTTAATAATATATTAACGGTGATATTTTTACAACGAATGGGGATATATGAGTATACGAGGAGGAAAGTATTTTTGTTGCAATAAATGTTTAAAACATGTTAAACATGTCGGTGGACCCCATTTATTGACTGAAATTTGATTATAGCCTGTAAAATCGCCCGTTTGTGGATTTCGGTCAATTTCTATTTGGAATTTGGAAAAACTTTCTTCTGCAAAGTTGTAGAGAATTGAATTTCCTATAAAAAGTCGCGAGATTCGAATTTTCTGATGAAAGGGCTATTTATTATGAATTATTGAAGTTCCGGATTAATTGATTATCATTTTTTTGGAGTTTTAAGTAACTTTTGCATGAAAAACGTTTTTGTCACTTATGGGACATGTGTTAGTGGTTGATTTCAGCTGATGGTGTGCGAGAAAGATGTGGAAAATAATATTATTAATATATTAAATTTTCTCGCTTTGGTGTTCTAAGCAATTTCC
Source organism: Panax quinquefolius (assembly GCA_020205615.1). Taxonomy (NCBI): domain Eukaryota; kingdom Viridiplantae; phylum Streptophyta; class Magnoliopsida; order Apiales; family Araliaceae; genus Panax; species Panax quinquefolius. The sequence continues at coordinate 36,073,158 of CM035151.1, forward strand.
TATAAATAGGGTCTTGGGTTAGAATTGAAAATCACACCGTAAACTTAAGTTTTTCTCTCTATATTATCGAGCGTATTCTTGTGAGTATTTTGAGTATACTTTGAGTATTGCTAGAGGCGGTGCAAGTTCCTTCAAAGACTATACCCTTTTATTCTAGCTAGAAGTCTTGATCTTTCGAGGTAAGGGATATTATTTTTTTCAGTAATGATATTATTTCTTCAATATCATTATCTTTGAAATGTTGATCCGAAGTTTTTATCAAATTTGGAACTTTTTCATGTGGGGTTACTATTCATGGGTTACTATTCATGGGTTACTATTCATGAGTTACTATTCACGAAGTTCTTATTCATGAGTTCTTATTCACGAGTTACTATTCACGAGTACTATTCATGAAGCGTGAAGATGTTTTTGTGGAATTTCTATCTTTTGGTGTCGGAGTTACTATTTACGATATCTAAGACTATTCACGATATTATCTGGCACTATTCACGATACGGTATTATTCACCTAAAAATAAAATTTCTTCTTTTCGTCTAAACATCTATATTCGGATACTAACTCGATTGTATCCATGTTTTGATCATTCTTGAATTTTACACCACTATGATTATTTTTGAGGTATTTTTGGACGTGGATAAAACCAAGTACTAATCCTTAATCCTTAATCCTTGTCATTTGTTTCTTTGGATTCGTTTTTTAAAAAAATATTTTCATCATCCTCGGTCTTAAATGATGATATTATGGAATATCTTTGGCCTGTAGTGCAAAGATGAATGATTTCTTAAGAATATCTTTGGCTCGTAGGTAAAGATGAATGAATGATTTGAAGAATATCTTTGGCCTGAGAGTAGCAAAGATGAGCAGTGTTTAAATGAACATGACTAATCGATGAATATCTTTGGCTCAGTGAGTCAAAAGATGAATATTTGATTCAGATGTATATTGATTGATGTTACAGGATAAAAGATAGAGCGATGAACTTTTAAATTCATACATAGAAGATAGTAGTTTGCATTCTCTACTTAACTCTTCTAATGAATTATTATTTTCCGCTATAATATTGATTTAAAATTTGTTGTCTATCAGATTCTATTATATTTTTCCTCGTTGAAGACTAACGATAATTTGTTGTATATTATCTTAGTCATAATATTCTTTCTCGAGCTAGTTGAGCTCACCCTTTTCCTTTTTGTTCCATTTTTCTCGTGGAGGCGAGAATATAGCGAGTATTTAGTCGGGTATGGAATGAAGGTTTTAGAAAGGATTGTTTAGTAGTCCTCACCATTTTTGTAAAATAATGTATCAATAAATGTGATGAGGATTTATTTGAGTATAGATATTGTCTAAAAGATAATATTTGTATTCAAACTCACAGTTTTACTGTTGTAATAATAAAGTTGTAGTTGTTTCTGTACCATGTATTGACAACTCAGAATAGGTGATGTATACCTATTTTGGGGGCGTCACATAAGAGGCTCTTCTAAAGATGATTTCATACGTACTGAAGATTTTTTTTGTATACTGCAACGGCTCAAAAGGAATTCTTAACTTACTAACCCTTGGTAATGCATCCAATATCTGCAGATACTCTATCAGTTCTGGATCATCCTTGTCAGTGTCCCCCAGCAAGGTAGTTTCCAATAGATCAGTATTCAACATCCTCACAAACTCATCATCCACCGCTTTCTCGATCACATCCATACGGTAACATTCTTCCTCCTCTTTAGGAAATTTCATGGCCTTGAACACATTGAATGTCACTTCTTGATCTTGAACCCTTATCGTTAATTCTCATTTTTATACATTGATTAGTGTTCTAACCGTAGACAAAAATGGTCTTCCCAAGATAATTGGAATGTCCTTATCTTCTTCATAATCCAAAATGATGAAGTCAGTTGGAAATATGAATTTATCAACTTTTACTAAAATGTCCTTAATAATTCCCCGTGGGTATGTCAATGATCTATCCGCAAGCTGTAAAGAGATATTTGTCGGTCTCGGTGCCGTTAAACCTAATTGAGTGTAGATAGACAACGACATAAGATTAATACTTTCCCCTAGATCACACAAATACTTGTTGAATGACAAGCTACCTATAGTTCATGGAATGGTAAAGCTTCCTAGATCTTTCAATTTTGGAGGAAGTTTCTTTTGCAAAATCGTGATGCACTCTTTGGTTAGGGCCACTGTCTTAAAATCCCCTAGCTTCTTTTTCCTGGATAAAATATCTTTCATGAACTTAGCATAGCTAGACATTTGCTTTAAGGCTTTCGCAAATGGAATATTGATCTGTAACTTCGTGAACACCTTGAGGAATCTGAAAAATTGTTTATCTAAATTATGTTTCTTGAATCGCTGTGGAAATGGCACTGGTGGAAGCACGGTTGGTTTTTCTACCTTTTCTTTAACCACTAGATTTTCCTCTGCTTTTTTCTCACTTTCTGTTTCTTTCACCAAATTTTCTGCACTTTTCTCATTCAACTGTTTCCCACTACCAAGTGTCACTGCCTGACATTGTTCTTTCCCATCATTCTTTGGATTGACTTTCGTGTTGCTCAGTAGAGTTCCCTGCAGTTTATTAGTCAAAATATTCGCCATTTGGGCCATTTGATTTTCTGGATTTCGGATTGTAGCTGCCTGACTCTTCATTGCCACCTTATTATTTGCTATATATTTCATTAATAGCTCTTCTAATTCTGACTTCTTTTCTGGATGTTGAACTACATGAGGTTGCTGATTTTGAAATCCAGAAGGATATGATGGTCGTGGAGCCTGCTGATGATTCTGATTATTGCTCCATGAAAAGTTAGGATTGTTCCTTGCCCCCAGATTTTAAGCATTTGGATACGGATTTGGTGGCCAAGTGTAACTACCCACATACTTTACTGCCTCCGGATTGATTGCACACTACTCCGTCGGATGTGCTCCCTCACACAATTCACATACAAAATCCACCTGCTGAACGTTTGCACTTGCAATTGCATCCATTTTCTTTGACAATGCAGACATCTGAGCTGCTAAAGTTGTAATTGCATCCACTTCCAACACCTTAGCTACCTTAGGTTGAGTCATCCTTGCAGTTGGCCACTGGTAGTTATTAGCTGCTATGGTCTCTAATAAGTCGTACGCCTCCTCAAACTTCTTAGCCATAAATGCTCCTCCTAAAGCTGCGTCTATGCTCGTTCGAGTATTACTACCTAACCCGTTATAAAATGTGTTCATCTGCAGCCACTTGGGTAGTCCATGATGTGGACATGTCCTCAACAATTCTTTATACCTCTCAAGCTTCATATAGTGATTTCACAAGCTATTGTTCAAAAGTAGTAATCTCATTCCTCATTTTTTCAGTTTTAGCCGGCGGGAAGAACTTTACTAAGAACTTCTGAGCCAAGTTATCCCAGGTAGTAATAGAGCCCGGTGGTAATGACTGAAGCCAACTCTTAACCTTATCTCTTAATGTGAATGGAAATAACCGAATCCTTACTGCATCATCTGTTACCTCGTTATACTTGAAGGTATCACATATCTCTGAAAAGCTCACCAGATGTTCATTCAGATCATCGTTAGCCAATACCCCCAAACTGTACTGAGTTCTGAATCATCTGAATTGTACCAGGCTTAATTTTAAAGGAATTTGCTGCAATGGCTGGTCTTGTGATACTTGATTGAAGTTCATTAATCCGTGGTGTAGCATAATCCCGCAGTGCTTTCTGATCTTCTGCATCCATTGTATCTTGTTGTTCTAGCTTCTCTCGAGTTTCCTTAGTCCACTTATTAACCACTGAAACCTTCTTTCGATGTCGTCCTCGTAAGGTGCTAATTCTGGTTTCTTTGATCGGGTTTGCATGCACTACTCAAGAGAACCTGAAACAAGAAGAAAAATAAAATAAAAAAGAAATGTGTTTAACTAAAACTAATTTAATTAAATAGATATTGAAAGTGATAAACACAGTTATTAGTCCCCGACAACGGCGCCAAAAACTTGTTAGGTAAAATCTAGTTATGCACAGCACGCACGTATACGTGGTCAACAAGTAAAAAAGTGATAAGTTGAGTATCGTTCCCATAAAGAAAATAACTAAAATTTATTCCAACAACTACCAATTTTATATTATCTCAATTTATTAAACAAGTTTGTGAAAATTATGAAAATTACTAATTAATCAAATATTAACTAACAGCCACAAGATTTAATCACACTTTGGAGATTTAAGCCTATAACTTCACTTAATGTTTCACTAAGATCGACACACTTTCTGTTACACCAAATTAACTATTTCGGATTGTTAATCAAGAACACCAAAGTAGATATAACCATCTCTCAACGCATTATACCCATAACAACTTAAATCCACAAACGATGGAATTAAGATGAACACCTTAATTAATGAATTCACTATATCTCTATGTGAATTACATTAAAGTAGGTTTAAGCACAAATTCTTTATTAGATTACATGAGATAAATATGTATATCTCTATCATAAGCATAAATTATGAATCCCAACGACATGCAGAAATCACAAACACACACTATTATGACTAGATCTTAACCTATAGTCCATCTCTCAATTTCATATAGATTATCAAGTAATTATTGATCAGGAAATTTAAATAATTAAGCACAAATCATAATAGACAATCCTAAGAATAATCTCAATGAATTAATACGAAAGTATGTCAACCTTCGTTACACAAAAAGATCCGTGGTAAACTTAAATAGTAAATTAGTTCAACATCATTAAATAAGAAACCAAAATCCACAAATAGAATAGCATTCTGAATATAAGAATAAAGATGAAGATAGAGAATACAAATTATGAAGTAATTTGCTGCTCTTCTTCACTCTCGTCTTAAATCCCTCGTGTTAGCCTTCTCGCTTCAATTCTCCAAGATCTGATGTAAAACCAAGGATTTAATTAATGATGATGATAATACTGTCTGTGCCCTTCAAATTGACCTTATATACTCTCTAAATCGCGTCCCAAATCAATCAGCAAAAGATCTTCAGAGTCTTTAATGCTCATGGAAACATCAGTTAATTGTTGTGCACCCCCGCCTCGCCAGGTATTTAGTACTGAGAAAGCCCGCCCCGACAGGTGTTTTGGTCTTTAGAAGCCCACCTCGGCGGGTGTGTTGGCTGACAACTGTAAATTACTGCCATTAAATCCTAATTTTCCTGTTTTCACCCTCCAATCTAATTCTTGTAACACAGACAAAGAAAACAAGTAAAACAATACTAAACTACTCAAAGTAGCAAAGAATCAAGCCCGAAAGGTAACTGATTCATAAGTATAAAACCGACTCATCACGCCCTTTCTTGAAAGTCCAAAACTACATTGTTTTAGGTCCGAACGGACGTGCCCTTTTTTTCCAAGCCCAAAAACTACATCATTTTTTGCCAAACGTGTTTTTTCAAGGGGTTGTGTCCTTTTTGATGGTCACTAAAACCTCTTATAAATAGCATAGGGGATCAACCATTTAATTTATTCAATTCATCAAAGCATAAAACATTCCAGTCTTCAGGTCTTCTTCATTTCATAAGTCAATCATAGTTTATTTTGAGAGAGAGTTTAGAGCATCTCTTTGGTTCGTTGTGTTTGCTATTTGTAGTGTTTCTATAGCATACATTGTCATTGTATCCTGGGAGACAAGTGCTATTAACTCCAAGCACCGTAAGTAGGGTATAATTATCTTAAGGACATAATACTAAGTAATAGGCTTGACATATTATATATTTTGCATATCAACTTTGGTTTACAACAGATAAGTTTTATATATAGAGAGCCCTTGTCCGTTCAATTTTTATAACAATCTTAAGTCAATTTTTTCTATATATATTTGCAATAAATATGGCTATCGATTCTATAATTATAGTCGTTTCTTCTTTTACACCAATGATACCTAATGTTCCTGTAAACCATTGTGAAAAACCAGAAAATTTTAATGTAACCTAGTTTAAAAGATGGCAACAAAAGATGTTGTTTTATCACATTTCACTCAACTAGGCAAGGTTTCTTTATGAAGACACCCCATGTGCTTAATGAGAATTAAACAGATAGGTAAGTTGTTGCCTCAATTGCTACATGGAAACATACTGATTTTTTGTGCCGAAACTACATCCTCAATGGATTGGATAACACATTATATAATGTGTATAGTTCTCTCAATACTGTAATAGAATTATGGGATTCCTTGGATAAAATGTATAAAGTAGAAGATGTTGGCACGAAAAAGTTCATAGTTAGCAGATTTTCGGACTACAAGATGGTAGATTCCAAGGCTGTCATCAACCAAGTCTAAGAACTACAAGTAATCCTGCATGAAATACTTGTAGAAGATATGTCCATAAGTGAATCACTACAAGAAAAAGGGTTAAGATCGACGGAATTATCCTCGATGGATTACATTTTTTTGAAAGTATCTTATTTTTGATGAAATAATCCATCGAGGATAATTCCCACATAAATAATGTAATTCTGATTAAAATCCGTCAGAAGTAGAAGACCCTCTTTGGCGCCAAGTTTCCCGCCAGCGCGAAACCTAATTTCGATCAATCACTAGTTATTTTTGAGGGATTTTTCATCGAGATTAACATAAATCCAAGAGAATTATTTCCAATGGAAATTCCGTCGGAAATAACTTATAAAACCTAGTTAGGCTTTCTTTTTCTTCAGTCGTCGCTCATTTCATTTCTCTCTTTATTCTCTTCTCCTCAATCTCCCATTTCTTTGCAGTCTCTCACTCCCTCACTCTCTCACTCTCACTCTTACTCTCACTCTCTCAATCTCATCTCTCCACTCTCCCAATGTCAACACTCGTTGCCTCCACCAACGGCTCCCTCACCTCCGGTTCACTGTCAGCCATTGCTAGGTAGATTGAAACCTTCAATTAAAGGTTATTTCAAGTTAAATTTATAATTTGATTTTGTATTTTGGTCTAAATTTTGTTTGTGTATTTGGGTCTGAAATAAGTTCAATCTTTTTTTTTTAGGGTTAATATGGATGGGTTTGAATATGAGAATCGTAGGGCATTTGACTGTTTTGTTGTTGCTGAAATTTGGAAAATTTGGATATATAAAATTTGAGATTACTACTAATTTGGATAATTTGAGATTACTGAATATATATGTTGCAGCTTATTTATGTTTAATGTTTTGAGTTGTTGATATTGTTGAAATTGGGAATAATTTTTGAATTGTTCATGTTTATGAAATTTGGAATAATTTGGACTTTTTACTTTTTTATGCAATTGTGATAATTTTTTGAGTTATTCATGTTTCTGAAATTAGGATTACATTTTGCTGAATTAGGATAAATATGCTTAAATTGGGATTCACATCTTTTGATTTCAGACTTCATATTATTTTTTAGATCTTCAGAACATTGATATTAGGGTTGTGTTTGTATTTTATGATGTATTTATTATTTTCGATGGAAATTCTGACTGAAATTTTGTCAACATTGTTCAGTTGCAATATATGGGTTGTAACAACCCCAAATCCGGGTCCCTTGAACCTCGGACCTGGTGTGTTACTATACAACCTTCATATGCATATTTATAACCTTTATTCATAAAATAATGAATACAACCTCACTTTGATACCAATTAATACATTATTTCCTTCTATTTCCAGAATCCGTAACTTTTACAGCCTGGTGTTACACTTTTAAATCTTATTGATTTAAATTATACATTTCAAGTTATAAATAATATTTTTCACTTGGACATAGTGATTTTAAGTATCCATGAACTCATAAGTACACTTAACTATTCTTCTATACAATGTTCTTTAACTATGCAATTACAATATGTCATATGAACATTATCTAGCATAGCTAGAGCTATACGAACAACTTCAATAAGAACTTCCTTTTTCCTTTGTCTATCCTGAATCTTTCGATTTGCTCTGGTTTAGCTGAAAACAATTATTTATAGCAAGGGTGAGGAACTACGTTGCCCAACAGGTTTAACAGTTATCACATAACATATTTTTAACATTTTAAACACAACTTAAATTATTCATGCTTTGCAGTTTATACATAATTCATATTTTTCATGCATTGCATTTATTCAGGCATCATAATGCTCATACTCAGCAATTATACCCTACTTCATGCTTATCATATACCTCATATCATGAATATAGTAAGTTTTCATAACCCAATCTACATCAATCATTAACTTGATTCAATAGATTTGTATCACAGTATAACATATAATGCACATCTCAATTTATTCACAAGGAGTACATATAATACAAGGACCATGTACACATTACAATTAACAAGTTCATATTTAAAACCAAGTTCTGAAAAACCAGCTTGTACCGGCGTTTTACCATTACGCTAACATGTTGTGTTCCTCTGCATGACCTACACGGTATGTGAGATTGATAATAAACACAATTAATACTTGATCTCATGGTTAACCTTACTTTAATAACCTACTTTAACTTATATTGTCCTCGTACCACCTTTATATTCAACTTTGTTATTTATATAACTCAGCTTTATTTCCCTTTTCATCGCTACATGTGCTAGCTTATCGCACTTATAGTTTACTGTGTGTGTATCACACCACTACAACATACCATATTTTGTTAAACATTACTTATATAAGTTCCTTAGACTTAGATTAGGCATATAGCCTTCGTTCATCACTTTGTGATCATACACACGTGGTATACATTGCATACTTATTTCATATACATCCTCAAATATACTCGTTTTGGTCCAATCATAACATGATACAAATCATTGGTCATTATACACTTCAAATACCATCTTACGTTATGCTGTGACATTTCTAGGAATCAAATCCCATTATTCCATCATAGTTCAAAAATAGAAAATATCATTTTCTAGGGTACTTTGGGGATTTTTTAGGAATATTTGTAATGAGCTTTTGACTTCCATGCTAGAACAAGCTTTTAGACTACACATCATAGTATTTAATTCCATAGTTAGTCAACTGAAACAACCTCTTAATGCTATTTTGATGATGCTTTTGGACTTTATGAGTTAGCCCAATTGATCTTTTGTTTGTGCGAGCATTTAGATCATATATCATAGTATTTTTCCATGAGTTTGGTTTCTTAAATTCATTTACGGAACTTAACCAAAATTGGGCACAAATTAGGGTGTTTACCCATTTTCACTCTACTATCTGCACTCTACTATATTTAATCTACTATTTTCACTCTACGATTTTCAGAGTTCATTCTACGATTTTCACTCTAATATTTGCAGAGCCACTCTACTACCAAACTGTTGCAGAATTGAGTTTACTGCCTACTTTGATGATTTGTTAGAATTTCTTGGTTAAGCTTTTGGCTCTACCATTTGTCCCAACTTCTAGACCACATACCAAGGTATTCTAATAAGGTTTTACGTTCCTCATTCATATTAGTTAGGCCTACTTTATCTGAGGCTCAAATTGGACAGTTTAGCTCTTCTTCCCGAAAACTGATTTTGACATTTATTAAATTTCTTTTAGTTTTGGCTACTTGGACAGTCTAGGCATGTGTATTTTAGTTGCCTAAGATTACTTTATCATCATCTCACTTTGTTTAGTTTTCTAACCAATTTTGACCTATCAAAGCTCACTTTAGGCTTGAAAAATAGATCTTAACTTGGTTTTCTTACCAGCTTTGGTCATAGAAATGATTAGGAATCATCAAAAGCATGCATTAATAACTTTATATGAGTTCATTACAGTTTTACAAATTCATGTACTAAAATTTACCCAAAACATACCACTTTTGGCCTAAAACGTGATTTTTATCAAGTCCAATATTTAAAATGGTTTAGACTTGATTTCTTTAACTTGTATAGCTTACTTATGCCATATTATAGCTATTGAAACTTACCTACAAGGTTCAGGTGTGGCCACTCTTCATTTAAGTGTTAGATGACACTTTAAAGCTTACTTTTAATGACCCTAAACATGAAAACTGAGTAGTACTCAATATGGACCTCAACTAAGTTAAGAAACAACTTTTAAATGTTAATTATGGACATATTATGGTCTCCTTACTGACTCAAAAGTTCAGGTACTGCCCTTGACCAAAACAGTCCTCTAATCTAGAGTTTAAGTTTAGTTTTGGCTATTACTCACAAACAGTTCCCAAGCTATGATTCAAGGTTTATCTAAGCTTGAAACTTTACTCATGTATTGATACCAACACAACTCATTTATTGGCATTATTAGCATGAGTTAGTACTAAACCACCATAACAACCTTCAAGCTTTCAAGTACAAGTTTTATCACAACAAGTACTTTCTGTATGCTATATGTTCATGGTTTAATACATCTAAACGCGGGGATTCTATCTTTTGTTCAAAATAGTCCATATTAGGATTTTAATTCTTTTTTCATTGGTCTGGGAACATCAATTTACAGTATTCCAATTTGAGACTCAAAGTGGGGGTCCACAGATGACTCTTAAGTTAAGATCTACGATCGTGAAGGTACTCTACTATCTAAAATAAAATTATCATACTATGTAAGTTATACAAAAATATGGTATTTTTAAGCATAGAAGCATGTTTGAGGCATTCATCTCAATGTATGAGCCCGTAGACATGATTTGGACTCTAATTCATAGCTAGCATGCTTTTATACTATAACAACCCCTACTTGGACATTTAGTCAAACAGTTGGTGAGCATGATTTTATTTACATGTAACCACAAATTTCCTGTCCATTTTTCCCAGCCTTTTGGCTTTTGATTTATTAAGGGTCTCTATTTAATGCCTCAACAACCACACAAAGCTCTAATATTATCATAACAGCCACCATAGTCTTATTTAATACTATAGCCACTAACAACCCATTTTACTATCAAATATGAAATGGAAAAGGAATGGAAAGAGTCTAAGCTTGCTTACCTTGATAACTTCTAGATATTGAAGTAGCTTTGCTGCTCAATCCTTCCTTCCCTTTCAGTCGTAGCTTTGTTATTCTCTCTATCTAATGGACTGCTATTGATATTGCTTTTGGAACTCATATAAGTATAGAAGTTATCTAATTTTAGGTGCATTGTATGGCCATATATGGTTGAGCTTTCTCTCTTTCTCTCAATCAGCCTACTTGGCCTATTGCTGCTTTCCATCATTATCTCTACTTGGCTGCTCTCTTTAGCTCCTACCCAGCCCTTATGTTGGCCTTCATCATTACCACTACACAGCCCCTACAAGGCTTAACAACCTCCTAATTCTCTGCAGTCTACTTGGCCCCTATGTTGGCCCCTATTCAGTCCTCTAGTAGCTACTTGGCTTATGCAATGAACTTGGCTCCTAAAACCACTCTACACCTTATAGCTACTAACTAAATCGCTAACTAATTGTTAGCTTACTGACAAACTAACATCCATCTCACTGCTCTTTTAATTTGAACTAATAGTTCCTTTTCTCCCTAATATGGGATGCCGAATTGGGCGTAATGCATGGCTGGGCACCACTTTTTTTTGGGCTCAATGTACTCATATCATATTAATAAAATAAAGAATGCTTGAAAGGCTAAATGGAAAAATTAATTTGGCCCAATTTATATAACTTGAACTCTTATTACCCTTATTTACGTAAGGCAATGGTCCATAACACTAAATTATTTGCAAGCACACCTAGCAAATTTGATATGGTCCAATATTTAATATGGACTTATATTACATATTAATATACATAGATTTTTATCCACCATATTTCTAGTAAAATAGTTAGCACATACATCATTAAAAATTATGGCTCTATGTAATTTAAATACTTCATAGTAGTACCCACCATTTTCCTTATTTGTCACTAAATAATACTTTTAAACAAAATTAATTATATTATAATATAATTATTTCATTGATCTCATATGTGGATTTATGTCAAGAATATTTCTCAATTAAACCATATTGGATTCCCTTTTCATTTTGAATAATCAAGGTATACATTAAAAATATATCATCACATTACATCTCATAAAATTTATTCAACTCCACATATTACTTTCTTTTATTATGAGTAAGTAATATTTATACTGTCTCATACATTCTTAGTTAGAGCCTTTTATATTAAAAGTCTCTATTCCCAATCATTTTATACCCTATGGGCTTTTTATACGCACATACGTAGATAAAATAATAATTAAAAATTAATCCACTCTTTTCACATTTCCTTTATTAATAATTAGGTTAAATCTCAACATTTATTTAATCAATTAATATTTCCCTTAAAAGGAATATTACTAATATTAGGGATATCACATAGACTCGATGATTAATAATGTATTTTACTTAATTAATTTTCCAATATTAAAATAAACTAAGTAGCATTTACTTAGTTTCTACTTAGTTTTGACGCTACTAAAAAAATTAATATAATAACATAAACTAAATTTACAAAATATAATATAAAATAATAAAATTAAATAACATAAGATAATTATGATAAAGTAAAATAAATAAATAAATAAATTAAATTTGATTTAATAAAATTAATAAAAATTATAATATAATATAATACAAAATCAAATCATATCAAAAAATTTAAATCAAATAAAATAAAATAAAATAACATAACATGTTGGGAGGTAATCACTTTCATACATATTTTTTTTTATTAACTATCTTTCAAACTGCATTTCTTCTCCTTTAACCTTTTTTTCTCATTTACCCAGGTATGACGTTAATTGCTTCCATGCTCCTTCCTTCAGATTTTTCTTTTCAAACGCTTTTTGGGATATTCCACTCTTGAGCATCTTTCTAAGAAGAATAGGAAGTCTCCTTTTTTTTCATCACCCAACATCATTCCCCGCACAACACGTTAGATTGATCACCGATTTAGACCCGATAATACAGATTTACGACCTTTCCTTGATGATTATTCATGCTTCACTGCTCGTTCTTATACCATTGTTTCAGGGGGTTGCGGTCATCTACCTCATTTTTACGAGCGCAAATTTCGTACCTACTCAAGCCTTAACAGAAACTGATTGAGTGGTTCTGCGTTGTCTTGGTTCATTTTCCTTCGGTCCACAGAGCTTCCCTATTTTATTGAGAATAATGGATTTGGCACTTTACTTTATTCTCCTCACAGGGTCATGAGACAATTCGGATTTGACCAGGAACGCCCTTTCGGTCACGCTTGTCGGTGGAATTATGAGGCTGTTCTTCTCAACTTCGTCTCTACCTCTACATCTTTTACATGGGCATTTCCAAGGTTACCAAGTGATGCTCATATATCTCTTCCTTTTGTCATACCAGATGATTCTCGGAGCGGGCGATATACTATCGACGAGCGCAACTACTGGTTTGTGAATCTGAAGAGATGGCAGGATGATACCTTGATTTGTTCATTGCAAGTTTCTATTATGAAACGTCTCTAATGCGGCCGGCTGCTATGTTCTCCTAAAACCAATGTCCGCTCAACACTTTGGCCAGCCAGTAGCCGGTTGATTGAGCGTGAGGCTTGTTGGGTAAAATCTAAATACACTCACACGCAAGTGTACGTGGTCAACAAGTAATATAATGATAAGTCAATTATCGTTCCCATGGAGACTAGTATGAAATTATTTCTAACAATTACCTGCTTTATATTAATCCAAATTTTATTAAATTATCCAATTCAATGATTATAACTATTAAAACTAAAAACATAAAAATACTAAGCAATCAACAAACTTAAAAACTGTAATTTCAAGCAAATGATGGAGAATTAGGCTTACGACTTCACTTTAAGTATCACTCTGATTACTACACCCTATTCCAGTTTAATTCACTATCCCAATTTATTAATCAAGAACACTCAAGTAGAACTAGCCACCTCTCGATGCACTAATGCCATATTAACTTAAATCCACAAACTAGATAGAATTAAGCTAAATACCTTAATCGACTAATTCACTATATCTCTATGTGAATTACAATCAAAGAAGGTATAAATTCAAGTTCTCTATCCGATTACATGTGATGTTAACCATATCTCTACCATAACATTCATCAGGATTCTATTCAATCACAGAATTCAAGAACACAAGCTATAATGACTAAGTCTAGATTCATATTTCCTCCCTCGAATCCATACAAATCCACATAAGATTGGTGATCAAGTAATTCATAAATTAAAGCACAAATCACCATAGATAAACTGAAAGATAGATTATTAAACTAAAATTCAAAACTACATAATCATCGTTCAACCATAAGATCCGTCATAAGCCTAATAAGTAAATTAGTTCATCACAAATAATTTGAAAACTGAAATCATCAAAGCAATCATCATCCCAATTACAATTATTGAATTAAAAAAAGAGAATGAATCTAGAACCACCCTTCTCCTTAGCTCCAACTTGCAATTATCATAACTTATACCTTCAATCCTTCCTCCAATACTATCTCTCCAAATTAGGGCTTCCAATTGATAATCGATTGTATGATGTAATCTATCTTGTTGTTTCTTGTTAATATCCAGCCTAGGACACGTATTCTGACCATAATTCAATGCCACTTACAGTTCCAAACTATGTCAACCTCATTCCTTCACGCCTTTGTAGTATTACAGTTCAGACAACAGTCTGTTTTTCCCGTACCCCCACCCCGGCGAGGGTTTTTCCTTTATAATGTCTACCCCGGCGGGGGTGTATTCTGCAAATGGTCCAGCTTTTCCTCATTTTCTTACCCACTTTAGCCACGAAACCACCTTTTAAGCCCAAATGCTACACCACCATACCTAAACATAAAAATAACACTAAACAAGTAAAACGAATCACAAAAATAACGAATTAGAATAGTTTAGGCTGGAATTAAAGGTTGATTCGTAGGTATAAAATCCACTCATCAAACTCCCCCAAACTTAAACCCGTGCTAGTCCTCGAGCACAAAACAAAACAAAAATGATATGTGATAAGTAGATTTTATATCTACTTATCCGGTATCTGTTACTTGAATTAGTTGCTTAATCTCATGTATCTTAGTTACTTTTCATGCATTTTGTGTTCGTTTTGTAGATTATATGCTTGGGAGCCGTGATTGCAAAGAATTGGTATGAAATTGCAAAGAAAAGCAATCTGGACATCATTTGGGCTTTCTTGTTCATTTCATGTTTTTGGCTTGGAACTTAGATTACATTTTAGAGCTTCTTCTTAGCTTTCCGGAACAACTTGAATCATTCTAATCGGAGTTCGGATGCAAGAGTTATTACATTTGTACCAACGGACGTCGAACGTCACTGTTTGGTGGTCATTTACATAGCAGCCACTTCAGAGCCACTTTCAACATTGTTCCAGTCCTTATTTTGAAAAACGCAAAGCATGACAGTTGTAGATCTACATCTCCTCTTTTCGGAACATCTTGAATCATCAAAATCGGAGTTCAGACAAAGAAGTTATGGCCATTTTCCCAAACGACGTCAGAGTAGAAAATGTTTCTTCACAAAACCCCACGGGGGGTGGGCGACCAGCTCAAAGCAGCCCCCCTAGCCAGGGGCGGGCTCTTGTATAGTAGTATAAACCGGCAATGGGTGGGTAGCCCCGAAAAATACGAATTTTGTTCAATTTTGAGTCCGGGAAGGATTGTTTCGATCCGATTGACTAAAGGACTTCCAAGAGGACTTCCAAGAGGACTTAAAGACATATGAAGAGAGTTATAAAAGGAGGAGAATCACAGAGACTAGAGAGAGGATTCAATTAGATTAGATTAGAGTAAATTAGATCAAAAACACTAGTTCTTATTAGATTTGGAGATTGACGCAACTTGGAGACCATTGAAGATTCAAAGTAGGAGCAAGGAGGGAGTATCAAATCTACAGACAATAGATTCTATCTTCTTATCTTCATCTATCTTTGTCTTTTAATTATTATTCAATTGTGGATTCTTAGTTTTAATTCAATAATCATGAACTAATTCTTTGTTTGAGATTACAATGGATCTTATTGTGTAGTTTATTTTAATATGCTTTGCTATCAATTATTATGTTCTATTATGAGGATTGTCTATTGTGATTTGGACTTAATTGCTTAATTGTCTAGCTAATAATTACCGTGATAATTTATATGAACTCGAGAGATGAAGTATTAATTTAGATCTTATCATGATAGCATGTGTTTGTGATTTCTGCATAGATGGAATTCATGATTCGTGTTTCGGATAGAGATATGCCTTTACGCCATATGTAATATTATAGAGAACTTGTGCTTTAAATCCTTTTTAATTGTAATTCACATAGAGATATAGTGGATTAGTTAATTAGGGTGTCTTGCTTAATTCTATCATTCGTGGATTTAAGTGAGTATGAGTATTATGCATCGAGAGGTGGTTTTATCTGCTCTAGTGTTCTTGATTAACAATTCAGGATAGAGAATAATTGATGAGAAGTGTGTTAACTTAAATGAAGCAATAAGTGAAGTTGTGATCTTAAATCTCCACAATCTTAATTTAATTAGTGGTAATTACAATTAGTTTACTTATAAATTGAAATTCATTCGTTTAAATAAGATTGAGTTGGTTATAGGTTAGTACTTGGTGATTCTTATTAAAGAATTCCTCGTGGGAAGGATACTCTACTTTCACTTTATTACTTGTTGACCACGTATACTTGCGTGTTGTGTGTAACTAGATTTTACCCAATAATATGCAATGCAATGCAATGGAATGTAATGCAACTAGTCTATATGACTACGAATCCAGCAGTCGTGATAGACAGAAGTCTTTCTCAACCGGCCTCAGAGAAATAAAGTAAACATGACAATACTTCATATCAAAACCAATCAATAATTCCTATTAATCATCAAATCTTAAAATGTTATTACTGGTATAGTGTGTGTGTGCTCAACACCCATGCTAACTGATGAAAATTCAAATTTAATACATAACAAGTCTCTTAGAAGGCATCATACAGTATAAACTCAAGAATTTAAAAAATAATCAAAATCCCACTAAAATCAAATAATTACCAATATCAAGGGTCCAAATAAGGTACTTATACTTTATTTTTATTTTTTTCTTTACAGGGACTTTTTGCTCTTATTTCCCGTTTTTTTTTATATATATACACATGGCTATGAAATGCCTTATTCCCTTAGGATTTTCAATGCTACCTTAATGAGCTTTCGACCATTAAGACCTTAGGGCGCTATGTGTAAATACAATCCCATCGGGATTACTTACTCAAGTAACAAAAGCCATAAAACTAGACAAGCATGCCACGGTGTTTATATATATATATATAGCCCAAATTTTCCCCCAAACTTAGGTTCTTGCCTAATTTTCGCCTTCACTGCCTAACCTTGTCGTTCTTTAATTCAAACTAGCATTATCCTTTAGAGGTCCTTTATGTATCAATTTGAATTAAATCAATCAACATAGTTGTTTTTACCGTGCTAACCTTATTATACCATGTTCAAACAGGAAAAGATCCACTTCATAACTGAAAATCACATCAAAGTTCTAATAGTCGGTACTATACTTGTCTACTCAATCCCAATCTCATCATTAGCCGTAATAAACTGAACTATATCAAACCGCTGGATTTATGCAAGATAACACAATACTTAACTAATCATTTTTATTATTTTAGATAGAATAAACATAACAAAATTACAAACTAATAAAAACTATTTACCAAACTACTCTACTATGCAACTATTACACTACATGAATGCAAATATATAATGAACCAAAAACTAAACATAAAACTAACATATGCAAAACAAACTACTAAATTAAACATGCAAACATAAAAAAATAAACTAACTCCCCCAAACTAAACAATTACAATGTCCTCATTGTGAAAATAAAGCAATAAGTGTAAGAGGACGTCCCTGTAAACGTCTAAGTTTGAGGTGATGGTGGTTGTTTCTCTTCATTATCTGAATCGAAAGGTGGAAACCTTGGCATTGGGGCAAGCTGCTGGTAGGGAAACTGAGCATTTGGATTAAAACTTTGGAGAGTCGCATTCAATGAGGCAAATGACATATTCATAGCCTCGAACATATGTTCCTGCCTGGCCGCGAGTCTCCTCATCTGTCTGGTGGCATCTTTTTTGTACCCATCCACTTTTCTCTGGAGGCTCTAAAATTGAGGGCTAAACATATCTCTGTCGAACTGTGACATCACCTCAGTGTCCTACTCTCCCATCATCTCGTTCACCTGGAACTCGTCGTCCTCCGAGGTGTCCTCAGCATCAGCCTCCTCCTCAGAGGCTGGTGGAAATATGAACCTGACTCCTCTTGGATGAGACTCGCCCCCGGGCCACACTGTATATCGTGTGATCATCCTTATGTCCAAAGTTTGAAGCGGCATCTGTGTAGTCTCATCACCGGACCACCTCACTCCAGCCTGCCTGCACAACCCACATATGAGGGATGGGTGTGGCAGGCCGCCGGAAAATGACCCTTATAGGCATCTTCGTATAGAGAAACTGATGATGGCACCTACGTCGATGAGAAAGTCTTGCACGATTGCATACAAAAGAAGTATCTTCTCCTTTGTCACCTCTGTCGTATGTATGGACGAGAATAGCTTGGTGCACATGAACGCATACCAAATCTTACCATAACGGCTCAGGTCCTTGATATGGAAGATCGTACCCCCTTTTCGTCCCTTGACCCATGAGGTGCCCGACTTTGTTATCTTAGTTAAAATCGCCTCATAATCGGGTTCGTGGTCACGCAAATAGACATATTGGTATTTCACAAGAACTCGCAGTCAGTAGTGCTCGTTAATTGCGTTAGCACTGAAAGGTACTTGCTTGCCCCTCACGAATGCTATGAATGGGGTCTTATCCTCCGCATTGGCATAAAATTCCTTCACCAAATTGACGATCGCTGGCTCTATCTCGTCAGTGAACCTACCCCATCCTTTTTCGTATATTTGTCTTTTCATTTTGCCATCCACGTTGTCAGGTGCCAAGCCGCACTCTGGGGTTAGTGCCTTGGTCACTAAATAATCATAGCGATCGGCGGCGTTGGCATTCACGAACTTTTTTCTGTCAAAGGCCCGAGTTAGTGGTGTAGACCCGGAACTCTCGCCTTGCTGTCTCTTCGATGCTGGTTTTGGTGCCATGATACTGGAATGGATGAACTCCCGCCAAAATCCCCCCCCCCCCCCAAACTTAACTTGAACAAATCGTCGAACATTTGGTGTGCATGACCCACTAGACTTCCAAATTTGACCACTGTAACCAAACTATAGTAAACAACTTTGAATAGTGATTAGCACATGAATTTACCCTTGTTGATTATGTTGATTGCACTGCTTTCTTCTTCAATGGTGGTATGGATGTAGTGGATGAGACCAATTGAAGTACTTCTCCTCCTTGTGAAACCTGAACTAGAAGAATCCAAGCTCTATTATGGCTAAAATTGTATGGAATAGGATGAACATGAGGTGTAGTTAGGTCTTGGATTTATAGAGAGAAGGTAGAAGGTAGTGTAGATATTGTTGTGGGTTAGTGGGATTTCATGTGACTAAATTATGGGTAATGGGGGTATAGGAGCCGGTTGTGAGAGAAGTAATGGGGAAGATGGGTTAAATGTTTGTAACTTCCGAACTAAACTCTTCATGTTTAGCACTTCTTGGGACGGGGTAATAAGTCAGATATGCTCGCTTCTCATGGGGAGGGGGTACACTGTAGTTGCACTTGATTTTTCCAATTCTTCGCATCTAACACATATACATGCACTTACCAAGTACCTGAAACACCAAAAATTGATAAATTTAAGATAACAACATGAACATTGAACGTTGAAGGTTGAATTTACTATAGAGCATGACTCGCTAACTACTTGATAAACCAAAATAACTTACTTTAAACTAACTTATACTCTAAACTATGAATTAATTAGCATACTTAATAATACTGAGAATAAAAGTAAAATTGGGTTGCCTCCCAATAAGCACTTAATTTTAAGTCTTTCAGTCTGACTACTCCCGATGGTATCCTGGATCAGTTGGGTTATCCGCGGCATGCTGTTTGTTTATAGCACATAACCAACATCGTTGTATTGCATGCCCGTTCACTTGCATGTTTGAGAATGAAATTGACTTCTTATCCTCAATTAGTGCCTTAAGACCACCATCCTCTCTGCAATCCCCGAATTCGACACGTTTAGATTCATCGAGTAACTCACACTCTTCCTTTTCAGTCGGGATCAGGATTTCCTTGATCACTTTCACCTTCACTACCTGATCGAACACTTTCAGAATCAGTTCTCCATTAGGCACATCAATCAGTGTTCGTCCAGTCGCAAGGAATGGTCGTCCCAAAATAATAGGGATGTTCTTATCTTCTTCAAAATCTAACACACAAAATCAGCTGGAAAGATCAATGAGTCAACCTTCACCAACACATCTTCAACTATTCCTAGTGGATATGTTAATGATCTATGTGCGAGCTGTAGACTGATGTTGGTTGGTTTTGCTTCCTTTAATCCCAGCTTTCGGTAAATGGATAGTGGCATAAGATTTATACTTGCTCCTATTGCACGAAATTGTGAAGCTTCCCGGATCTTTCAATTTAGGAGGAAGCTTTTTCTGCAGTATTGCACTGCATTCTTCAGTTAACGCCACTGTTTCGAAGTCCTTGAGCTTGCGTTTCTTCAAAAGTATTTCTTTCATGAATTTAACGTAACGTGGCATCTGCTTTAAGTGCTTCGGCAAATGGAATATTGATGTGCAATTGTTTGAATATGTCCATAAACCTTGAAAACTGATCCTTTAACTTTTGACTTTCTAGCCTTTGAGGAAAAGGTACAGGTGGTGTAGTTTTATTTTGTTTTTCTTCCTTTTGCTTGGCCACCACTTTCCCCTTAGATTGCCTATCTAATTCATTCCCTTCATTCTCACAATCATCATCTGTACTTGCTTTCCTGTCCAAGTTAGAATTCAATTCCTTACCACTCCTAAGTGTAATCGCATTACATTACTCGTGATTTCCTCTCGGATTCTTTTCTGTATCGCTAGGCAACATCCCTTGAGGCCTGTTGTTCAAAGCCAATGCAAGCTATCCCATCTGATTCTCCAAGTTCTTTATTATTGCCGCTTGCATTTTCATGGCCGCCTCATTGCCTGCTATATACTTTAACAGTGGCTCTTCCAAATCTGACTTTTTCTCATGTTGTGGAGCGGCCTGTTGATTCTGATTTTGAAATCCCGGGGGATAGGATGGTCGTGGAGCTTGCTGATTTTGATTGTTACTCCATGAAAAGTTAGGATGGTTCCTATTCTTTGGGTTGTAGGCATTCTGATACATGTTCTGCGGAATCCTACACTACAAAAAAATGGGGATTCTGCAACAACCGATTTTCGTTGCTAAAGGTGCCAAATTTCGTTGCAAAAGGGTTTTGGCAACGACTTTACTGTCGTTGCGTATTTTGCTGCACAATGAGCATTGTTAATTGTTCCGCAACGAACATATTTTTTTCGTTGCCTAAAGTAATACATTTTACAACGAAATTTGGCTTTCGTACGGAGACATCGATCCTTTAGCAACAAAATATATTGTTGCAGAATAATTAAAATGTCGTTGCTAAAAACCTCATTTCGTTGCAAAAGCCAGTTAATTGGTAACGAAATGAACTCTTTTTTTTTTTTTTTTGCAACGACCATGCATTTTCGTTGCAATTGACACCATTTTGCAACAACATTTTTCGCTACAGTAAATTATGAAAATTATTGCCTAAGCTTGCTTTCGTTGCGGAATGTAAACTTTTTTGCAACGATTTTCCTTGCTGATTATATTATTTGGCAACGACATTATACTGAATCAGCAACGAAAATGTTTGTTGCTGGTTATTTTTCAATAGCAACGAAAGTCGTCGATTAGCAACGACATTATATGTTGTCGTTTCTTTATATGTGCAACGAAAGTTGATATAATTTGCAACGATAAAAAATATTGCCTTTTATTTTAGTATTAGCAACAATATCCTCTTCGTTGTTATTAGGTTAATTTTTTGTTGCCAAATATTATATTTTTAATGCCATTAGCAACAAAAATTTGTTGTTAAATGTATAAAAAATTGTTGCTATATTAAAACTTGTTCAATACTTTGGTAACGAATTATATTGTTGTCAAATCAAAATTTGACATTCTTTTTGTGTACCTGACTAGCTCAATGTCCCCATAGCAAATAATGACAAAAATACAAAAAACTAAAATATTATTAACTTAATAAAATCATCCACTACATAATCATTCATTATCTTTACAATTAACCATCTAAAGCTACCACAGTTCTTCAATCAAAGTATATATCTACATATATAAAGAGAGTACACTTCATAATTTCATCCCTTGTCTTTCGTAAACGCAGCACAGAAATTTGATATCTAGTATTGTAAGGCAGGTCGTAGAAGCAGTCTTCCTGCACATATTTAAAAATAATAGCAAGTCAGAAAAATGAAGCAAATAGGTCACCAGAGGCACTTAGTGCCAAAATTAATACACAAAGACAATATAGTTGCTACGTGATACTAATGTACACCGTATTGCTCATAAGCAGAAAAAGAAAAATAGGCAATCACAATATCATTTGCTACAAATCCAAATAGAAAAAAAACCTTCAGTGCGACTATATGATTGCTCTGTTACAAGACAATTGAAATCTTAATTGGCCATTTCATAAATTAATTTCAGTAAGTATAGTGGTAAACATATTTTCTAAATATGTTAGAAGACTTGTAGATTATTATTATATGTTGACCTCAAGTCAGAATTCAGTTACATTCAACAACCACAAGCATCACACAATCTTAAATACCATCACATAATCTTAAATAACTATGTTTAGATTTCTATATAGAAAGGACAACAATTATGAAAAAGTTGAGGTTATTAGTCAATGTGAAAAAACTTTTCTTGAGATGACAAATTTTCATACAGTATATGCCCCAAAGATGCTAGCTATAATCACAGACATCATAGATTTATTTACCAAGAATTCAACATGAACAAGCTACAAGAGACAGTTGTCCAAAATTATATTGAAGCATCAGTAGCAAAGCCATCACAAACAAAAATGAACAAGCATACCTACTCCACCACGAAAATATATCGAGCATATGTCTTCATGACCAATTTCTCTAACAAATTCAGGTCACCAAAAATAGCATAACCAGAAGATCCACATGTAAAACAGTCTACAATGTCAAGGCTTGACTCCTATTTCATA
The DNA here is from genome assembly GCA_020205615.1 of Panax quinquefolius. Lineage (NCBI taxonomy): Eukaryota > Viridiplantae > Streptophyta > Magnoliopsida > Apiales > Araliaceae > Panax > Panax quinquefolius. The sequence goes on from CM035151.1 coordinate 36,096,317, forward strand.
ATACTTTAGAAGAAAGAGAATAGCACATGGAAAAAAATTTGGTAGGTTGAATTTGTTGCTTCCAACTACAAGAGAAAACAGAAAATAAATATGACAAAATAAATTCATTATATAGATTTTAAAACTTCCAACTTTATCATCAGACTAAATACAGGGTAGATCCCTTTTACTGTCTTACAGATAGAGACTAATTTTCATATATAACAGATAACTCCAACCTTTTAGCATTGATCTATACATTTCAAAATATA
>CM035151.1:36101567-36114067 GCA_020205615.1 Panax quinquefolius
ATATTATCATCTGGTCCATCACTCTGCTCCCCGACTGCCTCAAATTTATATTCTCATTTTCTCAAGAGAAACGTGAAAGAAAGGGTGAGCTCAACTAGCCCAAGAAGAAATATTATGACTAAGATAATGCGTAATAAATTATCATTAGCCTTCAATAGTGTTAAACCGATAAAATATAACAAACATCAAGTTTAAGCTGCAGTGAACAAGCAATCCATTAGAAAAGTCAAGTAGAGAATAAAATCTACTATCTTCTATGATTTAAAAAATTTTTCATGACATTTATCACGAGACTCAACTTAATAAATAATCCAATCATCATCCCTTCTGACTACTACCAAGGATATTCATTAATATCACAACCACAAATTATCCATGCACTACACGCCCAAGGATATTCGTGTATTCATCAATGGTCATGATCATGCCAACAATCGTCCATCAATGCACTACGGGTCAATGAAGACTTTTTCCACATTATTTGTAATATTACGGCCATGATTACAATCAATAATCCTCGGTCATAATCATACCAAGTCCATCTATGCACTATGTGCCACAGATGACTTTCAACATAATATAAACATGAGGATGATGACAATGATATAAGAATTCAATAAAACAAGTTCAAGAATTAATTTATCCAGAACTAATAACGCCCAAATTGTCAACATGATACTTTCTTAGTAGAGTAAAATTCAAGAATGCTCGTAAGAATATTTCCATGAAAAGATATCGGATGAAGCGCAAATATCAAGGATATTCCACTAATTTCATGGAGTATAGAAGTCAAAGTTTTAACCAACCGAGTATAATAAAGAATGGAATAACAAAAGAAATCACTGTGCATGCGATATTTCAGCAGACAGCAAAAGTTATTCCAACAGTAATAATAAATAACGGAATCAGTCCACAGAAATGCATGCCGATGTGATATTACAATGTAATAATAAAGAATGGAACCAGTCCCAGAAATGCATGCATGATGTGATATTCCAATGTAATAATAAAGACTAGAACTGAGTCCCACGAAACGCATGTATACGGGATATTCCAAATGTAATAATAAAGAATGGAACCAGTCCAACGAAAACGCATGCATGAGGATATTCCAATGTAATAATAAATAATGGAATAATGTAAGAATTTCACCAAGTATAGGGTATCACAGATACAAAAGTTATTCCAGCAGTAATAATAAAGAATGGAATAACAAAAGAATTTCACCAATAAGAAAGAAGGAATACTCCTAATGAGTACAACAAATAATATCCCTCACCGTAAAAGAAACTAAATATAAGAGTAGGAAGAAAGCGTAATACTTTTCTATAGCTTTTCTATAATTTCTCTCTCTAAAGTTTCAAATTGAATTCGTAAGAAATAATGAAGGAATGAGCTTCTATTTATAGAAAAATGGATCAGATAAGAATTAACTCATGAACGCGGTCCAGATTGATTTACTTTAATCGACTATCCATATTTAAAGCAAAATCTTTTAAATAAAATATAATATATTCTATTTATAATCTAATAAACCTAATAATTTTATAAAAGATTTTACTATACTACGCAGCATTATGCAAATACTATGCATAATAAAATATAATATATTCTAATTATTGTCTAATAAAATAGATAACTTTATAAAAGTATTCTCGCTTTTATATAAAAGGTTTTACTATTATTATCCTAATAAAACGAATAACTTTATAAAAGTATTACATTTTATATAAAAGCTTTTCTGCTTTTATTACATTAATAATACCAATAAAACAAAACCGAGTGACTTATCACATAAGCATCAATAATCAATACTGTGTGCTACTACTATGCAACTACGCCAGACATCGCATTACTTTTAACACGGTGTTTCAACAGCTTAACAGTAAAACTTCCGCCGTTATTTTCATAAAGTATTTTTGTCGTTTTTTCAATCCGATAATAATTTCCGCTATGGGGTCCACCAATGATTGTGGTCATTGCATTTAATATTCCCCGTTAAAATGAATATTTCCCCAACCAATCTAATATTATATAACAACTCATGTATTTTGCAAAATTTATAAATATTACCCACAACTATAACATTATATCAAATTCATTCCATAATATTCAAAATGATATTTATAGAAAATTCATCTTTATTCATAAAAGTTGGGGTCTTACAACCTTCCCTTCTTATGAAATTTTTCCCTCGAAATTAGGTACGACTGGTATGTCAAGAGGTAAGGATACCTTGATTTCATTTCAAATTCTAACTCCCAAGTCATTTCCTCAACATCGTGGTTTCTCCACAAAACTTTGACTTGAGGTATAACCTCGAGCGTAGAATATGTTCCTTCTTATCCAAGATTTGAACAAGAACCTCTTCATACGCCAAATCTTCCGCTATTTCGTCCGGTTCTAACTCAATAATGTGGTTCGGGTCTTTCACATATTTATGTAACATGGATATGTGAAAAACGTTATGAACACGAGACATACTTAAGCAGTAAAGTTTAGTCTATAGCCACAATTCCTACTCGATCGAGGATTAAAATGGGCCGATGAATCGAGGATCGAGCTTTTCTCTCTTTCCAAATCTCGTAACTCCTTTCCATGGAGCAACACGTAACAACACATGATCTCCTATATCGAATTCCACATCCTTTCGATGAAGATCATCATAACTCTTTGTCGATCTTGTGAGATTTTTATACGTTGTCGGATCGTTTGAATCTTTTTCGTAGTCATACGTATCAACTTTGGTCCCAACAACGTTGCTTTCACCCACCTCATCCCAAAGATATTGGAGAACGACACTTTCTTCCATACAACGCTCGAATGGAGCCATGCCAATACTTGCTTGATAACCGTTGTTGTAGAAAACTCCACCAATGGTAAGAACTTGTCCCAACTTCCTTGAAATCAAGGACATGTAGTCTTAATAGATCTTCAAGAGTTTGAATAGTCCTCTCGATCGTCCGTCCGTCTCGAGGATGATATGCCGAGCTAAATCAGATATCTGCGCTGCCCATAGCTTTTTCGCAAACTAACCCAAAATCGTGAAGTGAATCTTGGGTCTCGATTAGAAACTATGGATACCGGCATACCATGTAGCCTTACAATCTCGTTTATGTACATATGAAGCAAGACGTTCAAGTGTATAAGTTTCTCAGATTCAGAAGAAATGAGCGTATTTTGGTCAATCTATCAACAATGACCCAAATCGCATCTATACCTCGAGAAACCTTAGGAAGACCGATAAAGAAATCCATGGTAATGTGCTCCCACTTCCATTCGGAATTTCAAGTGGTTGTAATGGACCTTTTGGTACTTGATGCTCCGCTTTAACTCATTGACAAGTTAGACACCTTGAGATAAACAACGCTATCTCTCTCTTCATATTGCTTCCACCAAAATGTATGATTTAATATCATGATACATTTTGGTACTCCCAGATGGATTACAAACCTGTGTTATGCGCCTCCATCATGATTTTATACTTTAAATCGTGGTCGTTAGGAACACAAAGTCCGGAGTCGACTCAAGTATTCCTTCTTCATCGATTCTTGCTTCCAAGATAGCACCTTCTTGCACTTTCTTCCTCATACGACGCCTCCTGTGTCCAGTAGCTCGAAGCAGCCTTTTAACTTTATCAATTAAAGTCGGTTCTACTCAGATATTCGCCATCATCACATGGGGTCCCGGAGTCTTTAACTCTATCTCCATCCTTTGCAAGTCACACAAAATGGGCCTTCAGGTTGACAATATCGCACTCAGATTTTCATATGATCTTCTACTCAACGCGCCATCACCTACCACGCTCGCTTTTCCAGATGGTATTGGATGGTATGATCATAATCTTTCAACATTCAAGCCAACGTCGTTGTCACACATTGAGTTCCTTTTGAGTGAAGAAATATTTGAGGCTTTTATGATCCGTAAAGATCTCCACCTTCTCCCCATACAAGTAATGCCTCCAAATTTTAAGTGCGAAGACAACAAATGCTAACTCTAGGTCATGAGTAGGATAATTCCTCTCATATTCTTTGAGTTGTCTTGAGGCATAAGGCTATGACTTTCCCATGTTGCATGAGAACACATCCCAATCCTTTACCCAAGCATCATCAGACGAAAAATCCTCCGAGCCAGGATGGTATTGTCGTAACAGTCTTTAAATGAGTCTCCTCTTAAGTTCTTGAAAACTCTTCTCACATTCTTTCCTCCAACCGAACTTTGTATCTTTCCGAGTCACCGAAAGTTAATGGAGTAGCTATTCGAGAAAATCCTTCCACGAATCTCCGATAATAACCAATTAAGCCGAGAAAGCTACGATTTTTGGCCATCGATTTAGGTTGCTCCTAACTTTGAATAGCTTCAATCTTTGTTGGGTCAATAGATATTCCATGAATTGATACTACGTGCCCAAGGAATGCTATTTCCTCAAGCCAGAACTTGCATTTCTTCAACTTGGCATAAAGCTTATAATAACGAAGCTTTTGGAGTGTTAGCCTCAAGTGTTGCTCATGATCTTCACGGCTTTTGGAATAAATAAGGATGTCATCAATAAAGACGACCACAAAGTGATCCAAATATTTCTTGAATACTCTGGCTCATCATATCCATGAAGGCAAAGAGAGCATTAGTCAATCCAAAGGACATGACTAGGAATTCATAATGCCCGCATCGAGTTCTCAAAGCCGTCTTTGGAATGTCATCTGCTCTAATCTTCAATTGGTGATATCCTCGAACGAAGATCAATCTTTGAAAAGAATTTGGCTCCTTGCAATCGGGTCAAACAGTCATCAATACGCGGGCAATGGGTACCTATTTTTGATGGTGACATGATTCAACTCCCGATAATCAATACAAAGTCGATACTCCCATCTTTCTTTTTCATGAATAGAACAGAGCACCCCAAGGAGAAGTACTAGAACAAATAAAGCCAATGTCTAACAATTCTCGCATTGGGTCTTTAACTCCTCAAGTTCAATAGAGCCATTTGATATGGGGCTTTGGAAATGGGTTTTGTAACGGGTTCAAGGTCGATATACAAAATTCAATTTCACGCCTAGGGTAGGCTGTGAAGTTCTTTAGGAATACGTCAGAAATTTATTAACAATAGAAATATCATTCAAAATCGACGTATTTTTGTTTAGATCTATGACGGGCTAAGAAAGCTTGACATCCGCTTTTTCAATAAACGAATAAATTTTATGGCTGAGAGATGATCGTGATTGATTTTAATGGTTTGGTTGCTTGAATTCGCATAATAGGTTGATTAGGAATATGAAAGCTAACAACCTTACAAAAATAATCAATTTTAGCATGATGAGTAGTTAACCAATCAATCCCTAGAATCACGTCAAATGCAAGTATTTTCAATGAAATAAGATCGACAGGTAATATGAGGGTACCGATTTGAACCAAACAAGACTTATAAACAGTGGATGTAATGAAGGTTTCTCCCAATGGAGTTTCCACAGATAAGTCAAAGTCTAATTTCTCCTGAGTCAAATTTAATCGTTGAGCGCAAGTAGGAGAAATAAAAGAATGGGTAGAACCCAGATCAAATAAAGTATAGACTTCGCTAGAGTTTATGATAAGCTTACCCGTGATGACTTCATTCGGGTTCCTTGCTTTTCGGGAGGTCACAACAAACGCCTCCTCAGACTAACGGCTTTTGACTTTTTCGGGACTACCTTTGGTGCCTCCATCCTAGCTGAACTTGTCTTTGGTGAACGACAAAATCAGGCTAAGTGACCTTTTCTTCCACAATTATAACATGCTTTGATGACATCGCGCAGCTTTGACCGATGTGTCCCTCCCTCCGCATTTGAAGCATATGATAGGTGGTCGTTCTCCTTCCTTAACAACATGGTGTTTGGTCCGACGCCTTTCCATCATTATTGAATCTCTCTTCTTGAAATGTCCATTCTTATTGCTTTGGCCTCGATTACCACCATGTGGTTACCATTTCGCCCGTTGATTCCTCCACACTTGTTGTCACCGCTTCGATGATCGCTTCTCACCGGTATTATCATTTTTTCACCGCTTCTTTTGGTTACGTTGACTCATTATCGCGCTCCACTAATCGAGCCCTATTTATAACATCCGAATACAAACACGCTTTTATGAGAAATAAGATGTCGACGTATCTCCGCTTCAAACCTCTTAAAACATACACGTTATTTCTCTTCATTATCCACCAAGTGGGACGCAAACCGAGACAACTCGGAAACTTAGCTTCATCATGCGACACTGGCCATATTATTCTCGCTTCCAACTTGATGAACTCCACCTCCTTCATGTGATGAATACTTTCGGAAAGTACTTGTCGTTGAATAGTTCTTCGAACTTCTCCCAAGACATTTTAGGTCTGCGGCAGTCGAGTACGCTTTTATCGATTCCCACCAAGAATCGCCTCTCCTCGCAACATAAAGGCGCAAGAAGGGAACCTTTTTTCTCTCCTGAGCATCCCAAGACATCAAATATCTTGGTGATCCGCTTTATCCATGCTTCCGCCGCTTTAAGTGGTTTTGGCTCTCCAATAAACTCCCGGTGGTCCCAGCTCCTTGAACTGCTTAGCGGTGATCGTCCGAGAGTTTCAAAGTGTTTCCACCTACATTTTGGATAGGAGCCGCTCTCGCTTTCATTGTTGTATGAAATTGATAAAGCCTCCGAACATTCCATCATTCATCATTTGGTCAGTGTTGTTGTTTGCATGAGGATTATCGCCTTCTTGATGCACATTATCCTGATTATTGATATGTGGTGAATCAACGATCGCCTGTGCTCCATTGCTATTCTCAACATTCTCGGATGTCATTTTCAGATACTGCCACAAAATAAAATGTTAATTGACATGTAACATATTATCCATATATTCAGACCGACCAATTAAATACCAAAAAAAACTTAGGTAGGTCATACTAGCGAAGGAATTCCCCGTCTCTCCCCTCCTAGTTCTAATCTCACATCTTAGCCAGGGATCATATTCCTAAGCTCTGATACCAACTCTGACGCCCCCAAAATAGGTATACATCACCTATTCTGAGTCGCCAAATACATGGTACAGAATACAAATACAATCTTTAATATACAACAAGAGAGCTATGAGTTTTAATACAAATACTGTCTTCTAGACAATATCCACTCTCAGAAAAAGTCCTCATTACATTTATTATCACACTATTTAATGTAATAGTGAGGACTACTAATACTATCATCCGTCCATCACTCCGCTCCCCGACTCGTCCCTAGCTATATTCTCATTTTCAAGAGAACAAATTGAAAGAAAGGGTGAGCTCAACTAGCCCAGTAAGAAATATTATGACTAAGATAATGCATAATAAATTATCATTAGCCTTCAACAGTGTTAAATTGATAAAATATAACAAACATCAAGTTTAACTGCAGCGAAATAAGCAATCCATTAAAAGAGTCAAGTAGAGAATAAAATCTACTATCTTTTATGATTTGAAAGGTTTTTCATGACTTTTATCGCTGAGACTCAGCTTAATAAATAATCTACATCATCCCTGCACTACGGCCAAGGATATTCATTAGTATCACAACCATAAATTATCCATGCACCACAACCAAGGATATTCGTGTATTCATCAATGGTCATGATCATGCCAACAACTGTCCATCAATGCACTACGGGTCAATGAGGCGACTTTTTCCATATCATTTGTAAAAATACTGGCCATGATTACAATCGAATAATCCCTCGGTCATAATCATACCAAGTCCATCTATGCACAACAAAAGCTACATATGACTTTCAACATAATATAAACACGAGGATGATGACAATGATATAAGAATTCAATAAAACAAGTTCAAGAATTAATTTATCCAGAACTAATAACGCCCAAATTGTCAACATGATACTTTTTGTAGAGTAAAATTCAAGAATGATCGTAAGAATATTTCCATAAAAAGATATCTTTGGATGAAGCGCAAATATCAAGGATATTCCACTAATTTCATGGAGTATATAAGTCAAAGTTTTAACCAACCGAGTATAATAAAAAATAGAATAACAAAAGAAATCACCACGCATGCGATAGACATGCATGCAAAAGTTATTCCAATGTAATAATAAATAACGAAACCAGTCGTGCGTAAAAATGCACGTACATGTGATATTCCAATGTAATAATAAAGAATGGAACCAGTTCTACAGAAACGCATGCATGTATATGATATTCCAACAAGAATAATAAAGATGGAACCAGTCCAACAGAAAAACGTATGCATGTGATATTCCAATGTAGAATAATAAATAATGGAATAATGTAAGAATTTCACCAAGTATAGGTATCTCACGATATATATGTTATTCCAATGTAAAAATAAAGAATGGAATAACAAAAGAATTTCACCAATAAGAAAGAAGGAATACCCCTAACGAGTATAACAAATAATATCCCTCACCGTAAAAGAAACTAAATATAAGAGTAGGGAAGAGAGAATACTTTTTATAGCTTCTATAATTTTCTCTCTAGAGTTTCAAAGTGAATTCGTAAGAAATAATGAAGGAATGAGCTTCTATTTATAGAAAAATGGATCAGATAGTAACTAATTCATGAAACGGTCCAGATTAATTTACTTTTAATCTGACTATCCATATTTAAAGCAAAATCTTTTAAATAAAATATAATATATTCTATTTATAATCTAATAAACCTAATAACTTTATAAAAGATTTTACTATGCAAACACTATACAGTGCACTATGCAAAACACTATGCATAATAAAATATAATATATTCTAATTATTGTCTAATAAAATGTATAACTTTATAAAAGTATTTCTGCATTTTTATATAAAAAGGTTTTACTTATTAGCCTAATAAAACGAATAACTTTATAAAAGTATTCATTTTTATATAAAAAGCTTTTCTATTTTATTACATTAATAATACCAATAAAACAAAACCGAAAGTGACTTATCACATAAGCATCAATAATCAATACCGTGTGCTACTATGCAACTACGCCAGACATTATACTTTTTAACACCGTGTTTCAACAAAGCTTAATCCAGAAACTTCCGCCGTTATTTTCATAAAGTATTTTTGTCGTTTTTTCAATTCGATAATAATTTCATTATTGGGTCCACCAATGATTGTGCCGTTGTACAAATATTCCCCGTTAAAACGAATATTCCCTAACCAATCGAATATTATATAACAACTTCACATGATTTTGCAAAATTTATAAATATTACCCACAACTATAACATTATATTAAATTCATTCCATAATATTCAAAAATGATATTTATAGAAAATTCATCTTTATTCATAAAAGTTGGGGTCTTACAGGCTGTCGAGCTCAACCTTGCAAATAACCACTTTTGCAGGTTAAGGATTCAAGGTAACGCTAAGTGCTACTTGAAAGACATGAATCAGATGTAATGCATGAAGATTTATATACTTTGGCTGAGTTGTTATTATTTGAACCATGTTTAATATTCTGGATGATGTACTTGATAATGTATGATGTTGAGTTATAAAGTTTAAATTTTCTCCGATGAATATAAGGTATTGAACCTCGATGTAAGTTTTATTTATTAACTCTGATAAGGTGAGTAATAAGCTAAGTATGGTTCAAAGGTAGGTAATGATAAATGTTTTGATTCAAGGAATTAAAGTAAGAAGATAGAAATGTTTAAATTATTCTGCATTTTATTAAGTTTAACATCGAATAATGATGTAAAATCAGAAGTTAGACATATTATAACGACTGAAATCAATAGTTGAATTGTATGAATTTTGGGGTCGTTACATAAATAATATTACACTTGATTAATCCATTGTTGTGAAAAGTAAATACTGAACTGAAGAACTGAAGTTTTAATTTATTTGGTTATTTATAATTAGTTTAGTAAAAACTCAAAACCCTTTTTTATTAGAAATTTTAGAATAAATATAAAACAAAACACTCTTTGTGGGATCGATCTTTGCTTACTACTGTGCTAATTGTTTGAATTTGTAAAGTTAAAGTGAGGTTAATTTTGGAGTGTCAACGACAGTTCCCAATAGCAAAATTATTGATACAAAAATAAAATAAAATTATAGTTACAGATTGTGAAGGCCATACATATTCAAAGGAAATACATTATTTAATCAAATTTGTTGAAGAAACTAACTAACCAGTAGCTGGGATCCTACATGTTCGACTTTTATGAAAGAGGAGGTATACTTTGTTCGTGTCTGAAAAAATTATCTGGGTCAACTCTCGTCTTCACTTGAACCAATCTGTCAAAATTATTCTTGAAGTAACTTTTACCCCACTTGCTCGCTTTTGCATAGCTCGTACTACCTTGTAAATTGTTCACTCCCAAATCAAGATCATTATAATTCACATATGCAGTTCTCGGAGACTTGGTAGCATACGGAGTCAAATACTCGTACAACCCTCTAATCCATTTCATACGCTTTGTTCTATCTTGATCCATAAGCACCCTCATGTACATCATGTACAATGTTCCTGCCCTATGTGGAAACGGAATCGCAGATTCTGAAATCTCATCCATTTTTCCACCGTATGATGTCAAGATCATTTTAGTTGTTCCTGGTTCTTCTTTGAGAAGTATTTCCCATATCCCATTTAGACCCTTTCTTGAAATTGGCTTATCTACAAAGCCTGATTTCGCCTTAAAAGGAATCTTAAATGAAGTTCTATTCAACAAAACATCAAGAGGCTCTTCGGGGGATAATAACGAGAAAATTAACACAGATTGGATATAACTAACTTCTACACAATCTTCTTTCAATAAACCTAACTCGGGGAACCTTTTTTCCATCAACAGAAGTAGTTTATCCATTCGACCAAGGAACAAGGCAACGAATCTGAAGCGTACCGTTTTATCATTTTCATGAGTACTTGAATCGTCGTTAAGTGCTGTTTTAACATCTTGATTGATTGAATTTTTCCATATGCTTTGTGCCACGATTCGGATTTCGAGATCTTTAGGTAGCTTAGGGGCTACAGTTTGCCACCGATGAACAATTTCAGTTGCATTTTGTTCTAAAATTCTGTCCACTTCAAAAACGGTCACAATTTTTGGGACAGGAACTAGTCTTATTTTCCAAGAAAGAATAACTCCAAAGCTAGAAGCGCCACCTCCTCTAATAGCCCAAAAGAGATCCTCACCCATTGATTTTCTATCGAGAATTCTTCCATTAGTGTCCACCAATTGGGCATCAATAACATTATCAGCAGCAAGACCATACTTTCGTCTCAATGTGCCATATCCTCCTCCACTTATAAGTCCACCAACACCAACGGTTGACCAAACGCCAGCCGGAAATCCAAGTGTGTTACTTTTCTCAGTAATTCTATAATAAAGTTCACCTAGGGTTGCACCACCTTGGACCCATGCTGTTGCAGCTATAGGGTCCACATTGATTGATCGAAGATTAATCATATCGAGTAACACAAATGGGACGTGTGATACATAAGAAAGAGCCTCGTAATCATGACCACCGCCTCGAATCCTCATTTGAATGCCATATTTCTTGGAACAATAAATAACCGTTTGGATTTGTGATTTATCCACGGGTTTAACAATGACTAGGGGTTTAGGGGTTTTAGGCGATGAAAATCGGAGGTTGTTTATGCTGAATTGCAAGACAGATGTGTATGAAGAATTGCTTGGGGTGTAAGTAACTTGTGATATTAAAGTTGAGTTACGAGAAAATCTTGTTAGGCATTGAACAAAATCTTCATGTGATTTATGTGCCCATGAAAAAGTTGATAAAAGAACAAAAAGGAAACAAAGCTGAAAAAAAGCTGGAATCTTCATTCTTGCTGAGTTGCTATGTGAAATGATCATGTTATGGTTGCTATTTATAGAAGGAAGCAGTCTGAGTAGAATATAGAAAGATACAATTAAGCAAGGAAACGGTCCAAATGACCCACTCACCAAGAAAAACATTTAGCTTTCTGACAAGGGTTGACTAGGTTTTGATTGACTTGCTTCGGGGGGCTAGAAAGTCCTTACGCTTATGCTTTACAAGTTGTTTCATTATCATTTCATAAACAAAATAACAATATACAAAAAAAACTCACCCATCGTCTTATCAATGTCCATAGGACTCTTGAAATAATTTTCATAGGATTAATATCTCGAAAGTTGATTTACTAGCCTTATTTTTTATCTCATCAACTGTCATATTTCAAGCATTGAAGAAATATAATCTTTACACATTTACAAAAAAATTAACTGTAAATAAAAGATACTCTATCCGTCCCAGGATAAAAGTCCTGGTGGACTTTTCACGCATATTAAGAAGATGAATGAAATGACAAAATTGTCCATAATAATATCATTAAATATGGAGAGAAATTAGAATAAGAAAAGTATGAGATATTTAACGCTACGGGTATAATAGAAAAATATGTGTAAAAAGTTTGGTATATTAAAGGAAAATGGGACATTTAACGTGAAAGACTCCAAAATAGTAATAAGCGACTTTTATCATGATTTTATGAAGTATA
>CM035151.1:36119067-36132499 GCA_020205615.1 Panax quinquefolius
GAAGCTTGATAATCAAAAGGATAATCTAACTCTAGGATATCATCTTCTTAATCAAAGGTAGGAGCTCAATATCTTTCTCTAAAAGTTTAGTTTTTCTCTTCCCAAAAAGTCTTTGTAAAATATTTGTAAAAGAGGAATTGTTGATATGTATATAGTTTAGTATAATAATTATTTGTAAAAGGTTGTTTCATGAATTTGTATGTGATTATAGAGAAATTAAGTCATGTATATATGCAAATTGTGAAGAAAATATATTACAGTGTTTACATGAAAATATATATCTGAACATGGTTTAGTTTAAAATAGAAATTAAGGTTTTATTAGTTGTTAAATTGATTATGGAAATTGATAGAGTATGTATAACCATAACTATGATGTTTTGAAATTTCTGTTTTGATTGAAAAACAAAATCACAGTGTTGGTTTTCATAAAAAATGTCAACAATGGAGTTTTTGCCAAAAACGTTGAAATTGGGTGTTGTAACTTTGATGTTTGTGTTATTTTATGAGTATAAACATGTTAGAAGTCTTCACAATATGTTTATATGAAGTCTATATGTATTACATGTTAATCGGTCTATTAGATTCGAGCTTTTGGCCCAATTGGCTTTTTTCTTGTCTTTGTTGTCAAAGTTGTCGATGACATCTTTGGAGTTTTTTGTGTGGCAGCTGACCCAATGAAGACGATAGTGGCATGATGCCATCACTGCCACTTGATGCCATCACCACTGCCATGCAGCGTGACCCTGATGTAAACCGTAGCACCATGTATGCAAGTTAGCGATAGAGGTTCGGCAGTTTTGTTTAAGTATACAATTTTTGAAAATAAATGTTATGTGTTAATAATATGAATGATAAATGATGATTTCAGTAGTATTAAACTATGAATGAGCATGTTATCAAGAGTTAATTAGTATTAACGTAGTTTAATTTTGTGAATTGGTAATTTAACCTACATGATGTATACATTTTGTTTATATAGATATAAAATGTTGGTAATGACTAATTATGTCATGATGACATATGTATAGGGTATTGATTCAAGTTGTAAGGTTTAGCTTGTGCTAAAGGCAAGTTTCGTTGTACAAGTTTAATTTTGTTGAACACATTATTGCTTTTAATTCCATTTCAATTATGCAAGTTGCTAACTCTACACTTTCGTGGAGTTAGATTGTTTATTATTGATAAAGCTCTTGTATCTATTGGTTCATGAGGATGCAAGTATTCTACATCTTACATTTTATTATTGAACAAGTGTCTTTAATATGTAACTCGTTAGTTAGCATGCGAGTCACTGTATTCTAGTGATGAACAACTTTGTCGTTCAATTTACTATTTATGATGCATGTTTAGTATCCAATCCTCAATAACCTTGAATGTTATGATTATTCCATGCTTATGCTATTAGATTATTCCTAAAGCATGATGTTAATTTACAAATATCAATTCAGTTATGATTATTCCATAGCTTACAGTTATTTCTTTTGTAATCAACTAATCCTTAGTTGATTACCGTTGAATTCTAAATTACCCTGTAATGTATCCAAACCAAACTTACTTTGGTGCGGACTTGTATTCTAAATACTGAGATGAACAACACTTGTAATAAAGGTTTACGCTTAGGGTTAAAATGATTGTGCACAATACATTGTATGAAGGGTTGATCCCCCTAAGTACGTGGAGTCCTTATAGTCTTATGACTGTTAAAGTTAAAGTTGAAAGATTACTTATAACTGTGGACATGATTCGTGGTCATTAGACCCTCAGTGAATGTTATAATTTTCAGAAAGTTAATAGAATATATTGTTCAGTTCTATTGAGCTTAATATTGGCAATTGATGTAAAAGTTTGAAGATTTAATTATTGTTATTTCAAGTGGGCCTTGTTGTTAGGTTTGTAATATTCAAGAACGCAATCAAATTGCATAAATAAGGCGGAAACGTGGAAAATCAGAGTTTAAAAATTTTACAAACCATATACCTGGATCACCCTTTATGCACAATTATTAATTAAACGAAAAAGATAACGAATAAGAATCATACACTTGAAGATCGAGCTTCCTCAGGTACAAGTTCACCTCCAATCCTTTTCGTTCAACTTGAATCCACCCGGGTTTGGTTCCTTCCTTTGATCAACATTAGCCACCCAAGTGTTTTGGCCTCAGAGGTGATCCACCAAGGAAGAAGAAGGATTTAAGAAGATGGGTATTTGGCTCAAACCCTAGTTTTCTATCTCTATAGAAAAGAGCGTATTCTCCAACTTTTGGAATTAAATGCATTTTGATATCGATATAAGACTCCTCTTATAAAGATATCGGGTAACCTTATTTAATAAAATAAGGTATTATTTAATTAAACTCTTTTAATTAAATGGGCTCCCTAATCTTATTAGGGATAATTAATTAAACTCCTTTAACTAATTTTCCTCCTAATCCTATTAGGAATAAATGAGAGTACTTATATTAAATTAATTCCTAAACTCTTTTAGAAATTAAAATAATAATAATTGTAATAATATTAATAAGAATCCTCTTATTAATTTATATTTAATATTTCTAAAATATTAAATAATAAATATTAAGCTATTTAATTTATTCTATCACCATAGATTAAATTAAATATACTTAACATATTATTACGATTATGCCATTAACTTCTTAAATAATTATTCTTTTCTTTTATGGTGTGACCCTTTAGGTTCTCCATATTAAATAGGTTGTGAATAAATCAATTAGAACAATTCTAATCTTATTTAAATAAATAAATTAAATAATTAATTTATTTAAATAAATAATATTTATTCTCTGATAGGGATAAGCCTCCCTAGCGATCAGCGACTTTCCGGATAATATAGATTTCAACATTAATCATAAAAGAACCTTTGAGTAAATAGTTACCGTCACAATTCAATCCTTCCACCATCTGATGTCCCAATTAAATATAAGACATGGAATTCTTGTCAAGTCTTATTTTATTTAATTATATGTATTTCGATCCTTAAGCGCACAACTCAAATAATGCAAATTAGAAACTCCTTTCTAATTTCATTTTGCCTTCGCCAAGGACTCTTTGGGTTGTCATTTATCGAATCACATAGGACATTTCTCTTCTTTTATTAGAAGTGGTAGATTCTTTATTGATCATATATTATCTCCATGTACAACTTGTTATACCCTGAGCATACCCTTTGATATACCCTAAGGGTCTTAAGGAATAAGTCAAAGTATAACTCATCATACACAAGATACTATGATGATCTCAAGTCCAAGGATCACTTGTCTTACTATCACTACTGAGAATTCCTATTGGCGAGTGCAAGTAAAACTCCATTAGGTATTCCTTAGCGAGCCACGTTCAATGAACTTATTCTCTAATAAGCACCTACATACTTACTTTAGTGTCTCCACACAAATGATCATGAGATCAATCATCCTCATCCAATGAGCAAGCAACGTATGTACTAATCTATCCGGATTTACTAATCCCCAATTTAGTAATCCAACGATTGGGAACTATTTTAGTTTTAAGCTTTCTAAGAATTTAGATCTCATTAGAATGATCATCATCATTATTCTAAAAGCATTGCTTAAAACTATGGGTTTATCACATATTATAAAACAGCAACATGTAGATAATTAAAAGCCTTTAATAAATTAATACTTTTTATTAATAAATGAATAAGATTGTTACAAAGTATATGCTTTAGCATCAAACATGATTGGCTTGTGTGCATACTACTTTCACTTGTTTGATCACTCTTGCCTGTAAAATTTCTTACAGCTAAAGTTGAAACTGGTGACGTACCTAGCACCAGTAAGGGAAAAGGAAAGATGAACAAGTACTGAAGACTTGTAATAGATTGGATAGTTTTATTATCAGACTTTGGTTTAAAGATTGTAATGAAGTTTATTAAATTTCTGCATTTGAATGATTGTTGTTAAAGGCTAGAAAACCTGGGAGATTTTTATTTAAGTTTTATCCGGTATGGGCAGGTTTTTATTATTCAATTTATTATAATTGGGTAGTTAGAAATGAATGTTTTGATTAAGTGAACACCAAGTCTTGAGGAAATGAAGTACCAGGATTTGGGGGTGTCACAAGGTTGGTATCAAAGCTTTAGGTTATGAACCTTAGGTGGGGGAAAAGCCTTAGGAAGTAACCTTTGAAAAGATAGTGGAGATAACTCTTATCGAGTTTTAAGAAAGAAGTAATAAAACACTTATGTGCTTATGTGTTTATAGTTTATGTACTCGTGAGTGTCGAGTAGTAATGATTAATAATTAAAACTTTAAAACTTTGTTGTCAGCATGACTAATGTCGGAGAATCCAGTCAGGCTAGGGAGGAGGGACCTCAAATGCCTATAGAGGAGGAACCTCGCGACATTCATGTAGTTTGGGAACAACTACTACCACGGGAGTCAGCCCCGTTGGTCACAGTAGTTGAGGATGAGGATGATGATGTGGAAACAGATGAGGAGGATCCCATTGAGTTACCACAGGAGGATGAGGATGAGGAGGAAAGGATTCCACTTAACTCGATAGCAGGCCGTATATACGATGAGGTGTACTACCGTAACGTGGAACTTCAGGATACAATTGAGGAGTTGCAGGAGATAGTAGCTGAACAACAGACTGCAATGACACAAAAAGACGGCGAGATCTAGGATCGTGAGGAACGATTGACAAATGTCGAGGATAAACTAGTACAGATTGAAGGAGAGAAAGAACAATTGATCGAGATGGTTGCTGAACTGAAGAACACGCTGAGAGAAGAAGCTGCTAAGAGGGCAAGAGCTGAAGATGCATACGAGGAAGCTTATCAACGAACTGGAAGAGCAGTAAGGAACTCACTGGCGAAAAGGATGAAGATGGAAGAGATGGATAAAGTATTTGACACCGCAATTAATCGAGCTCAAGATCGGGTCATGGGATATCCGATTCAGTTCGAGACGCTGCCATCATTCGTGTTAGATCGCAGAACAATGTTTCGGGTCATGGAGGAAGAACGTGATAGGGCTAAGAAGTATCTTAATAGAACATCATAGTTGTTGTACGATGAGTGAAAGGTTAAATAAATTATAAATCCCAAGTGTTATGCAACCTATGGGATATGACTATGATGTTGTCCTGAAACTTTTGTAGTTCAGGAAAGTAATGTAGATAGCAGTGATGCTATTGTTTTATGTTTTCCAAAAAGATTTTGAATAAATAAAAGTTGTTATTTTATTCAAAGTGTTATATGTTATGTGGTTATTTCTTTTATGGAGGCAAGTTAATTAGAAAATACTTAAAGAAGCTGAGTAATAGTCTAATAGATGTTTTGTTTTAATAGAAAATGCCTCCCAGACGTGAACCACCCCGATAGAGAAACAATGAGAGAACTCTGATAATGCTTGACAATGTTGGCCGGTAACCAGATTCAACAACTAGTGACACTCTTCGCATGAGGCGTTGCAGAATCAACCACAAAACCATGGTACAACGTTTAAGGATTTCAAAGGCGGTTGGACCACCAATTCAATTGGGTACATGAATCCAATCAAGCACGACACGGATTATGGAGATAGAAAAAGTATTCGATGTCGCTAGGGTAGGGATGATCGTAAGATCGCCGCATAACGTTCATGTTGAAAGCGAAGCTAGTTATTGGTGGCGAGCCAATAAAACTTCGGGAAGGGCAGGAGTGATGACTGGGATAGGTTCAAGGAGTTGATCTTCGAGACCTATTTCCCGGAGAGTTCGAAGAGTCATCTGGAAGTACAGTTTCTGGAACTAAAACAAGGGACAATGACGGTATCCGAGTATACCACAAAATTCAATGAATTAGAGAGGTTTGCGCCATATCAAGTCGCCATGCATTTGACGAAGCGAAAGCGAAGAGATTTGAACAGGATTTGAAGCCACAGGCATGCAGAAAGAGGGTATCCATGTTCGATTGAAGACATATCGTGTTGGTGATGGAGAAAGCAGTACTCGCTGAAGGTGGAGGTGAGGCAGTAACAAAGTTCAATCAGGAACAAAAGAAGAAGAAGAATGAGAATGAGATTAAGAATGGAGGTGGTAGCGGTGGAAACAACAACAACAAAAATAACAACAACAACAATAACAACTTGAAGAGGAAGTGGAATGGGAACATGGGTGCTGGAAACCATCAAGGTAACCAGCAAAACAAAAAGTTTGAAGCATGTGCGACATGTGGGAAATTTGACAAGGGTGCGTGCTTAATGGGGAAGCGGGTATGCTTCAATTGTGGCCAGGAGGGTCACATCGCCCCAAGTTGCACTCAACCGAAGAAGAATGTATGCTTCACGTGCGGATCCAAGGATCACTTTGCTCGTGAATGCCCTAAGAAGAAGGAAGGAATGACAACCAGAAGCAATGGAGGTAATAATGGAAGTACATGGGCCATTGCAGGACCTGCAACTTCAAAAAAACCCACAGCCAGAACCTTCAACATGACTATGCAAGATGCTATGCAATCAAAAGATGTAGTGTCAGGTATTATCCCAATCAATGATATAAATGCTTATGTATTATTCGATTCGGGGGCTACTTGTTCGTTTATATTTGATGAATTTGCTAAGATGTTAGAATTGCCTATAGAAGAACTGAATTTTCCTTTGAACATAGAAATTGCGAATAAGGAAGTAATCCCTGTTAGATTCGTATACAAGAACTGTAGGGTGAACATTAAGGAAAATATCTTGTTGGTAGATTTAATTCTGATTAGACTCGGGGAATTTGATGTAATTTTGGGGATGGATTGGCTGTTCAAATATGGAGCAGTAATCGATTGTCACAAGAAGTGTGTAAACCTTATGACTCCGTCAAAGGTAGTATTTTATGGTAGCAAGTCGCCTAGACAAATGAAATGTCTGACGACTATGCAGGCCAAGAAATTGTTGAGTCAAGGTTGTATGGGCTATTTAGCTTACATAGTCGATACTCAGAAGAAGGGTGTTAAACTAGAAGAAATACCGGTAGTGAGAGAATTCGAAGACGTGTTTCCAGAAGATTTGTCAGGACTTCCGCCTGACAGAGAAATTGAGTTCGTGATCGACTTAGCGCCGGGAACAACACCGATATTGAAGGCCCCGTACAGAATGGCTCTGGTAGAAATGAAGGAACTGATGGTACAGTTGCAAGAGTTGCTGGACAAGAAATATATTCAACCAAGCGTATCGCCGTGGGGAGCGCCAGTTTTATTCGTTAAGAAGAAGGATGGATCAATGCGTCTTTGCATTGATTATAGAGAGTTAAACAAAGTCACTATTAAGAATAGGTATTCGTTGCCTGGAATAGATGACTTGTTTGATCAGCTGAAGGGTGCTAAATATTTCTCGAAAATAGATTTGAGAAGTGGGTATCACCAATTAAAAGTAAGGAAGGAGGATATACCTAGAATGGCATTCAGAACTCGGTACGGACATTACGAGTTTCTGGTGATGTCTTTCGGTTTAACCAATGCCCCTGCTGCGTTCATGGATTTGATGAACAGGGTGTTTAAACCATTCTTAGACAAGTTTGTAGTGGTATTTATTGACGACATTCTAGTGTATTCCAAGACTCAAGAAGAACACGTGGAACATTTATGTTTGACATTGGAAACACTAAGGAAGGAAAAACTGTACGCAAAATTCTCTAAGTGCGAATTTTGGCTCGATCGTGTACAATTTTTGGGTCATGTGATTGACAAAGATGGGATTTCAGTGGATCCATCAAAAGTGGAAGCCGTAATCAATTGGGAACAACCAAGAACACTGACAGAGGTGAGGAGTTTCTTGGGACTGGCTAGTTATTATAGAAGATTTATTCAAGATTTTTCTAAGATAGCCACTCCGCTAACAAATTTGACAAGGAAAACTGTAAAATTCGTTTGGACGGAGAAGTGTGAAGAGAGTTTCCAAGATTTGAAGAAAAAGTTAAGTGTGGCACCTGTGTTGACATTACCAGATAATACAAGAAATTTTGTGGTGTATAGTGGTGCCTCACACGAAGGGTTGGGTTGTGTTCTTATGCAGAACGGCAAAGTTATTGCGTATGCATCAAGACAACTGAAGGATTATGAAAAAGGGTATCCGACTCATGATTTGGAATTGGCTGCAGTTGTATTTGCTCTGAAGATATGGAGACACTATCTTTATGGAGAGAAATGTGAGATCTACACAGACCACAAAAGTCTGAAGTATATTTTCACTTAGAAGGATTTGAACATGCGTCAAAGAAGGTGGATGGAATTGATAAAAGATTATGATTGTGAAATCTGTTATCATCCGGGCAAAGCTAATGTAGTGGCAGATGCTTTAAGCAGGAAAGGTCGGGAAAAGTTGATGCTGATAATAACTCAGGAGGAGCTCATTTTAGAAATGACAAAACTGGAGTTGGAAATCAGATTTCCAAAAGAATCTGATGAATAACTATTCCAGATTGAAGCTGGTCCAACTTTAGTGGACAAAGTGAAGAATGCTCAACTACAAGATGAAGAGTGTAGGAAAATCAAAGAGAATTTGGTTGAAGGTGGTTATGTAAAATACAAGGTCGATACCGAAGGATTACTACGGTTCGAGGGAAGAATTTGGGTTCCAGCAGTGCTAGAACTAAAAGACGAAATCTTGACCGAAGCACACAACACAAGATATTCGATTCATCCAGGAAGCACGAAAATGTATCAAGATTTGCGCCAACATTGTTGGTGGCCAAACATGAAAAGGGATGTTGCTGAATGTGTAGCGAAATGCTTGACATATCAGAGAGTAAAAGCCGAACATCAAAGACCCAACGGATTACTCCAACCGTTGGAAATACCAGAATGGAAGTAGGAACACATCACGATGGATTTTGTGGTGGGTCTTCCAACTACTCAGAGAGGATGCGATGCGATTTGGGTTATAGTGGACAGACTGACGAAGTCAGCGCACTTTTTACCAATAAAGATTAGATTCAATCTTGATCAGTTGGCAAGATTGTACATTAAGGAGATTTTTTTGAGGCACGGAGTGCCAGTATCAATTGTGTTCGATAGAGATCTGCGATTCACATCGAATTTCTGGAAGAGACTACAAGAATGCATGGGGACACAGTTGCGAATGAGTACGGCTTATCATACACAAATAGATGGCCAAAGCGAACGAACAATTCAGACATTGGAGGATATGCTGAGAGCATGTGTCATGGACTTTAAAGGAAGCTGGGAAGAACAATTACCGTTTGTGGAATTTGCTTACAACAACAGTTATCACGCGAGCATCAACATGCCACCTTACGAAGAATTGTACGGCAGAAAGTGCAGAACTCCACTGTCCTGGGATGAAGTCGGTGAACGCCAATTGTTAGGACCAGAACTGGTACAACAAACTGCTGACATTGTTAAACTCATCAGGACAAGATTAGTAGTAGCCCAAGACAGACAGAAAAAGTATGCTGATCAACATAGACAAGATCGTGCATTCGACGTAGGAACTTTTGTATTCCTAAAAGTTTCTCCCTGGAAGGGGAAAATTCGTTTTGGTAAAAAGGGAAAGCTAAGCCCGAGGTTTATTGGACCCTTTGAAGTGCTGCGAAGAGTTGGAGAAGTGGCTTACGAGGTAGCTTTACCTCCAGAGTTGGAAAACATTCATAATGTTTTTCACATTTCGGTGTTACGACCATATAAACCCGACTACAAACATGTGATCGAGTACTGTTGGTTGATTTCGCAATCAAAGAATACGTGCAAGTATACACGGTCAACAAGTAATAAAGTGATAAAATAGAGTATCGTTCCCACAGAGAATTCTAATTAATAAATTCCAACTACTAGCACTATATCAATCCAATTTTATTCAAACAATGATAAATTATGATTTTCTGAAATATTAAAACTAAATTAAACAATTAAAGATATTATTCTAAAATAAGCAAATAAATAAACTAAGATTTGAGTGAATGACTTCCGATAGATAAGGATTAAGACTTCAAATCCCCAATTATGAACTATAAATCAATTATCCAATTATCCCAACTATTATGTCTACTGAATTGTTAACAGGAATTCTCCAATGCCAAAAGTCCTTTTCCAAGTGATCAACTGACTTCTATTTAATCCAGATTAATCTTGCTATATTCCTATGCAAAATAAGTGAATTAAACTCCTTTAATCCCAATTCCTTATGTGTTACATGCGGTGAAAAGATATTTCCATTCAATTCACAAACCTAATTATTCACTGTGCAAATAAATAAGCCACACGTTATCAAAATCAGTTCTAACCCTAGAATTCCTCTTCCAAATCCTTCTAGAATAACAAGGTAATTATTGGCCAAATAATTAAGCAATAGATGCAAGACATGATAAACAATTCACTTTAACATAAATAATTGGAATAACTGAATAACTAATTTATAGCCATAAAAGGTTCAATTGAAATCTTAATTAAAGAATTAGTTCATAACGGAAATAAAAACCAATAATTGTTTGCAAATCATCCTTAAAGAATTACAAATTGAAAATAAGGAGAAGAAGAAGAAAACTTTGTAGCCAATCCTTAATCTCCAAGTAATCCTTGTGTAGCCTCCAATGAATGAATGAATTGATTGAATGATTAGATAATAGCCCTAATTTCAGCACTTATTTTCTTTTTATTGCTTCCCACAATCCTAATCCAATTAGGCTTCAAATAAGCTCCACATAAGAAGTGAAACAAAAAGTCAATCCAGTCAAACCATCAAACACGCGCCTTTGGTGAATCGACATTAAGCGAGGGGCCAGCCTCTAAGTAATGAATTGCACTAGCTAGAGCGCCCCGACGCTAGTCTTCATGTTATTTACCATTTTGCCATTGTAAGCTTGAAATCCTAGAATTACCCCTACAGCTCCCAAATATGCAAAACAAGACATAAACACAATAAAAATGCTACTAAATAACTTGAGAATGCAATAATTTAAGTCCAAATATATCCAATTCATGGGTATATTACCCAATCATCAAATACCCCCAAACTTAAATCGTTGCGTGTCCTCATGCGACAAAACATAAAATCACAAAACAAAACTAAACATTGTGCAAATGCAAACTATTTATATGTTCTTAATTCCAGCAATTCAAAAGCTCACGTATATCCATATGCCTCAGAAAAATCACAAAAACATGCTAATTCATCATGCAAAAGCAGATCAATAATATCCCAACAATCAACGAATCTGAATCTGTTATTACTGATATTGTGAGTGTGTGTTCAACAACCATGCTAACCCATGAAAGGCAAAAATATGAAAGATAATAAATTTCTTAGTAAGCATCATACAGTGTAAACTTGAGAACTCATCAAATATACTTGTTTCAACTGAAATCAAACAATTACCCGAATTCAAGAGTCAAAATGGAATACTTTTGCTTTTCTTTTCTTTTTTTTTATAACGGGGGCTCTTTGCACTTTTCCCGCTTTATTTGCAATTTTTTTTTAAATATACATAAATGACTATGCAATGTCTCATCCCATTAGGCTAACAGTGTTACCCCTTAGCGAGCTTTCAACCAACGACTCCCAGACCATGAAAGACCTTAGGGCGCTAGGTGTAAAGACAATCCCCTCGGGCGTACTTGCTCAAGTAACAAAGGCCCCAAAACAAGACTAGTCACCCTGTATACCTTCTTTTTATTTTTTGTTTAGCTTATATATTCCAAATATTTTTCCCCCAAACTCGAGTTTATGCATAAATTCAGTCTTCTCTAGCTATTCAAATTATCCTTTCATTTCACTAGCAATCATCCTTTAGAACTCTATTATCTAACCATTTAAACTATCATAGCCAACATGGTCGTTTTTCAAAGTGCCTTCCTATAATATCAGTGTCAAACAGATAAAGATTCAATTCATGTCAAGAAAATCATAAACAATCCTTACTAGAGTTGTTCATGCAATTCTACTTTCATCATTGGCCCCAAATATACGTACTATCAAAAACTGGAATTAATATGCAATCCTAAATGCAACAATAAACTAACAATCACAAACCAAATCCTCAAACTAATAACAAACTACAATTTAGAAATAAAAATTAACTACCCCCAAACTAATCTAGAGCAATGTCCTCATGCGATAAATAAGGCAAAATAACACAGAGGACTTCCCTAACGAGCTTATTCCTCTGGTGGAGCATCCTCATCCTCGCTCATCTCTTGATCGGAAGGGAAAAAATGGCGAAGCCGGAGCGGTTGAGAAAGTGGCTAAGTTGAGCGCCCGGATGGGATTGGGAATGACGATGCATTACATGCGACAAATTGGTCAACTAAAAACTTGAAAATCACGTCTTGACTTTCCGATAAGCGCACATTCTGGGACTCCATATTGTAAAACCAGCCGTCTATCTCCCGCTGGACAGCTTCGGGGACCACACCTCGATGAGCTGCTGTAGATGGGCCATAAGTAGGTGGAGCCTGAGGTGGCGGGGCTTGTGTAGATGTAACTTGGGGAATTATGAAACCCAATCCCCTAGGGTGATTTTCCCCACCTGTCCACACTTTATAACGGTGGATCAACTTGTAGTCCAACACGGGCATAGGCGTTTGAATCATCTCATCCAATTTCCATTTTACCCCAAACTTAGCACATAAAACACAGATCAGTGACGGATGTGGTAACCCTCCTGTGGTCCCTCCGCGAGATGCTCGGAGGATAGATTGCTGAATAAGATGGCCGACATCAATCTTTAGGCCTTATATGATTGAGTATAATACCACAGCCCTTTCTCTGGTTACGTGGCTCACATGTGTGTAGGGCATCAATTTGGCACAAATGAAGGCATACCATGCCTTTCCATATAGACTGAGGTGTGACAATGGGAAAGTCATGCTGCCACGCTTATGCACGGTCCATGTGGTGCTCGGTTGACATAGCTCCCGAATAATCTTTTCGTAGTCCGGCCCATCACTCATGAGTCTAGCATATTCATCATTAAGGCCCTCTAATGATAGTTGATAACACCCATTTATATCCTCCTCGCCGATTTCCACTGTTTTTCTTCTGACAAATATCCCATAATGATCATGCTCGGGCAAGTTGGCGTAGAACTCTTTTACAACTGCAATCTTCTTTGGTGGGTACATTCGGTGAGGAGAACCAGTTTTCGATTCGAAATCATCACTGCTATTTCTCCATCCTTGGTTTGATCGGGACATAGACCACGTTCGGGGATGAGAGAGCGGGTAGCCATCTTATTGTAGCGCTCATGTGCCTCGACGGAGACAAACCGTCGGCTATCAAATCTTGGAGGGCCGAAATTTGAACCCGGACCAAATCTCCACATTGTCGTTTGGAAGCCATTGAAATTTACGCAATAGTACAAATTCACAATTAGTTGCGATCGACAAAATTTCTGTTGGGATACTGCGTATCCATGACACTACCCCAAACTAATCTATATATTTGCACATTGAGTACGTGGTTGGGGTGGTGT
>CM035151.1:36132599-36147599 GCA_020205615.1 Panax quinquefolius
AACAAGGGTATACAAGCAAATTAAGAAAATAAAAGAAGAGGTCGAGAGCAATGTTAGGAAAAATGGAATTGATATTTATACATGTATTTTTGATATTTTTACATGATTCTCTTTCACATGAATGAACATACAGTGGGTTCCATTTTTATGTGAGAAAAAACCATATAAAAATATATGTAAAAATAGTGCTCCCCTATGAAAAAATATTTAAATACAAACTCTCAATCCAACCATCTAAGCCTTGACACTCGCTATATAATCTTTCAAAACTACTCTATTTATCATAGATAAATTAATTTTGAGTCGGATGCTTTATGCATCTTAATTGTTAGGATATCACAAGTGACACTACAACAAAAAGGCTTATCAGCGACCGCACATCTGCGATCGCATATAGTCGCAGATGGGTATTAGCGACCGCCTGCAGTCGCTAATATTAGTCGCAGAAAATCTAGTCGCTGAAATGACATCAACGACCAACAATAGCGACCATATTTTTTAGCGCCTAGCGATCGTGTCGGCGACCTCGGTATCGCTATTACGACTCATGATGAGTCATCATCCCGAACGTGATGTGGCACACGTGGCAGCGACCGGTAATAGCGACCGCCTGCGGTCGCTAACTTCTAAGGACCTTACTCGATTCGCTATCTTCATATCGGCGATCGCGTGCGATCGGCCGACTTTATTTTTGTTTTTTAAATATTTTTCCTGTTTTATTGATTTCCCAAAAATAACTGCTTTGTACTACTTTTATCCCGACACACGGCGGTATATATAAGCATCCATCCATCCATGATAACTCTTATATGATAAACATCCATCCATACGGTCAAAGAATGAATCTAAACCAACTGACCTGACACAATC
Source organism: Panax quinquefolius (assembly GCA_020205615.1). Taxonomy (NCBI): domain Eukaryota; kingdom Viridiplantae; phylum Streptophyta; class Magnoliopsida; order Apiales; family Araliaceae; genus Panax; species Panax quinquefolius. The sequence goes on from CM035151.1 coordinate 36,133,470, forward strand.
TGATCGTAAACATCCATATAATAGAATCGTAAACCAATACGGTCAAAGATAAGTAGTTTAAAAGATTCTGAGGCTTTAAAAATCTAAAAAACAAATCTAACAAGGCTTTACAAATCTAACATGGTGGTACAGCTCTTCATGGATCATCCAATTAGTACCTGTAATTAACAAAAGAATAAAACATATATGTTACATGTGTTGATCTTGCTATGACTTGGGAAAGCTAAACAATAGACGATGTACGTAATGAAACATATAAGTACTGGTCGCCACCACGATCCTAGTCGCCACCACGATCTTTGTGATCTTCTTTGCTTCTTACTTTGCTTTTGCTTGACTCATCGAGATTAGGAGAATCGGATGCTAGCCCGATATAAGAAGAAGATCACGATTTTGTGGATCGCTCTCACAAAGTCGGCGAGGAGTATGATAAATTTGGATGACGATGATTGTGTGTAGATTTGGTAGCGAGCAGTTTGCTGTGCCCATTTGATGGTCGGGCGTCGTCTTTGTCCTTGGCCTTTAACATAATTTTTCTTCACGGACGCCCCTCTCCCACAATTCTTGATCGATGCCGGATAGGGGTGCCTCGAGGATAGCGGCTTCGTTCATTAAGCCCTTATAAGTGTCTGTCGGAAGGTTGACAAATAAATAGTTAAAATAAATAAAAATGCTAAAAAAACATGGCGTAATATGTTTAAAGTTAACTTATTACCATTATCCCGAACAACATCGAGCGAGACCATCACGGGTGTGGCCACATACACATCAACCAATTGATAGGTTGACCTTGAGACTCGAGACTCCTACGAGTTCATGTTCTCGTATTAATATGTAAACATATGATATTTTAGCTACAAAACATATTTGTAAACATAAAGACAAATAACTAAGCGATAAGCTTGCTTATCATACATTACCTAGCACATGATATGTTGCGGTTGAGATATCTCTTCTTATGCCATACTTATGCGTGCCTTTTGCCTTTTAAGCCTTGAGATACACGAGGATCTATTCAAGGCGGCGATCTTACAATCTCTTGACCCGACTCTCGGCTTCTCTGCTGCTCACACATCTGCACCCATATGGGATGTGCGCACCACCGAGGCTATGCTCGTCATATCTCTTGCTCACCACATCATCTGGATGGTGATCTCGACATTGTGCGGGGCTTTACGCCGTTCTTTGTTTAGATTATCTTTTAGTTAGGACGGGCGCCTACGCGCGAGCGAGTGCACGAATAAGCGATGCATAAATGCGTCGTCCCATATCTCGCTTCGCAAATAAAACAACAATAATAATATTAAAAGCTGTTATATTACCATAATCGACATTACTAAACTATTAGTTGATTAACTATGTATTATCTATCGAGTGATTAAATAAATATACGAAATTTATTAAATTTGCATCCTTATGGGCGAGAGAGGTGTGCTCGCCCATGTAATCATTAGCGTGGAAGCTAGTTACGTAAGCATAATTGTGAAATGCACTTCACAATTTTACTATCTTGAAAATCACTATAATATCTGATAATTTACATTAAAATATATTTATAACAATGGAAATATTAAACCCTTATATATACACGATGTTTAACTTACGTGCTTTACGGAGGAGGGCGGATACGTATAAGAATGCGATCATCCAGGATTAGCAAGGAACCTTGACACATGATTAGGGCCCAGAGCCAAACCCTTGGCGCTTTTCGTCTTTGTGAGTTCGGAAGACATCTATAAATAAAAAAATTAGGATGTTAGTATGAAATTATGAATGATGATTAATTGTATGAAATAGTTAACTTCGATTACCATAAGTGTGAAAGGTACATAAACATGGCGCAAAATAGTTAACTACAACAACTACAAATGATATAGTTAAGGATATAGAGAACATTCCTATATAGAGAACATAAATGAAAGGTACATAATTATGAACTAAACATGAACATGAACATAAACATACATTTTGTCTGCAATTAAAACTAAACATACATTTTAATGAAAAATCGTTATACGATGAGTCGAGAATCATTTTTGTACAAGTATCGGAGATTCATAACCATCTTCTTTAGATTACGTATGTCGGTGTCGGTTGATAACTCTTCCTCAATATCCTTGTCATACGGCACGATAAGCATCTCGGGATCTAATTCATCGGGTTCATCTCCACCCTCTAGCTGGATTACATCATTGTTGTCCTCTATATTTATTATAGGAGGTCTCTAAAGCATTTCCTCTTGGTAGAAATCCAAAATACATTACTTGGACACGACTACTGCGGCGGGAGTATGAATTCTGACTTGTCAATTTGGCGGCGGTCATCCCTTTTCTAACGGGACTAGGAGTGTAGTATACTTGTCTTTGTTTGAGTTGGTAAAACAAGCGGTTCATTTAGATACCTTGAGACTATGGAGGTCGATATCGGCGATTCCGTATGCATCGACACGTATCCCTTTTTACGAATCAAACCAGCGGCACTTGAACAAGTGAATATGACCCCGTCGTGCCTTATCGGTGACTCTCTGATTTCCTCTAACTCCCCATAAAAGGCACGACCAAGCTCATTGTAACAATCTCCTTGGACACACTCCGAGTTCGTTGTTCTTTTCTGGCGCCCATATGCCTTTGTGTGAAATTCCTGACCATTTATTTTGTAACCATTGCGGGTGACTTGGTCACTATGCGGTCCCATATAGCTAGGACTTGTACATTAGTAGGAATCGTTGATCCCTCGGTCAAAGCCTACAAAACTCCATCTTATTAAATGAAGTCATGGGTATTAACATGGTATATATATATATATATATATATATATATATATATTACGTCTTTAAAAATTGAACTTACTTTGTCCTTTAGCGAAGTGCAAAGTTTTATCCGATTGATTTGAATATCTTTTATCGGTTATCTTGGGATGCTTCACTTTTAACTTCGTCATCGTCTGATCTATACCATGTTATAAACATTAACATATTGGAATAAATTTTCAACTTAAAAGATAAATTATCAAGTTTACATGTGTACCTCACAAATTCGTGATCTCCACCATGATTGAGAAGAATGTAAGTATATGCGACATGTAATTCTTCTTTCGAGAGGAATATCGCTTCCCTTTTCCATAAGCGTATTTAGATAGACCAAATCTGAGAGAGTCGACCATTTAGTTCAACATTTCCCCCATCATCGTGTCTCGATACTCGATTGGCCTTTGTCGAGACTTACGTCAGGAAAATGATGCGAGACAAGCGTAGATATCTCATCGAAGCTGTATGCCTCGCATATCGACCCCTCGACATAAGCTCTATTCTTCACCTTTCTCTTAAGGTTTCCCATCACCCCTTTCGAAAGGTACATCCATCTATATTGAGCTGGACCCCCAACCACGAGCTTCGTAGGGAAGATGGATTTGTAAATGCTCCGTGGAGTCAAAAAACCCGGTGAGAATATTTTTCCGGTTTACGTGATCTCTATGATGTTCTTCTCAAATCTGAGACATGTCCTTCTCATTTAATGATTTTGAACATAAGTCTTTGAAGAAAGCGACTAAGATCCGTCAAAGCATCCCGTATTGGTTTATCAAGCGGATCTCGAAATCTTTATAGGCATGAGCCTCTCCATGAACACATGGCGGTCGTGACTCTTCATCCCTTCCAATTTCCCACCGTAACACACCTTGCAATGTTTGGCGCATATCCATCTGGTAGTTTGAGGAGACTTAACCCATGTGCACATCTTGACTTGCTTTTGGACAATGTGTACCTTGCATGCGGTTTGACAATCTTACCATTAGGAGATTCGTAAAGTTCTAATCAGGAATGACTTTACAAATATCTTTAATGTCCAAAGCGTGCCTTATCGTTATCTTTTGTCTTCCGTAACATTCATCACGATTGTTAAACACATTGTCAAACACATTCTTCTCAATATGCATCACATCTAGATTATAGCCGAATCAAATTTGTAGACCCGATAAAGCGGTTCCCAAAAGATGCTTCTCGAACCCGGTTATGAGATTCGCCAAACCCATTGATTATATTTGTGGCATCAACCTTACCAAATGGGATAAGCAAGCAATCTCATCACACGATCTCGCATCTCCGTTCCGATAATTGCGGTGCGGGCATATCATTGTCTACTTTCCCTTTCTTGAAGTGTTCTCTATTTCTTGAAATGGGTGATCTCCGGTAAATCCCAAGCGATGTGATCAAACCAACAAGGCTTTCGACCTTTTGATAGATTAAAGCGACTTTGTATGCTCCATACAATACGGACAAGCCGACTTCCGTGTGTACTCCATCCAACTAACATACCATAAAATTTGGGAAGTCACTTATAGTCCCATATGCTTCTTTGCCCTAAGGTTGAAATTTGTTTTTCGTTGCAACATCCCAAGATTGTACTCCATCCTCCCACAATACCTTGACTTCAAATACATAAGAGGTCTCAAGTAAACATCTAAGTTCTTTCCGGGACTCTTAGGACCGGGAACCACAGTGAAAGAAACAAGTATGGTTGTTTTTATTTTACACATCGAGGAGGCAAGTTATGCGGAGTAACAATCACGAGAACCGACATGAGTGCGGAGCAATTTGAGTGGCCAAGCGGTTGAAACCATCGATTGGACAATCCAAACCCTCACATTCTAGGTTCAATGCAAATCCAGGATGTGCTAAGTTGAAATCTTTCCAAGCACCTTATCTGCGGGATGATTTAGTTCTCCATCTTTAGTTTGGAGATTTCGCATGCCAACTAATATGTTCAATTTGTTCTTGAAGACATGTACAATCTTTTTTAGCCGATGTGTTATTGGAAAATACCTTAGAATCTTAAATGGTATACTTGATTTTTTGTAGTGACACCCTCTTTATTAGGCCTAAACCGATCATCGTGGCATAAAGCGTGCATTTTGTCATCTGTTCATTTTCCTTATAAAACAACATGCAATCGTTGGGACATGCATCGATCTTTTGGTATCCAAGACCTGACTTCTTCACCATTTTCTTTAAAAGTAATAGTTACGGGTAATTTCTCACCGTCGCAACATACTCTTAATGGCCTCAAGAAGCGACTTTCAAAACACTCATGGCTCGTGTTGTGATCAACCTTGATGTTAAGTAATGTCGCCACTGCAGAGATGATGTAGTGTGTTTGGTGCAACCATGCCATAATGGCTCATTACCATCGTCTAACAACTTAAAGAAGTCTTTGGCATCGAATTCATAGGTTGCTCTCTACCTTGCTCCCAATCAAAATCGGCCTATGATATCATGAACCATTTCATTCAAATACGATGAGTACTCTTGCCCGGTGTACTTATGTGATGCCAACACCTCTTCTCTGCCCATGTGCCCACCAGCATTCTTCGTAATTTCTCATGAACCCAGAAACAAGTAAATGATAGTTTACCATATCTCTGTCCATATAATTTATATTCTTACACTTCAAACATGGACATCGTATCTGCGACTTACCATTCATACATTCCAGGTGACTATAAGCATACTCCAAAAACACTTGGCAACCAGTTCTAAATTCAGTTGTAGCACCTATCTGGGCACTTGACTTTCGTCGTGCCATCTAACTACGGTCTGAATAGAGGTCCATGATTCCACGGTACCTACTATAGACAACATTATAAATGTTAACATATGACTTGAGCATACTTGTAAGTGTGACGCCCCCAAAATAGGTCCATTCCATCCAACCCATTCTGAGTCGCCAAATACATGGTATAGAAATAACTACAACTTTATTATTATAACATATAAAGCTGTGAGTTTAAATACGAGATATTGCCATCTAGACAATATCCACGCAAATAAATCCCCATCATAATTATTGATACATTATTTTATAAAAATGGTGAGGACTACTAAACAACTCTCTCTAGAACCTTCATTCCATACCAGGACTAGTACTCATTACATTCTCGCCTCTCCGAGAAGAAAATGGAACAAAAAGGAAAAGGGTGAGCTCAACTAGCCCAAAAAAGAATATTATGACTAAGATAATATATACAACAAATTATCGTTAGTCTCCAACGGGAAAAAATCTAATAGAATACAATAGACAAACCGGTTTTAAATCAACAACTGCGGTGAAACAACAATTCATTAGAAGAGTTAAGTAGAGAATGCAAACTACTATCTTCTATGTATGAATTTAAAAGTTCATCATCGATATTTTATCCTGTAACATCAATCAATATATATACGGAATCAAATATTTATCTTTGCACTACGGCCAAAGATATTCATCGATCGGTCGTATGTTCATCTCAACACTGCTCATCTTTGCACTACACGGGCCAAAGATATTCATCAAGAAATCATTCATCTTTGCACTACTGGTGCCAAAGATATTGATAATATCATCATTTAAGACCGAGGATGATGAAAATATTTTAAAGAAAGCGAATCCGGTGAAACAAAATGACAAGGATTAAGGATTAAGGATTAAGTACTTTGTTTTATCCATGTTCAAAAAATACCTCAAAAAAATAATCATAGTGGTGTAAAATTCAAGAATGATCAAAACATGGATACAATCAAAGCTAGTATCCGAATAGATATTTTGGACAAAAAGAAGAAATTTTATTTTTAAATTGAATAGTGTCAGATATCGTGAATAGTTTCGTATCGTGAATAGTAACTCTGACACCAAAAGATAGAAATTTCCCAAAAAACATCTTCACGCTTCATGAATAGTACTCGTGAATAGTAACTCATGAATAGTAACTCGTGAATAGTAACTCATGAATAGTAACCCCGACATGAAAAAGTTCAAATTTGATAAAAAGTTCCAACCAATATTTCAAAGATAATGATATTGAAGAAATAATATCATTTGAGAAGAAAATAACATCCTTTACCTCGAAGACAAGATTTCTAACAAATTTGAAACAGGATATAGGATATGACTTAAACTTCGTATAGTAATACTCAAAGTATACTCAAAATGTAAGACCCCAAATTTTTATAAATAAAGATGAATTTTTCTATAAATATTATTTTTGAATATTATGGAATAAATTTGATATAATGTTATAGTTGTGGGTAATATTTATAAATTTTGCAAAGTATGCAAGTTGTTATAAAATATTCTAGAATATTCTTTTGTTAGGGAATATTCGTATAACGGCTCAATCATTAGTGGACCCCTAATGAAATTATTATTCGGATTGAGAAAGCGACAAAATATTTTATAAAAATAACGGCGGAGATGTTACCGTTAAAACTGTTGAACTACTCTATGGTAAAAGTACGATGAATACGCGTGGTCGCATAAGTAGCACACGGTATTGATTATTGATGCTTACGTGAGAAGTCACTTTCATTTATGCTCAATTATTGCTACGAGAATTCTTTGATCATATCTATTATATTATTGATTCAATTATTGTCACGAAGATCATACGTATAATATGTTATAGTGTTAAATCAATAATTGAGACGACAAGTTATAAATGATTAATAATTGTTGAAAGATTAAATATGTGTTGATGAAAATAAAATGATTTGTGGTAAGTTTGATTATTTTATGGGGGCCTATATGTCATCATCTAAGAGTCCCTTCGTCGATAGTAATTACCCTTATGAATAGTATTTACCTTCGTCAATAGTAATTACCTTCACATCGATAGTAATTACCCTTGTGAATAGTATTTACCTTCAATCGATAGTAATTACCTTCGTCGATAGTAGTTACCCTTGTGAATAGTATTTACCTTCGTCAATAGTATTTACCTTCGTTAATAGTAATTACCTTTACCAGACGTCGAACCACTTGTCGTTTCACATTCTGACGTCCAAAACCACTTTTCTTTTCACATCATTAGTCGTCAAGCCACTTGCCTTTTACACGAAAGTGTTAAGCTAGAAATCTTCTATAAATAGAGGCCTAGGACTTCATTATTTTCATTTAATTCATTCAAGCTATAGAGAGAGAAAGTATAGAGAGAATAAGAGAGAAAGAAGAAGTATTTTATTCTACTACCTCACTGCGATATTCAATCTCCTACCAAAAGTAAGGGGTGTTATTCTTTCTTATTCATGAAGAGAACTGTTGTTATTCCATTTCTTATTATTCATTGGAATAACTTTGATACATGGGTTTACCTATACTTGGTGACATTCTTCTATTATTCATTGGAACATCCACATCGTGTGTTTTACACGGACACTGGTTAAAATCTTTATTATTATTATACATTGGAACATCCTGTCGTGTGTTTTACAGGATTGGTTAAAATCTTTATCATCTCATTGGAATATCCTATCATGTGTTTTACGGATCTGGTTCCATCTTTATTATTCTGTTGGAACATCCCGCTTGATTGTGAATTTCACCGACTGGTTCCGTTATTATTATTCTCGTTGAATAACTCGTCATGTTAAGTACCGCATGCGTGGTGATTTCTTTTGTTATTCCATTCTTTATTATACCCAATAAGTTAAAACTTTGACTTCTATACTCCATGAAATTAGTAGAATATCCTTGATATTTGCGTTTCATCCAAAGATCTTTTCATGGAAATATTCTTCCGATCATTCTTGAATTTTACTCTCTAAAAGCAAAGATCATGTTGACAATTTGGACGTTAATAATTCTCGGATAAAATAATTCTTGAACTTGTTTTATTGAATTCTTATATCATTGTCATCATCCTCATGTTTATATTTTTTTTTGAAAGTCATCTCGCGGGCTGTAGTGCATAGATGGACTTGGTATGGTTATTAATTGAGAGACTATTCGGTGTAATCATTAACCGTAATGTTACAAATGATGTTATAAAAATCCTCGATGGTCAGTAGTGCATTGATGGACATTGTTGGCATGATCATGACCATTAATGAATACACAAATATTCTTGGCCCGTAGTGCATGAATAATTGTGGTCGTGATACTAAAGAATATCCTTGGCCGTAGTGCGAGGGTGATTCGATGATGTGGAATATTTATTAAAGTCGAGTCTCAAATTTATAAATGATGATGAAAACCTTTTAAAACCTAAAAGATAGTAGACTTTATTTTCTACTTGACTCTTTTAATGGATTGCATATTCATTGCAGATTAAACCGGTTGTCTATTGTATTTTATCGGTTTAACATTGTTGAAGACTATTGATAATTTATTCGCATTATCTTAGTCATAATATTTCTTCTTGGGCTAGTTGAGCTCACTTTCTTTCTTTCATCTGTTTCTCTTGAAATGAGAATATATTTGGGACGAGTCTGGGAAGCAGTGATGGTCCTGAAGATAAGATTAGTAGTCCTCACTATTACGTGAAATAGTGTGATAATAATTGTAATGAGGACTTTTTTTTTTTGAGTTTGTATAATATCTAGTAGGCGATATTTGTATTTAAACTCACGATTTATGTCGATTTATTTACTACGGCAGTTATGTTAATAAGTTGTATTTAAATTACGTACCATGTAAGTGGCGACCCAAGATGGGTGATGTATACCTAATTTTGGGGCGGCCACACAAAATACTCACAAGAATACGCCGATAATATAGAGAGAGAAAACTTGATTTCGGTGTGATTTTCAATTCTAACCTAAGCTCCCTATTTATAGGAAAATGCTTAGAACACCAAAGTAGAAAATTGAATATAATAATATTATTTATAAACAAAATTCCTTAGCCCACCTTTGAAATCTGATTTGACCATAGCACATGTTAAATGAGGTTCACAAACTCACCAAAAACGCGTTTTCTCAAAATAATTAATTAAAACTCCCAAAATCAATTATTTTTGAACTTCGTAACTTCAATAATTCATAATAAATAGCCATTTATCGAAAAATTGAATCTCGAGCCTTTTTATAGGAAATTCAATTCTCTACAACTTTGCGTAAGAAAGTTTTTCCAAATTCCAAATGTAAATTGGCCAAATCCACATACGGACAATTTTACATGTGCTATAATCAAATTTCGGTCAAGAAATGGGGTCCACCGACATGTTTAACATGTTTTAAACATTTATTGCAACAAAATACTCTTCCTCCTCAGATACTCATATATCCCACATTCGTTGTAAAAATATCACCGTTAATATATTATTAAAATAATATATTTAAATGAATTATTTTATCGAAAAAGATAAAATATTAATTTTCAACAATTGTCATTTTAAAAATTTTCTCCATTTATATCCACATAAAATCAATATTTTCTCATCATATAAATCAATAATTAATTATTCACAAATAATATTACGTAATCACATCATTAACAACCGAGCAGGTTCCAGGAAGAGGGGCTTTCCAATAAGGATCTCTCTTACTCTTGGCAAGCCGCAATTAGGTGACCAAACCTCTCCTGTAGGCAGAACTTTCTAGACATTGCCAATAATGTTATCTAATAATATTATTGAGATAATATGAATTATTGCTTCGATAATGAAAATACGTGTAATGACAATTATTGAAACAACAAGAATATAAAATATCAACGCAACAATTATTAAATCAATAAAATAAAATTACGAAGCAGTAATTCTTTGTAACAATTATTGAGTAAGGCCTTCTTACGTAAGAATCAATAATTGGTGCAATACCGGTGTCTTCTTCGCTCAACAACGCATATTAGTGTGTTTTAACCTGGGTATTCCAACAAGATTAATGGTAACAACTACGCCAAGTTATTTATAAACAACTTATATTTGTCATTTCTTCATCCAATCGCTTTCCGTTATGGGGCCCACAAAGACTGCGGCGTCGTAAATACGAATATTCCCTGAGCGATGCGAATATTCCACGACCAAACGAATATTCCAAACAATAATGAATATTTTATAACCACTGCTTATTGAAATATTTGTGTATTTTACCCATAACTATCCACATTAATCAAATCAACCCTTACTATTTCAAAATAATAAATAGAGGAAAATAAATTTCATTTATTAATAATTTGGGGTCTTACAGTAAGCATATGACTTTAGAGTTCAGATATGCTCTTGGTCCATATCTGAACACAACAAAAATTCTTCTACATAGGACATTTGGGAAAGAAGAAGTGTGTCATTCATGTTAGAAACTAGTACTCTCTTAGTTATCTCCATAACCTCTGATTAGGTTTGTGTGAGTTGGACTTGTGTTTCATTCAAAGTCGGGGCGATCGATTTATGCTAGAGATGTTTATTATTTGTGTTTGATTTCATTACTCTTGAGTATTGATTTTGAATTATAATCATGATTTAATATCTTTTTATATAAATAAATTTTGTATTTATTTGAATTGTATAAAGTAAATATTATACAAATAAGTTTAATTTTTTTAATAGATAAATTGATTAATTTTATTTATTTACTAAATATTATATATAATATATAATAATAATTAATATATTTAATTATTTATTATTTATTATATATTAATGACACCACTAAGTCACTAAACAGACGTAAAGGAACCAAATGGTAAGCAAGCTCATGTAACTCCATAATTAAATAGTTACATTATAGTTTTATATTCTATTATCGGAAGGAAATGACAATTTGTTAAATGCAACCAACTATCAGGAATTTCCCCCAAAAATTGGTTATGTGACACATCAATATACATTAATGCCCCCTCAATGAAATTCAAGAAAGAAGCTGTGAAGGAACTATATATAAAATAAGCAAATTCAAGACAAGCAGGTCAAATAGATGTCAAGCATACATAAGTGTTAGTGTTTTATGAATGTGACTTAAATTTGTTTACGTAAAATATTTTAACTTACAGTCAACTCCCTTCAAATCATAATCTTAACTTGGCAGCAGATTTATTCTCAAGACATCCAGTGGCATCATATGAATAACATTTAAAAAATAAACATCTCAATAACCTCCAAAAACCTACAAATATTTTAGAAACTCTTATACATAAACATAATTACTACATTCAAATACTGAAATACATACATCATAAACACACGAAAAATTGTAAAATCAGCAACTTTCATATAATGCTAGGTCAGGCTGATAGAATTAGGTCGCAAGAGATGTGGGGAGTGCAATAAATTACTAAAAGATAAAATAAAAATTGTGCCTAATTAAATTAGATATACGAGAAGGAGAAAATTTGTGCAGTTCTCCACAGAAAATGTCATTGATTTTCTTACCTGTGCAGGTAGCGGTAGCGTCGGCGGCTGTTGGGTTGGTGGTGATGGTGGCGACGGCGGCTGTGGTGGTGGTGATGGAGGCGGCGGCGGTTTTCCCCTATTCTCCCTCATCTCTTCTCCCTTTTTTCCCTATTCTTTTCTCCCTCTTTTTTTTCTTCTGTCGATCGAGAGTGACGAACTGGAACTGGAACTGGTTAATTGTAATAGATCCGCGACCGCTATCCGCAACCGCCTGCGGTCACTAATTTTAAATGATGTGGAAGTATCAGCGACCGCATGCAGTCGCTAATGGTGAGTGGTCGCAAACAACTAACGCTCCAACATTTCGTGCCAATTTTTTTGGAGGTAAAAATGAACCTGCGACCGAATAGCGACCGGGTTCGGTCGCTAACATACTCTAGCGACCAAATTCAAGGGTGGTCGCTAATGTCGGTCGCTAATAATACTTTCTGCGACCAAAAGGCGCGGTCGCTGATGGTTTTGATCGCTGTTAGAGCATTTTCTTGTAGTGTGAGTTGGAGTCTCACATCGGATAAATAATAAATAAATAAAGAAAGATTAATTAATATACATAAATGAACTCAAGACCTAATAGCTTAAGCTTTTGGGTTAAAAAATTATAAATATGTATGTAAGTGCCTTGTGTACGCGCATGCGACACACGAATTCCCTGCTTCTCTCCCAACAGTAATAACGTCTTAATATGAGTTAAAGAATAATGCTATAAATTTAAAATTGTTTCAAATTTCAAATGATGGAGGAGGATAGTTTGTTATTGTTAGGTGAGTAATTAATCAAACTCTTTCTATGCCGGAAACAAAATTAGGAAAACATTGACTTTTAATTGGACATATCTTTCCTTGCAAAGAAAAGATCATATTCATGGTAGTACTAGTAGCACACATTAACTGTCCATATATTCCCAATAAATAATAATTTAAGGAAGAGAAAAAATAATGAATATTGACTTAGCTAGCCATATGGAAAATAAAAACACTAAAACTTCCAATACCAATTATGTGTGTGTGTGTGTGAACTGATCGATCATAGGATTAGTGATGACATTTCACACTTGGGAAATACTTAATATTGGAATAAGCATTATCAGTAAAAAGTCATGGAATCGAATTTAGCCAATCACACACAAGGGAATATGGATTGTATTTAGACCCAATTAAGTACGTTTGGTTTTTAGAATCTTTTACAACCCAATGTGACCCTAAACTCCTACGCACGTTTGTGTTTATAATGCATGCCACACTCACAGGGTTCATAAATAAATAAAGTTCATGATCTAGAAGATTGTCAGGCAAGGATCTCTATAAATCTAAATTATTTCTAATTATATATGTCCAATCCAATCTCACACAATTCATTCATGTAATCGATCCCTTCTCAATATTTAACGAAATTCATTAAAACCACTTCATAACCATTATATGAGAATAAATTTAATTATGTTCACTGTTAAATACCTGATTTAATTATATGAATACATACATATATAGAACTGAAAAATATTAAAAAAATATTTACATATTATTATTTTATATTTTATATTTTATTTTTATTTTTACGTTAATCGCAATTTAAATTCGTTATGAATTAATAGACATACAAATTAAAAGAGTATTTCCCAATAAGGCTAGGTATATCGATGGAAACATTTCTCCTCGTCTCAAATTACTTGTTTGAGCTGTTTCTCCATTTCATTTTTGGATGTGTATGTATAAAACCTTGTTTTGTTGACTCATGCTATTGTAACCATTTTAATTTGGAAAAAAAGAAAAAAAAAATACGACAGGTCAATAAAGAATATTTTTGGAAATTTAAACTACAAATAACACGAATTGTGTTGGAAACAATCAACCTCAATCTCGTGTAAATAGGAAAGGGTGTTATTGTTATAGTAATTTCTTTCTATAAATCCTCCTCTAATATTGGATCTCATGAAATCAAGGAGAATCAACTAATATATCCCCTATAATTGTGAGGAATACTTTTGTATAAATA
>CM035151.1:36150099-36152599 GCA_020205615.1 Panax quinquefolius
TTCTGAGTCGCCAAATACATGGAATGTAAATAACTACAACTTTATTATTACAACATATAAACCGTGAGTTTAAATACAAATATTGCCATCTAGACAATATCCACACGCAAATAAATCCCCATCATAATTATTGATACATTATTTTACAAAATGGTGAGGAACTACTAAACAACTCTCTCTAGAACCTTCATTCCATACCCCGACCTAGTACTCGCTACATTCTCGCCTCACGAGAAGAAAAATGGAACAAAAAGGAAAAGGTGAGCTCAACTAGCCTAGTAAAAAGAATATTATGACTAAGATAATATACAACAAATTATCGTTAGTCTCCAACAGGGAAAAATCTAATAGAATACAATAGACAACAAATTTTAAATCAATATTCATATTGAAATAATAATTCATTAGAAGAGTTAAGTAGAGAATGCAAACTACTATCTTCTATATATGAATTTAAAAGTTCATCGTCGATATTTTATCCCCAGTAACATCAATCAATATATATCGGAATCAAATATTCATCTTTGCACCTACTGAGCCCAAAGATATTCATCGATTGGTCATGTTCATCTAAAACACTGTTCATCTTTACACTGGGCCAAAGATATTAATCACCCTACGTATGTTCATCTCAACACTGTTCATCTTTGCACTACGGCCAAAGATATTCATCAAGAAATCATTCATCTTTGCACTACTGTGCAAAAAATATTGATAATATCATCATTTAAAGGCGAGGATGATGAAAAATATTTTTAAAAAGCGAATCCAAAGTGAAACAAAATGACAAGTATTAAAGATTAAGGATTCGTATTTTGTTTTATCCATGTCCAAAAATACCTCAAAAATAATCATAGTGGTGTAAAATTCAAGAATGATCAAAACATGGATACAATCAAAGCTAGTATCCGAATAGATATTTTAGACGAAAAGAAGAAATTTCATTTTTAAATTGAATAAGGCAGTATTCGTGAATAGTGTAAAGATCACGTGAATAAGATCAGTATCGTGAATAGTAACTCAGACACCAAAAGATAGAAATTTTACAAAAAAAACATCTTCACGCCGTGAATAATACTCGTGAATAAGAATCGTGAATAGTAACTCATGAATAGTAATCGTGAATAGTAACTCATGAATAGTAACCATACATGAAAAAGTTCCAAATTTGATAAAAGTTCCAACCAATATTTCAAAGATAATGATATTGAAGAAATAATATCATTTGAGAAGAAAATAACATCCCTTACCTCGAAAGATGAGACTTTAGTTGAAACAGGATATAGGCTATGACTTGAACTTGCAGTATATAAATAATACTCAAAGTATACTCAAAATACTCACAAGAATAAATTTCGATAATATAGAGAGAAAACTTGATTTCGGTGTGATTTTCAATTCTAACCTAAAGACACCTATTTATAGAAATCGCTAGTAACACCAAAAGAGAAAATTGAATATAATAATATTATATATAAACAAAATTCATACGCCCACATCTTGAATCTGAATTCAGCCACCATGCACATGTTAAATATGCCCACAACATATAAAAACGTTTTATTAATAAAAATAAATAAAACTTCAAAAATCAATTATTTGAATTTGAACTTCAATAATTCATAATAAATAGCCATTTTATCAGAAAATTGAATCTCATGACTTTTTATAGGAAATTTAATTCTCTACAACTTTGCGAAGAAAGTTTTCCAAATTCCAAGCAGAAATTGACCGAAATCCACATACGGACAATTTTACTGTTTTATAATCAAATTTCGATCAAGAAATGGGGTCCACCGACATGTTTAACATGTTTTAAACATTTATTACAACAAAAATACTCTTCCTCCTCGTATACTCATATATCCCACATTCGTTGTAAAAATATCACAGTTAATATATTATTAAAATAATATATTTAAATGAATTATTTTATCGAAAAAGATAAAATATTAATTTTCAACAATTGTCATTTTAAAATTTTCTCCATCTATATCCACATAAAATCAATATTTTCCTCATCATATAAATTAATAATTAATTATTCACAAATAATATTATGAATCACATTATTGACAATCGCAGCCTCAGGAAAGAAGGGCTTTCAATAAGAATTTCTCCTCCTTCTTGGCGCCGCAATTAGGTGACCAAACCTCTCCTTAGAGCAGAACTTTCTAGACATTGCCAATAATGTTATCCAATAATATTATTGAGATAATATGAATTATTGCTTCGATAATAAAAAAATACGTGTAATGACAATTATTGAAACAACAAAGAATATAAAATATCAACGCAACAATTATTGAATCAATAAAATAAAATCTTTGAGCAGTAATTACCGTAACAATTATTGAGTAGTGCCTTTTACGTAAGAATCAATAATTGGTGCAATACCGTATTCTTGTTCAACAACGGCGTATTAGTGTGTTTAACCAACAGGGTATTCCAACAAGATTAACTTGTAAATAACTATCATAGTTATTTATAAACAACTTAT